>JAOUZG010010951.1:5912279-5970234 GCA_026289955.1 Argiope argentata
ATATATATATATATATATATATGGTCTAATGAATTGAGGTTTCTGATATTATATTATTTGAATATCTTCATTGCTGTAGATGCTAAATAAATCTTTTTAATGACTTATTAACATAATAACTTCTTCTAATAATAAATAATTTTTTTCTTTGTTAACCTAAGTGGGAATTGATTTTTAAAAATTATTTTATAATTAAGATTTATTTCATGATTCTTGAGAATATAAATTTTCGATATTCTAAATCTTGAATTGTCACTATGTAAATGATAGTGAAAGAGAAAATAAGACAGGAATGTTTGTTTAGAAAAAAAAACAGTTAATAATGCTCACTTGAAGTGCAATTTTCATTTAACCAAATAAATGTCCTTTTTGGCTAGCAACAACATAGTACAAACTATCTCCAACAGTTATAATTCAAATAATACTTGAACTGTATATATAAAAGTTTATCAGAATGAATAATTTAACACTTTCTATAAAATATAATGCATTCCGTGGAGCCAGAATTTACATATGGCACAAGAGCACTTTTTTTCACATCATATGCAAATGTGAACACAGACCGGAATATGTGATAGTTACTTTACATAAATCCTTTTTGGATGTTGCAAGTGATCATATTTTCCTTCAAGGGGTTATCAATTTCTCTGAAGTGTTTTTTTTACTGCTCTATCTTTTAAAATGTTATGATTTGAAGGAAATATATGCACCTTCATCAATACTTAAAAACAGAATGGATGAGTACTTTTCATTGAGTGTTTAGAACGCTCTGTGATCCACTAAGTATCACACGGAGCTTACAGAAGTAGACAACACATTTTATAAAGACATCACATACAGAACATTCACTTGCACAGCCCCTGGATGAATACTTTTTGAAGTATTTTTCACACATCATTTTAATTTTACATTCATTTACTTATTAACAAGTTTACGATACTTCTATTTTACAAAAAAATCTAAATATCATTATAAGTAAAGGCTTACACCATACAGAAAATTTTTATGTGTCATTTGGAAATAGTTTTAACAGATTTTTAAATATTTTTTTGCCATTTCTGAGTCTTATAACAAAACACTAGAAATAGATTATAATTATATTAAATGCTAGAAGTGTTTTAATGCTATATTATATTTATTTTGATGAAGAATGTAAATTTTAATTGTCAGCAGACAAGTATGCGAATTCCTGAGGAGACACTTTTTTCCACATAACACATCCACATTCAATTCAGCCGGCTTTCTGGCACGAATGTAGCCCGTCTTCCTCGTGTTCTGTGTATCCCAGGTTCAAGTCCCAGTTAGGGCATAGTTGTTTTTCTGTGTGCGATGTGTGACTGTGCCCTTTCCTCTGTAAAAGGGGATTATGGAAAAGATTGTGAACAGTGTGTAGCTAAAGTCGTACTCTTAGGCCAAGTAGGCTCTTCTTGAAACAAGAGACGCATATCCTTCGGCTTAAAATCTGCTGATGTATCAGCGGGACTTGTCCATGGCAAGTGTCGTAAGTAACAACACATTCCCTTCAGTGATAAGTTTATACTTTTTGAACACTTCTGGTTCTTGTTAGATAAGAATTAGAGAAAAATGAAAAAAAAAAATCTTTAAGTATATTAAGTAGGCATATACATACAATCCAACTGCCTTTATTATATTTTACGTCTCTAATTACTTGCCTGACACCTCACTGAGCTTTAGTCGCTAATTCCTTAATGGACAAAAATCTAAAAATCAAAAGTTTTATTAATTAATGAGATTAAATAAGGACAGATAAGTAATTTCATTAATCAAGAAATGCTTTACACTTTTAGTTACAAGACAATACTACAAGAATTCAATCATTTTCGCATTTTTTTTATTAATGTTACTGAATAATAAGGAAAAAATTAAATTACTTGGTTAGTAAAATATTTTGATGTCAGTGAAATTGAATTCTGATTCCTTATATTTAATTTTCAGTTGAAATTGAAAGTGTATCATGCTTATTGACAAGCTATGATTAATGCAAAAATATATTTATTAATTATCATGACGGTTACTTTTAACTCAAACATAGAATGAAGTTATAGAATAAAAAATTCTGTAGAGTAAGAAGATATTTCGTACTCATATTTTATGATCGTAATACTTTATTTATGATATCCAAAATCAGATATGAATTTTAATTTATCAATAAATACCATTTCTAAATTAAAACGTGGTGATATTACCTAAATGAAAAAAACAATTTCTTTTGAGCAAATCCAGCAGGAACAGGCTTCAATAAAAAATTATAGCCCGGAGAGAGGTAAGAATAGTTAGCTGGATTCAGTTTATTTAACGCAAATGTCGCGCAAATTATTACATCCATTATGCTGCAACAGTTTTATTTTTTTAACCTGATCTCGGAAGTAGCTTTAAAAAGGTTTGAATCATTTGCACTAACTATCTTTTATTTAAAAGTAATATTAGAACTTTAGCTTTTTTCTAGAATAGTAAAACTAGGTCATTTTTAAAAAAAACGTATTTTTTCAGTTATTTAAACATTTTTTGAAAAAGATAAACGGTACTTAACACGCAAATAAATGGGCAGACAGTTTTAGAAACAATTTTTGATTAAAACATTTTATATACAATTTAATTTTTAGAAAGGCGATTAGTTTAAAATAAATATCTAACATGAAATTTTGAGAAATATATTTGTCCAAAGTGACGTCATCTTTAAAAGATAAAACACGGAACTTCTTGAGAATAAATTAATGAGATACCTAATGTTATTATCATCTATTTATTGGAAAGTTTTGATAACCCAAGATTATTATGTTATCTAAGTGCTTTCAATAAGGATGACAAAAAAATCTTTATTAGAACATCTAAATTTATGAAGTAATTCCCTTTTCTTCAGACAAACTTTATAAGAATCGAAAGACAATAAATCAATTTTAGAGTAAATATTCGTCGTAGTTTTTTAAAGTTATATTATACAAATCTAATCATTATATTATATAGTATAATTTTTTATATATTTTAAGAAACATCATGACATTTATAAACAAAATAGCCTTGGCAAATCTTTATTCTTCCTAAATTTTAGTAAATGATTCTCTAATGCTGGTGTAAAAAATTATGACCTCCTCAATTGTGAAAAATATAAAATTGAAAGTTGATTTTGTATTATAAACACCTTCCAATTAAAAACAAGTATTAATGAATAATCAAATTGTTTTTCATGGAGATGATTTAAATTGCCAGCGTCTGACTTGTTTCTAAAAAATATGAATTTCCCAACGAATGATTTATTAAAGAAAAAATGATGAAATTGACTAAAATAATCCAAATTTGAACGAAATATTTACATAGAAAGAATAATACATTCATTTCATACCCGATGAATACTTATATTAATAAGAAATTCTTTTATTATCGTCAAAGCCAAGGGTAAAATTTGACGGAAAAATGCCTTGAAAATCAAGAAACTTATTTTTAAATTTTTAGCCTCAATTATAATCAGTGTTAACAAAATACCCTAGAATTTTCCTATTTTATTTACTAGGTTTGTACAATCGTTTAACTAACTATACAACATCAAAAACAATGGCGTAATAACCCCTTTAAAAAAACAAATCAAAATTAGCTTATATTCTGCAGTATTATTCTTTCAATTCAAATTTATGATACAATTTTTGATTAGCGCTTCTATTGGCAAACATTTATTCCTATACCAATTCTTGTTGCTTATCAAGTAAAATATGTTTAAGAATTATATAGATATATATTTTTTATTTCAATTCTAGAACAAAAAAAGTTATATAATTTATTTTCAATTCCTTCAATCAGTGTCATTTAAAAGCCCAAATTCCTAACTTCTGAATTTAGATAAAAAGTTTCAAGATTAATCGTTTTTCCTTAGAATGTTCCCAATGTTCGAAAGAGGAGAGAACAAGAACTATAACTTGCATTTGAATCTTCGAAAATCATCAATCATATCAGACGGTTAAATTACAAAATGAAGGATATTTTTTATCTGTCTATAATACTTCGTGCAATACTGAAATTAATTTCAGTTTTCTCAAATTGTTTTCACAGTATTAGCTTTTAAAAGATGACTAAGCGATAATAAATCTTTCTTTAGATTTGCGCAAATATTTAACTTGATACTTAAAAGTATTTGAATATTAACTATTTAAGAAAATTGAGTCAAATATTAAATGTGTAACTGTTATAAAATATTATGCCTACAAATATGAATATCTTGGTGGAATTCGTAGCCAAGTCATGAACTGGTTGTCAGTTTGAGGAACAATACATCTCAAATTTGAAAAAAGTAAAAAAAAAATTAAAATAAAGATAATCTACTGTTTAGTAAACTGTTAAAAATACATTTATAAAAATACTTTGATTTATATAAATATAAATTTAACCTACATAGAAAAAATGCCATTGTGACGCAGTTATAAAATTCCTTAACTATATTATAACAAAAATAATCCAAACACTATATTTCGTAAAACAAAACTGTTCTATCCCCATTTAAAAACCCTATCAGTAAAAATAATCTGTTTAAGCGGAACGATGCAATGATGTATTAGAGCAAACTATGACGTCTTAAAAATTGATTTTTAAAAATTAAATTGATCATCTATACTACAAAATATGTTATATATTGCGCTTCAACGACACACTTGTCAGAATATTTTGAAACAGCCGCACGTTTCCGGAAGTGATTCTTTATCCAGAGTTAAACTTCTGTCAAATATATAAACCTTGCTGGAAGAACTCATTCATATCCAATAAACTAATTTTCCATCCGACTGCTTGCTTTGCGCATAGATTACACTGCACAGTATTATTTGACTTTAATAAGAATAAAATAAGGTCCAAAGGCTTGCGAAAATCTCATACATTCCATATGAATTTTAATTCGTATCAATACTCAATAAATTGAAGTAATTATTTTGGACAATTATTTATTCTTCTATTTCACTATTTTATTCATAAAGCAAAGGGTTCAATTTGATGGCCTCTCTTCATGGAGTTTATTTTAGTTGAATGATCACAGTTGTTTTATCCAGTTACATGATAGTCAGAGACTATAATTATTTTACTTTATACTAAATTTTTTAATGACTGCTTTTCACATTTGAAAAATATATAGACTTCTGATAACTACACACAAGATAAAAAATTACAATAAATGTCTATTCAAGTTGATAACCTGGAGATGGAAGCTACGAAATATGTCACTACTGCTTACTTTCATTGCTCTAACCCCGTATTAAATCAATCAACTATGGTTCCACTATTCAGATGTTTTCTATTTCAGTAATCACGGTTTTATAGAATCTAATAGTATCCTACTAGCATTTTATAAATCAGTAATCACAATTTATAACACTAAAACAAACAAAAGGAATAATTGTCCATGTGGAAAATAGCGTATAAGATCATTTATATTACTAATGAGAATAAATTTGTCATCACGTTTAATATTTTTTAGACTTATTGTATTATGTTGCATGAATTTGCAGATACTTTAGACAGCCTTTATACTTTTCCTTTTCCTGCTTCAAAATTATAACACGTGAATTAAAAATCAGCAAATTAAAACAGAATTTGTTAAATTTAATTACTACATCGTCAGTCGATTAATTTAAATTACATTATATTAAGTCAATCAATTACATGTAATTAATGTAATTAATTTAAATTACTATATATTAAGTCAGCCAATTAATTTAAATTGCATTACATTATATTTTTTTTCATGGCGTCTCACAATTTTTGTACAAGCAGAAATATCGTTTTTGAATAATCGTTTTATTGTGTAATAAAATGCTCACAAATATACATCTTGTTTCTCTTATTTGAATTCTATCTTCATAAAATTATTAAAATATTATTTCTTTTAAATTTATGAATAAAAATCCACTTTTAATTTATTTCGGATTTCTTTAATGACCTCAAAATGTTTGATAGGTAAGAAGTGAAATATTACAGAAAGATTTGATACAATTCAAAGAATCAATATATTTTGGGCAAAATAACCGTCTATAAGAAATTATAAATTATCAATAACTTATCAAGTATTTAAATGAAAGATTAATTGAACTGAAATGTAAGAATAAAAATATGGTTTGCCTTGAAAATTCAATACAATCCTAAACCGTCATATGAAATTTGAAAGATATGTTTCAAATTTCAACAATGTAAATGCTTAAGTTTCCATCTTACCAATCAAAAATATCTAGAACAAGAATTAATCAATAATATAACAGTGGAATGTCTTTTCCGTACATATAAATTTCAAGCCTAATTTAATTTTAACTATCAATTTAAGAGGATATTTGTGCTGGAGTCATCTGCTAAAACTTGTTATAATATCATTTAACATCCTAAATTTTAGAAACATCTGCGACTGAACTTAAATCATTTCAAATTGTATTTCTGCGAAATGGCTTGAGAGAAATTCTGAGCCCGTAGATTATGCATCATGAAATCGCCATATCAGTTGTTATCGATGTTATAAGAGCAAAGAGAATAATTTTTCAATTCTGAATAAGAATTCCTGTGTCGTTTGTAATTGCTTTATGACTAAATTTCTTTATATATAGGAATCAAATGATGAAGTAACAGGTGATTAATATATAGGAGTCACAGTAAGCTTTTGTAAAAAGAGCCTTTTTTTATTTAATATCACGCATATATTACTAATATTTGCCATTTTATTGAATTTATGATTGTATTATCTAAATTTCACTTCTGAAAGAGGAATTAAATCTAAATAAAAGGAAACTAACTATATTTATTTAGTTATTATAGTAAAGTACTTTGGAATAAATACTATAATTTTTAAAATCGAAGAAAAATGCAATAACATTATAACAATGAATTGCAATTTCTTATTTGTTCGCAATTACAACTTCTTAAATATTGAGAAACACAATTTTTTCTATCATGTTTGCAAAGATCAGATCTCAATAATAAACTTATATTGTATCATTATTCAATAAATAGAGTAGCCCTATCTTTAGCCATTTTTCTTGTTCAACAAACATTCTTCTCACTTTCTTAAAGTCACCAAATAAACAGAACTTTGACGTAAGAATACCTTTTTAACTTGATCATTTCCTATTTTTCTTTATTTTCTGTCTTAAAGAAAGGATCCTTCCGCTTGAAGCATAGTCGTTTAATATTTGTTATCAAAGAAATACTTTTGAGTCAATGTCAACACAGGAAGGGTAAGTAAAGATATATCTTGTTCCTATGAAGTCAAAAGGTTGTTTTTTTCCTTGAACATCATTTTTAACAGAGAAAGAGTGCAGTTTTTTTATTTCAATAAATTATACGAAAGGAAATGTATTTTTCTGCTCAGAGCTTAAAATCACTCATAGTGTTCGATAATTTATGATTATAAATTTCTGATTAAAACTGAAACGCGCAAAATAAGAACTGATAAATATGAAAGTAATTTTTATTTCGGCTAGTTATGAATCTTGCACACGTAAACGTTACATTTTTTTTAAAGAAAATAGATTTATTTTCTATGTTTTAACACTCAATAAAATAAAAAAATAGCAATTAAATAAAATAAAAGTAATAAAAGTTTGATTATTGTAAGTCCATTATATAATATTAAAATTTAAACGAAAAATGCAATAATTAGAAATATATTAGTTATTGAGAGTTTCAGGGAATCGATAATTGAAATATATGTCTTTGTTTCATTCTTTAAATTTTATTTTTAAAATATCAAAGAATTCAAAATACAATTCATTGATTATAATTGATTGAACATATTCTTATTTCTATTTCTTAAAAAAATTATTTTATGTCCTTGCTTAAGTCTTAAAACTGTTTATCATAAATAAATTACTGTCCACAGAAGAAAAACTTTTTGATGAGGAAATAAAACCTGTATTAGGAATATTTTTAAGGAAAAACATTTGTCTTATCAAAAAACATGGACAATATCATGATTAAAATATTCAAATATTGTAGCTTTAAAATTTCGGATGTTATGAATTTTGTCACAGTATTATAAAAGTGAAAATGATTCCTTTAGTGTATATTTATTGCAAACTTTATTAATGCTATTTTTTTAAAATCCATTCAGTGTTTAAGAAAACAAATGAAATAATTTGAAATGTTTTTAATGCCAATGCATCAGGTAGAGACAAAATTTTCGATGGAAAAATAAGTTATGTATGTTTTATGTTAATAAAGGCAAAGTAAGTGCACCCTTAAAGACAAAGTACAGTTCAAAATATAGAAAATTTATGGACATGTATAGAAAGGGTGGACATTAAAAAATATACTAAAATATGGCTGTTCGGGTGTAATAAAGATGATCATTAAAATTAAATTAAGATCCTTTTATGAAATCTTAATTTATACACCTGCTTCACATTATAATGCACACTTTACAGTGATTCGACATATTATTGACCAGATTATTCAAGAAAATTTTAGGTTACTTCCATCACTCCTGTTTAAGTTTCATAATACAACTTTTTTTTGTTGTGGTACTGGATTGTGCTCTGTCATACTCCAAGCAAAGTGCGTCCCATAAATCCTGATCATCAACACACTTGTCATGACTCTATAATAAAAACTTTACTACATTATATTCAATAACGCAGTACATTTTCTTAAATATTCTTGTGTTCTGGGAATGACTTTGTGGCTATCTTGTATAGCATTGCATAGTAAGAAGAAGAAAAAAAGAATTATATATTGATAAATTTTTCATTTACAGAACGCAATCTATGTAGTATTATTGATTGTTTATTGTCTGAGTAGGTTTGAGTTACACGTTGATTTTTTTTTCACTGGGCTGAATTTATACGTCTAATTCTTTCTAATATAAAACTATTCCTATATAAAATATATAAAAAATACTCCTGTAAGCAGATTAGCAACATTTCCAATTTTCTGTACCATTTCCAGTATATTCAGATTCATTCAGAAAATAAATTCCTTTTAAAATGCCGTTTCTTCTGCCAATAGGCTTTAAAGTAATTAAATTCTGAAAATATTTTGTATGTTTCAAAATCCAATGGTATTTAATTTCAAATACTATTTTTTCCTTAGAAAATTCCAAAAATTATGAAGAACAAGTATGATTTCCATTCCATTCTTAGTTGTAATTCGAAATATTTTCGTCAGGTGTTTGTTCTGACAACATAGATGATTTAAACATAGCGTGCAGGGACATTTAACTTCAAATTTCCTTTATTTATTAGATTTTTATTTTTCATTTTTTATAATTATGTGCAAGCATAGTATTTTTATATTGCGACTAAGTTTGAAATAATTTTTTATCGATTAAATATCGAAAAAATTATTATAATTTAACCCTTATAAAAAAGTTATCACTACCTTAATCTAGGGAAACTTTTCAAACAGAGAATTTGATGAGTAAATGATATTAACTTTAACATCATGTGCTTAGATTTGTAAAGAAGGATGCTAATTTTAAACTGTGAATGAAAATATAAAGAAACTACAAATGAGCATTTTAATGTGTGAAAAGGGTTAAATTACTCCTAAGTGAAATCAATAATTATCCCATTTACAATGATTTTTTTTTGTACTTAAATGAACAAATTGTCAGTTGTTTTTTTTTCATAAAATTTCAAGTAAAATACAGAATTCCGTGTCCTATCTTTTGGAGCCGGAATCTTTAACCGAAAGTTCGACCAGTAATGAAATACTTTTCCAGCACAGAGAGATTTATAGTGATTTTACTATTTGAAGAATCCTCCTAGTTTTTGCAAAGTTCTTACAGTTTCTTTTGTTCGGGAGTAGAAACCGAACCTCTGAGGCAAATGTAACAACAGATAAGCTCGGCAGGATTTTTTAAAACTGCTCTCTCCCAGGCAAATGCTTCTCAGAGCGGAACTTTCACAACGGGAAAAATTTCCGTTTAAAGATTTAGACTAGAAAGCCTTATGACTTTGTAGGAAATGTTTTTTAACGTTTATTCTGAGCTTATATTGCATTCACGAAAATATATGAGTGAATTTGTTAGCTTTTTGTAAGATTCCTGAAACAATTGTAATAAATGTGTTGCTGCATTTTGCGTACTGTAACAAACAATGACTGAAAATGCAAACTCTCCACATTTTTTATGTACGTTTTTTCATCGCTTGGATAGAAAAAGGTAGAATAGAAATTTCGTTGTCCATCCTGCCTTATAACAATACTTGCAATATGGTTACATTCTCGTTTCACTTTATCAAAAGAAGCATAAGCTATAAATGGTTTGCAAATTTTATCGGAAAAAAGTTAAAGGAATTATTATTTATTATATTTTCTTCACAGAGTTTCAAAATGAAAAAAATGCATATGTTTTGAGACTTTGTGCCACTTTTCAAAATTTAACTAGTTAACCCTTCTTTGCATGATTTTTTTGTTTTTAAATAAATTAGGGCAATAGAAGTCATGTTCTATGTTAAAGGGATAATATCTGCGAAATCCTGGTATAAATATATAGTATGAAATAATTAAAAAAATTAGTATGAAGGAAATATCCATCATTATTTAAATGTACACGTTAAGCTCAGTGCAAAATATTCAATGTCCCTCTCTTATAAATTCCTCTTCTCATTATCGCTTTCATTAGAAAGAGAACAAATATCTCATATTAGTTATAAAAAATATTAAAGAAATCCCCGTTTCTTATAACCACAACGAATAGCGGAATAAGTTCAAATATAATAATTTTGCTATAATAATTTTGACATTTTGTTTTTTTTATTTGTTATTATTATTTGATATGCTCCTTATTACATAACAGTCATGAGAAGAATTGCCAGTAAAAAAATTTACCGTACACCTCTTCTGAGTACAATTTTTGCTCACTAAATTTTATGATGGAAATTTCCATCATCATGCAAAGAAGGGTTAAATATTGCATTTTAATTAGAAATTGCATTAAAAATTGCATAAAATACTTTAACATAAATTAATTTTCAAACTAAAGATCATTATAATCTAAATTTAATATAGAAATTCTTATAAAAATAGTATCCCTCTATCAGCTTTATAGGATTAGCTATAAAAATAGTATCCCTCTATCAGCTTTATAGGATTAGCTCGAAGCAATTATTTTATTCAGAATGATTTGCCATAACCTTAAGACTCAGTAAGGTATTTTTAAGCTATCCATCAATTTGCAGTCGATTTATTTTTAAATATATTTTCGCATAGTCTATTATGAATCGGAATGTTGGCATACTAAACAAAACTTCTTCTATTTTCATTTAACCCTTCAAGCGGCTGGAACGTAGAAAGTCTCTCCAGGGTGTCTCTTGAAAACCGGCAGGAACGTAGAAATCCTCTCCAACGAGTCGCTTTAAAACCGCCAGGAACGTAGAAAGTCTCCATCCGCAAATATCTCTTAACACGGCTTCCCCGTAGAAAGTCGCCATTGCTTTCCCCCCGTAAGTGTAATAAACGAGGTGGGAGATCGGCTTGTTAGAGCTCATTTTCTGGTTTCCGCTGGCTGTTAGAATGCGGGTGGTCCCTCCAATTAGGGGAATAGGAAATCCCCCCTGAGAATAGGACATCACTTTCTTGTAAGAATTCGCGATAACAGGACCGATTGGTGATATGAGCTGTATACTTCATTCTTTCTTTCAATATTTCATTTCGAATCCAAAAAAAAAAAAACTATTATACTTATTACAGATAGGGAAACTCTCATATTTACATGCCATAATTATGTATAATAGTTTATTAAAAAAAAGCGAGTTTTCAAAAGCGGGTTTGAATTTTCTGTATTTGTCTAATGAAATATTAAAAAATCACGTTTGAACTGTTAATAATACTCTTATTAATTAAAAAAAACCTTATATATTTATTTATAAAAAACCTTATCAATTTGTTTTCATCCCAATTAATTAGCGACAAAAATATTTATAAATAAATGTCATTGTAACTATTGCTTAAACTTTGTATGTAGAATTTGGGCAAGCATTTACTACGCAAGGGAAGACAAATTTGAAAATTTTTGGATATAATTATTTATTTATTGTTGACTTTTTAAACTTAACTTTAGTAAAAATGTTGTTAATTCTTTTTAGAAATGCTTTTATTTAATGTATCTAGATAACTATAGTTCTTTTTTTTACTGTTTAATATTATTTTTTATTTTACTAAGTTAATGCATGCGTTATTTACTACTTTTGCGCAAATCATAGTTTTCTTTCTTTTCGGGAGGAGGGGGGCAGATGGAAAAAAAACTGTTTCTTTTATAAATATAAAAAATATTTTTTTGGAAATTATATATACTTATAATATAAAGAAAATAATAAAAAAAGAAAAGAAATATTTTTATTTTTATAAAAAATTATAAATATAAAAACATTTTTTTTAAACTATGTATTTCAAACATACATTTCTATTATAAATATATATGTGAAATCTCTATAAAAAATCAAACCAAATTCATATGAGAGGAAGTTTTGTGTCTTGTGATGGACTTCTAAAAGCATAAATGAAAAAAAAAATACACAGAAATAATGCGGATTATTAAAAAAGTTTAGTATATGAAAGAAGTATATATATATATATATATATATATATATATATATATATATATATATATATATATAATAAAGCACAATGTGTGTGTGTTCGCGCTGTACAAGACAGACCGTTTGACCAACAGCTACCAAATGTGGTACATGTATACCTAGGGTGCCGGGAATGTGCACGTCAGAGCCCCTTTTTTTATTTTTAAATAAAATTTTAATTAACTAAAAAATAAGCCAAATTTTGAATTTTTTTCTCTATAGCTTCCGAAAATATTACAGTACAAAATTGATTTTTGCATCAAGTTAAAGCTAAAAAAATTAGCTTTTCAATGATACTGATGCTTTGACCTATAAATTAAAACTCTATTTTTAATGAATTTTTAAACATTCAATTTAATCGTTTTTTTTCAACAATTTATTTCACATAAAATAAAAATAATTTTTTTTCTTTTCGAGGATATAAAATAAATCAGCTTATAATAATATGCTGCATATAGATTTCAGAAGTTCTGATTAAAAAAATAAGTTAATTACTACCAAAAACAAAACAGAAAAATATAATTTTCATCACGTGATTATATGAAATGAAATAAATAGGAAGTGTGATATTTTTTAAACAATAAATGCAAGAAAAAAAATTTCTTGATCGTTTGCAATATCAAAATTATTAATTCAATTAAAGAATTAAAATGAATAAAAATACATAATAAAAATATATTATAAAAGTGTGACAGTTAAAACAGAAAAAGAATTTTTAAAAAACCACCAAATGATAATCTTCTGAGAGCGAGATTATTTATTAAAAAGTAAGAAATCTTAAACGAACTCGAAGATGACGTCATTTCAAAGAAACGACGAACAAAAAGCAATTGATAATAAGTAGAAATAAAATATATTTGCATTCGTGATTTTTTTAAAAAATTTTCAAACAAGAAGACATGTTTTGAATTGTTACTTTTACTTATGTGAAGGAGATATATTGTGCAAATCAAAGAATTCGCCTTCGTGATTGTAAATTATCTCCACATTTTAATGAATCATGCGAAATAAAAATGCATCTGCTTTCAACGTTAAGCATACGCAATATTAAAGCTATACTGGTAAAACCAGGTTAGTTATTTGAAAACGCATCTTCTTTCAAACAAGTATACGTAAAAATCAATAATGCAAAATTTATAAAATCAGATAAAAATATTATTTACCCGTATATTTCGGAGATATCAAAATTTTCTAACCAAAACAATATCATGTTCTCAGGTGAGAAAAAATAAATCAACTATCATTCCAAATTAAGCATATAAAAATGTCATTTTAGGCACGTGTCTGCATAAAATAAAACAAATATGAAACATGGTGTTTTGGGGAAATAAATGCATGGAAACGTTTTCTGTGATATTTTACTATACATTTATTACTAATCCAATTAAACAGTTTTATTTAAGGAAAATATGGCTTAACATCTACAAGGTATCTTCTGTAATCGGAGCCCAACATCTAATTTCTTAATTTTTTTGGGAGAGACATACATCTCTTAACAAATGCTCTAAGTGAAATATAAAATTAGTAGATTGAGAGAAGAAATGGTGATGAATTACGACTTTTAAATTTTTACATATATCATCTGCTATGTGAATCATATTTAACAAAATATTCTACAGACAATAAGTCCTCCTTAAAATAAAAAAGTGGCACTCCAATCAACTAAATCAATTATCCAAGCTGATCGATCTATGCAAATTTCAATATAACTATTCGATAAAAATTGGAGATTTCAGATCACTTTATCAAGATCTTAAAGAAGCCAATCATGGTTACTCTAGAATAATTGGCCTAGAATATGAAAATGATGATTGTTCTAAATGTGCAAGAATTGATAAAGAAGATAAGTACTGAATAAATCAGTCATATTTGAAGAAGATAGAAATGTTTATTTATTTACTGAGAAGTTGAAATATTAAGAATATTTTACAGAATATGAATCTATAAGACCAAAGGAATTGAAACCATAATTTTTTTAAATATATTTATAAACCAAAAAATATGTATCATTAAAATTGAGATCATTTATATACATCTAAAAATAAAATTAAAAACTGAATGTTTCATTTAATTTGGGAAATTTTTGCTGAACAATTCTTTGAGATATTATAAATTATAAAAAAATTGTAACTTTTCAATTTCTGTAGTGAACATAAAACATCAACTACTCTGCTCTCAATTCTTAGTTTTATTTAATGACATACTTAGATTGAGTAAAGAAATCTTTATATTAATGGAAGCTTCATTTCAATTTTAATTTAAAACTGAATTTTGCGTGCACTGATAGAAAATCAGAGAGAGACGCGGAGTTCAAAGATAGGACAGATTAAGGCCTATATAATAATGCAAGTGAATCATATGGCTATCGAAATTTAGAGCTTAAAAAATATTTTGCTGGAAAACTTATTTTGAGACTGAGTTAAAATTCATCGAACCCTTTTGTCCGAATAAATATTGAAGAATCGGCTGGTCGCCAAATGCGGCTAGTTTATAATAAACGGAAAATTATTATATAAACATTTATTTGTATTCAACAAAATTCGATTATTGAATTTCATATTGCTTTGAATAATGAAATGAGTAAATGTCCAATTATAATTAATAATAATGAATAATATTAATAATAATTAATAATATTAATAATTAATAATATTAATAATAATGAATAATATTAATACTCAATAATATTAATAATAATTAATAATATTAATAATAATTAATAATGAATAAATATCCAATTACAATTAATACTTTGCATTAAAACAAAGTTAGTCTTAGATATTAATGAAATTAAACAAATGCAATAAAGGCTGAATTACATACATTCTATTTAAACCTATTACAAGGCTGCGAATTCAGAACTTAATCATGAGTACTGATTTACATGCATGCTTAAAAATTAAAGTTAAAAAATGCCATTACAAATTAAAAATTAAAAATTACAGTGTTTTTATATATCTGTAACATTGCTGCTGATAATCAGTACCATATAAATATTTTAAAATGTCGTCTAGAAGAAATTTTAAGCCTAATAAAATAACAAGAAAGTTGTGCTTAAAATAGATCTTATACTATAGTACCATGTTTCAGCAGATTTGGGCATTATTCCTTGCCGTAAAAGGAAACCAAAAAGTAGATGTAGTTTTTTTTATATCTGTATTTTTCCAATTTAATACTTTCAAGGATGTTGTCAAATTGGATTTGTTGAAAAAGGCTTCAACACATTTATTTGCTTCTTCCATAATGTAATTTATCACTGTGTTACGAAAAAAAATTCTGAAAAACATCATCGAATCATCTAAATCCCAAGGGAAATTTTTTTACCCATGCACTGATACTAAGAGTCGAAGTAAATTGAAAATTTGGAGGAGCATTGGAAGGTCCTTGCCAGCCAATAGGACACCTACAGCGAGCTGCATTTAAAGTATCATCATCAGATTCACTTTCCGATTTAGAGTATTAATCTTCAGAAGATAAAATTAATTCATCACAGTCAGAATCGTTAGAATTTAAATCCATATTAAGCTCAACAATTTTCGCATAAATATAATGTTAATTAAATTTAGTGCAAGAAATCAATAGTAAATTTCAGTAATATAATAAAAAAGCTTGATGATATATATTTCATAAAGGTAATCAACACTTATTTAATTAAAAAATATTCGTAAGGTCAACTCAAGTTCCCTAAGCAGTGCACTTCACTCGAGTTTCTAGACCTTTCAAAAAGAAAATTATAGCCAGGAAAAATTAATAACCTTTGGAATTAAAATCTAAAAATAAGAATCCTATTGAATGATTACATAAGTCAAACTGTTATAAAAATACCAATGAGAAATTAGAATTTGACCATGTGACCAATATGAAAGCAGAGGCAAATAAAAGTGATAACGGATTTATTTAGAGATCCCTTTGCCCTCATGTGAAAGACCTTTTTATCATGCCAGAACATGGTATTATTTTTGGGATGAGGTTTTTTGGCATCAACAAAAATCTGTAAGCGAAAAATAAAAATTTTATTATCTGCACGATTGATGTAAAATATATTTCAATTAGATAAATTAATACACAAATTTCCAATTAGTTAATTTATTTTTTTTAGAGTTACACCGGAAAATTTTTAATTAAAATTTTTAACATGCTTTAAGAATTAATAATTTACGAAAATATTAGCTTTTAAATTTTTAAAAGATATTTGTGAATATTATTTTTGCTTTGATAAAAAAATAATTACAAATGATAAGAAGATTTTAACATCAAGAGAACTCCGATGATACATCTATGACTAGACCACCAATAACTTGCTGCTTTACCACAGCAACATGATTCCCAAACCCAGATTTTACCAATTAATTCTATAATAAAAAATTCACGATCCTCTGTATTTATCTTTATATATAAATTAATTATGATTTAGCACAATATTCAAATTTTTGTATTGCCATTTTTAAGCCACTTTTCTCCCATCTGAGTTTTATGACTGGAAGTAAAAATCACTTAAATGAAAAACTCTGATCATCCTTCACAAACTGGCAAAACTATTATGGATTCATTAATATCTATAATTTTTGTTTGTTTTAATTAATGGACTAAAATGTGTAGCAATTATTTTTATTATTTCAATGAACTAAAAACCTAATTTTTCACTCACGGTTTTTGCTGAAGTTATGATTACGTACTCTAAAGTGTTTATTATTATTATTTTATTGAGCATCCATCTTTTGAAATTCACATGCAGAGAAATATTGTAAATGAAATTTTTGAAATTATCCAAGCACGATGAACATGGAAGAAACGTTCTGAAAGGGGTAATTTTTAATTGGTCGATACTTGCAGCTGTCTCCTTTTTATCTACAAGATTTCACAATTTATGAAGTTTCACAAAAATTCATAATGTTGTAATTTAATAAAGTGGATACAATTGAAATTTTGATTCCATTGCGTAAGTTAAATAAAGAAAAGGTTTTTAGCAATATTTGTTGGCAGAGAAATGCATGGATTTATGAAAATATTACTGTGCAAACTGTGAGTAATTTTTACAAATAATTGGGACAAGTTTAAGAATGATATAATAAATTGACATTCAAAATATTCACCTACTAAAAATAAGAATGAAATGATAATTTTTAAACGATATAAGCCATTTTCACAAATGGATGCTTTATTATTTTTTCTTATTTCAATATTAAAATTAACTTTAAAAACTTATTATCTCAACTTACATCTTAATTATTTCAAAATAAGATAATAAGTCAAAAATATCCAAATTAATAATATTTTAATAAACATATTATTACTAAAATATTTACTTGCTATACATTGACAAAAGATTGTTTTATTAAAAAAAATTGAAAAAAATTTCCACATTTTTATTTTAAAATTTTTGATAACAGCTATATATTTTCAAAAATGAACGTAGTATTTTTAATATTAAGTATTAAAAAATATTAATAAATTTTTTATATTCTATTTTAATCAGTGTACCATATATATCCTTTTATTTTAATTTCCAATGCCAAATATGCCAGCAAAATGCTTAAAACTAAATATCGGGAAAAACTAAATAAGATTCTCTGAGTGTTGGCAAAAAGAAAGTATTATGTTCGTAATGCAATTTAATGAATAATAATTCCTCTAAATAATTCATTAAACATTTTTTTCAATTTTTTACACAAATTTATAAAATCATATTGCTGGATTTTTTAAATTTATTTTTGAACAAATTATATTTTCTGAAAACATTACAAATTAAAAGAGAAGATCTTAGTTCTCAGAGCGAAAACCAAATTCTTATCTGAAAAACCGCCCGGTAATTGTCGTGCTTCGACAGATTTACGACTCAAATTGTCACTCTGTTCCCTGGGACACACGATTCCTCGCATTTCGGGTGGTATTATTGTTAAAAAGCGGGGTAGATTACCCCCCGCTGTTACTGCTCGGGGGAAAGCAAAACACACCATGCCGGTTTAGGAACGTCCTGACAATTTCTTCTCTTGTAAATTGTGTTCAACCTTTATTTTGACCGCCGCCGTTTTAAGAACAAACTTGCGCTAGACAGCCGACGCTCGATGGGTTAAATTAAGCTGATGTCAAATTCTATCACACAGTTATATGATTTTCGGTTATCCTATTGTAAAATTAATCGACTGAGTTGGACTTTACGAAGATATGGCTTATATGAAGATGTGGTCTCTAAAACTATTGTGTGGCTGAGATAAAAAATTTCAAAATGTTCTAATTTTAAGCTGTATAAAACCATAGGTATGTATAAAACTGCAACTTTGACTGCTGAATTTAAAAGCAATGGGAAAAAGATACCGTTTAAAAAAATTGTAAAAATATATACTGGAAATATTGGGAAACGATTAAGAAAATCCTGAATGTGGGGGAAAATATGACAAGTTATGTGAAGAAAAGAAAAAAAGAAACGATAATTGTAATCCATTAATTGATTACAAAGTTTTAAAAATACTTTCCTTAGAAATTAAATAAATTAAATTAAATGTTTTGGGTTTATTTTAATCTATAAAAAATATTATCTTATTGAAATTAAAAGTTTCCTGTTATTGAATCCATCGTAGTTATTCAAAGATATAATTTTAAGAATGACAGTATAAAACAACTCGGATATCAAATAATATTTAAGTAATATTAATTTTTCTGCGAAGTGTGATGTGGGATGCGAGTTGATTACATTAATAAATCTTTCAAAAATTATCCTACTCTTTAGTGTAAATGATTTTGAAACTAAATACAAATTGGAATGCTCAAAATCAAAATTCAAGAATTCCAATCCACAAACTTTCTGTTTGATGTCTAATTTATTTACTTCCTGTAATGAATACATTATTTTTCCATCAAGCTGCTTCAATCTGGACTACTTTGGTTGAACAAATTATTTAACGCTGAAAACCTTATCAACATGAAAGAGCCTTCGTTGTACATTTGAAGTGCTTACATATACCTGACATAAATTTGAATTGCTCGTTTTTTATTAATATTATGTTTATCATTATCTATATGATTTATAGATATTATTTTTATCGCATTTTCTATTAGTAGTAATATGGATGCCAAACTAAGATACTAAGAAACTATGAGTTTTTGTCTTGATAATTCAATATTGCGATAAGCGATATTGAAAGCGATACTTTCTGCTACATTTTCTGACACTTCTTTAAGTAGCCGTTTATAAAGACTTATATTAATTTTATCTGTAGTCATAATTTCTTTATTCCGTGCATGCACTATTAAAATATTTAAAACTGATTTTTCCTAAAATGTGAATTTATTATGTGAATTATAAGGTGTGGAAAGTGAAATTAAAAACAGAATTAGTCTAAAGTTCTAAATAAAGGGGGAAGAAAAATAGAATAGAGCACCACATATTTCTTCATTATCCTAAATATTAGCATAAAGGCTAAAACTTTTGATATATATATGCATTTGATTTTTATATATATTTTGATTAAAATATGCTTACAATAAATTCCTTAAATAAGTTCTTGTTATATACCATGTTTAAAAGAAAGTTTTGATTCACTTCAAATAATTTAGCTGCCTAGAATTTGATGAAAAAGTAAGGTGAATTTATTCAAATGTAGAAATCTTCTTAAAGCATCCGCAATAAGAAATAAAATTCAATGGTTTTAAAATGAGCAAATAAAGATTATGTATTTTAAATAAATATTTTTTCTTGAAATCGAATAGCAAGCTCAAGTGAATTTATAGAATTAAAACTATCTAAATAAAAGAATTACTAATTGTTATTCTAATTTATTTTCAAAGCCTAAGCTAGCAAATAATTAATTACAACAGAAGTAAAATGAAACATTATTAGACAAAACTTTTCCATTACAAAAGAAAGAACTGCTTAAAGCAAAAACAATATTATATATATATATATATATATATATATATATATATATATATATATATACAGAGAGAGAGAGATGTTTTATTGTTCCTTGATTGTTCATGTTTCATTGATTGCGGCAATGCAGTTTTGAAATTAAGGTTCTTAAGAGGGTTTGTTAAAAAAGAAAGTGACAATTTTTGAGGCATTTAATTTATTATCTCATGGATGAGAGAAACCATTTAAATGATCCGTTTTTGGATTAGGAAGACAGTTTCGTTAAAATATGTAAAGAATAATATCTTTAGGGAAAAAGTATGGGGAAAGTAATTTATCTTGCTCTTTTGGACTGTACGCATTCATCACTAAAAAGAAAATAATTACACTATGTGAGAGTGATGAAATATTTAAAAAATAAATATCTTTTGTTTTTTGGCTTATCCATTGCTCTTGTTCAGGAGGATTGAGCTATTTTACCATTCTTTATTGGTAATGCAATCAACACTTCATATATTATTTACTGCTTCTTTCACATTTCTTTTGAAAAAGTTATACATTAAATATAAAAAAAATAATTTTTATTCATGTTTAATATTTTTAATTAATAAAAATTCATTTTTATTCGTGTTTAATATTTTTAATTAATAAAAAATAGTCTGCGTCTTTTTTCATTTCAAATCTTCGAAATATTTAAATCAATGTTTTACAATGCGGTTTAAGGGATCTAGTGCTGTTTAAGGGATTTATGTATTTCCGTGTTCCTCTTTAATGATTTTATATTTTATTAAATCGTTCTTTGCTTTTTTACATTTTTTTCAAAAGATAAAAAAATAGTGATAAATTATATCAATTATATTTTTATAAAATTTTTTATCTTGGCGTTTTATAATTCAGAGGCATGTCATAACGTTAAGAAAAAATTTAAACTCTTAACTGGATATTGTCCTAAGTATATAATAGAAAAACGTTAAAAGCAAGAGTCTTCATTTTACAACTTGGCCAAAATTCAAAGACAGTTTTGATTTCCCTGGCCCCCAAACAATTATAATGCTCGTTCTCACGTGTCCATTATTATTGCATGATGCTTAGTCAGATGAAATGTCGAATATGTTCTGTACTTAATATATACTCCGGTTTTGGCTCAGTGAGAATTTTTTACTACTTTCTTTTTTAAAAATGAATTTCTAGATGTTTATATCATTAATGACTGCTTTGAATACATTTGAGAATAGCCAATTTGCTATATTATTGAGTCAAGTTAATTTAACTCAAAGAGAACAACTGAAAAATAATAGTGCATTGAATTCAATTAAAACTAATGTATTACATAAGTAACAATGCAGTCCTATCAATTACGGTTTACTTACACCAGAAGAAAGATAACATCCCTGCCCTGATAATATTATCTCTAATTTAGCATGTAACAATGATAAAAATAATTACATTTATTGTATTTCACATTTTTACTCTTTAGCAGCATTTCAGCCACTGATTTTGAGCACTATTCTTAAGTCTCACTCAAACGATCCAGACAGGCACATTTTCCCGTCTTTTCCCTCTCTTGTGGATTTCGGGGGGAGGGGGTATGTATGTTCATTTTACCGACAATTCGTGGGAATCTTCCGATTGACGTCCAATGATGGGGATGGATTACCTGTATCCATTCAATGATGCGTCAGGTAAATATGGAGATTTAGATAAAATGGTAAAAGCCAATGGCTTTCAAAAATTTCCCCCAATAGCGTTCGCATGCCGAGTGATGAAGAGTTAAAAATGCAAATGATGAAGATTAAAATTAGGACATTCTATTAAAATATGAAGAGTAAAGATTACTAGACATGTGGAGCAAAAAGGAGCTCGACCAGAAAAAAAAATGTATGCGTTAAGCGAGTGTGGCCAATTCAGAATCTAGTCAATTTGACATCTAGCTCATTGGCATAGCATTGGGAGGCAATGCCATGATTTAATAAAAGGTTTTATACAGTATAATTTATAATTTGTCTGTTGGATCGAGGAATTTTCCCATAACAAACAAATATATTTTGCCAAAATTCTCTCCCCATGCGAGAAAGGTATTTCACATTGCATGAACAATGGGGCTGTTTTTGCAGCATTGCCTACCAAGTCATTTCTAGCTATACTCGCATGACCTGTAATCCAGAAAAATAATATTTAACAAACTCTATTTTGAAGAATCTTTAAAGGGCATAAGATTTCCAAGACAACGGGATGAATTCGAATGTAAAAAGGAGAAAATGTTTCAAAGGAACTCATGCTGTCAGCTTAAATATAAAATTTACCTTCGGAACAGATATGAATCTTTTGTAAACAATAAAAAATGCCATCAACTCAGCAGATAAAAAAGTAGAGGATTTATATAGAGTGTAACTGAGTGTTTCCGTGTAAAAAATAAGATCACAACCATCCATCGTAAAAATAGGCAAATACGTTAAATACTGACAGAGATGAGAACTAAAAAGTTTTGGAAAATTAGCAGGGGTCATTGTCAACTTTTCAAAATTATGAAAAGGATTTATGAAATAAAACTGAGGGATACCTCAAAGAGGAAATGAAAATAAATCAAGTGTCTGAATACTCATATTGTGGAGCTCCGAATCCTAGAGGAGTAATTTAACCCTTTCCCAAAATGAAAAAATGTGAAAAGTTTGAGTCGTGCATAGCCTCCTAAGGTGAACAGGAAGTATCAAGGAGTACATAGGGTGTTTTAGGACAGACATCGGTCGGATATGATAGCGTACAGATATTTTTTGGTGCCATAAATTTAATAACATTTAGTGAGAGACAAAGTAAAGAATTTCCACTGGTGAGGTCCGCAATTCTGGTGAACAAATTCTTAAAGAATAATTATGTATGGTATCCAGTCTTAAAACAAAAGATCTAGTAGAACCATATACCATACAGCCATTATTCATTCATGCTAAAATAACTGATTCATAGATTCAAAGCAAATATGTTATGTTTGCTCCCCAAGAGATTCTTGAAATTACTTTGAGAATGTTCAATAATCTGTAAAGCTTCTTCTGCAGATGTAAAACATGCGGACGGAAAATGAGTTTACGATCAATGGCGGGGAAGGTCCTACAATGCCAAAATATGTGTTTTAAGTGCTTCTAGTGAATTATCTATTACATATTAGGAAACCTAATGAAAATATAAAACTCTCACTCATTAAATTAAGTATGTGAACCTAAAAAGAGAAAAATTTTAGATTTTCAGTGTTTGCTTCCCATTTTATTCGGTAAATTAACTTCTTAAAACATTAGTTATAATAAGCTTCAAATTACATCTTGAAAACAAGATTTGTAGTCATGGTAAAATGTCAAGCTGAAATTTATTGTAATTGTTTATATAGTATAACGACAAGTAAAACGCATTTTTTCTTTTTTTATAGGACAATGCAAGCAATTTGGGCTACATGAAAGATTATTTATAAAAAAACTAAAAATTTTAGTAAAGATAAACGATCAACACCGTTCATCATTGGTAACTCTAAGACGTATCCGTGAAAAATAGCATAAGGTTTCCTTTCTAGGAAATTCACACAAAACTATTTATTGTATTTTTAAAAAAAATTCGCATTTAATTCTAATTTTTATATGTATTTTTTCAGTGGTATAAGCTTTATATCAAGACCACAGGAGTAAAATAATAAAATTCAGCATTACTTAATACAAATAAGAAAAAAAGTAATTTCTAAAGATATTTAGCAATTTCTAAACACATTTGTATGAATTATTTTTTACCAGCTGTTTGATATTTCCTTATTGTTTGTTAATTATAAGCATAAGTGAATTTCTTAAACAATTTCTATTATTTCTATCGAGAAATATAAAATAAGAATGTATTCCAAATGCTATATGACACCACTTGTTTAAAAATCAGTATCTTTCAGAAGCCCTCATAGCCCTAGAGTGGCTATCCTGTCGATACTGCTACGATCAGTGGTGGTCGGGTGGTCGGCTACACACAAGAATAAGAAGAGGTTCTTGTGTGGTTTTGAAATGGGAAGGGAACTTAACTAAACCAAACAAGCTTAAGAAATATATCTTTATGTAAATAAAGTTTCAGAAGCATTGCATTATTTTTAACAATTGTGCTTTTTCATAATTTGAAATTTTAATAATTTTGGTGAAAAATATGCTTTAGAAAGACGTATTGAAAAAACAAACTCATGAACTCATTTTTTAAAATAATTACAATACTTTCTCTTTGTATATTCCTTATAAGAGAAATTTATAATAACCTGCTATTCTGGAAAATACTGCATAGAGTTAAATGTAACAATCGATGATTGATTAATATGGTTCTCAAAATATAAACGGCTTTCGGTTTAAATATGCGAAAAACCTCTATTTCAAATTTTCAAACTTACATCAATATAAAAGGATGTTTGTTTTATCTGCATTTCCTTCACATTTCCTTTAGTCAGTGTAAATATTTGCTTTTTCTCAAAGCAAATCACTTCATAGTAAACTACTGAATTCCTTTAAGCAAGTTATGAGTACGCAATATCACAGCTGGAGAATCCAATATCAGAATATCAAGAACAGCTGATAGTGAAACAAACATAAGGAAATGCTGGTCAAACAAATAAAAATACGTCTGTTATGTAATGGCATTGAAGATGCATTGAGAAACATACGGAGGGCAATAAAGTTGCTTCATTGCATTTTACTGATGCCATAAAATAACATGTCATATACAAGATTTCGGATTTATTCATCTCCAGTGGTTACATTAGTACCATTAGAAGCACTAAAACAAAATTTCCTCTCCTTTGATATATGATTCATTCAAGAGTACGATTACCCAGAGAATTTTTCGTCTTGTTCCCTTAAACATTGTTATGCCTTAATAGATCTTTCTGATTATGTGGAGAACGAAGGAAGTGGAATAAAAAATATTTGAAATTATTGTATTAATACGGGTAGTATAAGAAATACAATAAAATATTTTGTATCTAAAAATTCAATTAGAAATTAGAAAAAATTTATAAGAAATAATAGAAAATCTGTAATTCATAAAAGAAAATAAAGGAATTTATTGAATTATCCGGGCCATGATTTGTCAGAATATAACATTACTTATTTCCATTTAACCCTCTTTGTAAATTGAATTTATTTTCTACTAAGCAGTAATTTTATTGCTTTAACTTTACTTAATTAGTGGATCAAAGAAATCTCAAACTAATTTCCTTTGTGTATTTAAATGTTCATATTAATGTCACAGAAATCCAATCATGTCAGCAAATGAGCAAGAGAGAGTGAGGCAAAGAAAAATTGAATTTTGTACCGATTTCTAACAAATTCCAAATGTTATATTTCTGTAAGCAAAAATTTGCGCTCTAATCATATAGATTAGGATTTAGTCTTTCTAATAAGGTTATTCTAATTATATTAATAGAACAACATCATTTTTTCCTGATTTTTGAGGCACATTTTATAAATGAATTCAAAACTTATTACTTTAGTTATATTAAATCATCTTAAGAATTAATTGTATTTTATGTGATAAAATACATAATGTTTCCTTTATTTCAAGGTGTATCAGTCTCTGTGGGAGTTTGGACTCTGGTTTCCATATCCTTAGAGCGTTATTTCGCAATCTGTAGACCATTACATTCACGTCAATGGCAGACAATTTCTCATGCTTACAAAGTTATCCTGATGGTTTGGGTGGGCTCCCTGTTGACTATGATACCAACTCTTGTGTTAAGTCAGCTCATTCCAATAAAAAGCCCAGGTAAGTCAGATCTTCTTTCTTTCAAGTTATGTGGTTAACTACTTCGCTGTCTTCAGGGACTTAAACTACCACATTCTTTGAAAGGTAGTAAACCGTATAATCTGTTTATAATGAATTTAAAATAAAGAAGAATCCTTATCAATAAAGATATTAACCCAGTGACGTTCTCATTCATTCATAGGATCTCAACTTATAGAAGTCAAAATATATATAAAAGGAATATTAACGTTGAATTTGAAGAATGGATCTATATTAATCCTCTTTTGGTAGCTGACTGAACGTTTGAACTATTTTAATCACACACAAAATTATGTTATAGGACAGAAAAACAGAATCAAATCTGGTCCAAATTTTTACTGAAATCTGCTGTTGAGAAAGTACATCAAATTCTCTTCATCTAACTTGGTAAGAGTACGAGTTATTGCGTTCACAAACAAACAGATATAATTCAAAAAAGGTTTTTTTATTCAGAGCCGATGAGGCTTCAAGCATGAAAATTTCTCGAAAATTCAGGAGTGAATTATTTTGCAATTACAATTTTATTTTCCATTTCATACTTATTAATTATTTTTTTAAAAAATTATGAAATTAAAATTAAATATTAAATCGAAATGAAAGTCTAATTTTGTGAAATTTAAAACTGTAAAAATATTTTATAATAAATCAAATTAAAATAGTTATAAGTAAGCATTAATTTTTTTACAGTTTCTAATTATGATTTGAAAAATCCTTCAATATTGAGTAACTTCAACTAGAGAGAATTTCATGTTTCGAGGACTCATTGTTTGGATATTTCTAGATGAATCTGGTAATTAATCCATGGCCTTTATATTTTCCATACAGGATGTTCCCCAAAATTTAGAACAAGTTTTATTTCCCTAAATATTGCATCTATGCATATATTACCAATAACAAAATGTAAATGAGATTGGGAATAAGTATGAAATCACTTTCGCTTTTGTAGAGGTTGATAGTAAAACGTTAAAAAAAATTGTACGCTCCCGATAGAGTAAAAGTTCCATTATTAAAATGTTTCTCTCTCTCTCATATGTATATATATATATATTCAAAATTTAACATTTCTGTCAACAAAATTTGCAGATATTTTTGATTTTAAATTTAGGGAGACAGATTTAGATATAAACATTTAATTTAGAAATGAAGATTTATTCAATATTGAAAAACTGTCATAAGTAAAATTGAGTCTTGCAGTATGTCACCATGATTTCAAAGAAATGTGCTAATTATGCAAAATGTTGTCACTTTGATTGCTAAGTAATTGCTACTCATACATTATGAAGAAACGAAGAGAAACGTGAGAAACTGAAAATTCAAGATATTTCAGAGAAGTGCAGAATGCCGATAAATAAAATATAAATATTTCCTCAAACTTGTGTGCTTTTTAACAGAATGCATATTTCAGTGACAAGGCACTTCTGAATTTGCTGTTGATTTATGCTATATGTTATCGTTTTAACGGCTGATACACTGAGCTAGTTTTGATTGGTATTATGTATGGATGAATTGACTTTGACAATACACATTCTTTCGATATTTTCCGTGGAATTCAAAAAGTCTGTTTTTAAGCCACACGTGTTGAACGCGATCATAGGAGCAGTATTCTTGATAGAATTTAAATTTGTATTGGTTTCGGAAGCATTTATTTTTACAGATTTCAAAGCTTTGTTAGTAATGGAACTTTTTTTAGTTTAATGAACGTTAATAAATGTTTATAAATTCTTGATTCTAACTTTTTAATAATTAACTTATTAAAATTATTTTTTTAACTTTCTACTTTCCCTCTCTACAAAAGATAAAATATTTTCATATATTTGTCATCCTGATTTGATAAAACTTTGCATTTGGAAGTGTGTGTCAAAGTGTAATAGTTAAAGTAAAAAATATTTGTCCCACGTTTTTGAGGCGCCAAATATAAAGATTGAAATTTGTGTTTCTTTTTCGCTTATAAATTATTTTTTTTCCACTTTTATTTTCACATTCGATAATGGTTATGTTTTAAAATAATGAGATAATTATTTAATTTATAAGAAAAAGTAATACTTTAACCAATAAAACGTATCCTATAAATCAAATTTATTTCACATAACTTAAACCAATTTTGTAAATGATTTACCAAAAAATAGTGTAATTTTTTTGTTCTTGCATTGCTTATACCAGTTCCAAGTCAACATATCTGAATTTTTTAAAATTACTTACATTCTTTCCGGTATAGGAATTATTTATGAAACATTTTGTTCCACCCACTAGGGAGATTCTGATTTTATCTTTTGTGTTTTTTTTATCACTAAATGTACGCACAAAAATCCAAAAGAGTCTATTTCTATATTTTAGTAGTGTTTAATGCTTAACTATAAAAAATAACGTAACATATATTTACGTAGACGTAACATATATCGTCTTTAATCCATAAATTCGATTACAAAATGCTCCTCAAATTCATTCTTCCATATACAATTTTACCCATTATACCTTTGTTCTCCTGGCAGCATGTATATATTGTACAATATTGTATAATATTAAATAATATTTGTAATGCCATATAATATCAACACTCAGTGTTGCACAACAGGTTGTATCAGTATTGTGTGCCTAGGTTTAGTGAAAAAAATCCAGTTTATATACTGATGATAATGCTGACGTGTCCGCTTTGGAACGGAAAGAGGGATGCAGTAGCTTCTGAGGGTATGAACCTCTGAGCCCCCAAGGGCAGAAGTCTTGCTTCTAGCTCAAATGAGAATGACACAATCACGCACTCGTTTGTACAGCCTCTTTGTACAGGTGGTACACTTGGAACAATCATGGCCTAACCGGAATTCAAACCCAAGATTCCCAAATCACGAATGGCATTACAATGTACATAATGTACATAAATTTGCCAGGAAGCCGGCAAATTTATGTACATAAGAAATTAAGTGAAACTGCTATTCCTCCCCCCTTCATGATGTGATATATTGCAAGGTTATTTCTCTTTGTATCATTATAGCTTATTTTATATAAAAAGAAAGAATACGAAAGAATGTCCGAAGAAATGTATTGTAACGCATTGAATATTAATTGTAGTAAAATATTTTATACTTGATTTTATTGCTATGAAAATTGTAAATTAATCATTTTCAATTATTGAATTATTTTTCCTTTCTTCAATTATTGAAGTATTTATCCAGTCTTGTTTAATCAAATAAAAATTATAGATTTATCAAGCTGCTAGATAATAAGTAAATGATAGCCCAAGATAATCCGAATGGTAATTCTAAAGCTAATATTCTGTAACATTTATATTATTTATTATGTTTTTTATTAAACTTTTTCTTGTCATCAGAATTTTTTTAGTTTTGCTTCTTCCCTTTAAGTATATTTATAAATAAATAGGACCATCTTTACATTCATATCATTTCAATATACTAAACAAATTTAAAACTGTAGATAACATGCTTAAATGTTTTTTTTTCTATTTTGCTCTTAGTAAATGAATTAGTGATATAAGTTTCCTTCCAATGAGAATATTAAGTCCTATTACCCAATAAAGTCTATAATATTGACAATCTCTAAAACTTTCAGCACATATAAATTTAACGCAATATTTAGTATTTCATCTATAGCAAAGTAACACAAAACTGTATTTAATAATATAGTAGATGCAATTAAAGTACTAAAATAATTTTTTATTCAGATGAAAAATAAAATGATATATGAAATAGTTTTTAAGAAATAATATTTTTTCGAATTGTCTTGAAGGAAAAAAGTTGTTTTAGTTTATAAGTTTTAATCCCTATGTTTGCAAAAGAGTCGATTTATTAATAACAAATTTGAAGTAGCGCATTTTCTAAACTGTCATTGTCAAATTTATGAATTATTTTGAAATCCATATATTTAAAATTAAATTTTAATTTTTAAAAAAATATTTCCGTTGCCCCAAAATACACACTCAATGTATATAAGTTTTATACTATAGAAATTATTTTCCCAATTACTAAATATAAATATAAAAAGAAAATATCATTAAAATGTAAAAAAATTATATTATAAAAATATAATCAGTAAAGATCATTTTTAATAAATTAAATATTTAAATATAAAAAGGAGGATAAAATGATAATTATTTCTAATCTTAAAGTTTTGAATAGACAAAGGTTATATTGGTTAATTTATACATATCAGAAACAAGATTATAATCAACTACTTGTGTTTTAAAACGTAAGGGAAAAAATATAAGCGGTCTAAACAAGTAATTTTTTATCATATAATGCATGGAAGAACAGCAAGTGGTCAACTGCTGGATGGCGCTGTAATAGAAAGCCTGTACAAGCAACGTTTCCCGAGTAAATACGCACCAGACCGAAAAATTTTCGAGTAAATGCATTGGTACCTGCGTGAAACGGTATCCTATGTCACCTGCATGCATGATAGAGGGCGGACAGAGGTGTGCGGACTACTACAAGTTGTAGAGGACAACGTCCTCTAAACAAAATTTTAAAAAGATCGTCTAGATATTAGATATCCAGATCGTCCCACAGCCCTTATGTGTGGGCATCTAACAATACGTGCGCCATATTTCCTCATGTGTTAAGAAGCGTTTCAGCGTAAATGTTTTGGCTGGAATTGTGAGTGACATTTTGATCACCCTATACTTTCTGCTATTAAAACGACACATCAGAAAATACTTCGCATTTTCACAACAGGTATTGTCAGAGTTACTTAAACCTGTTGCAGCCAACATACTGTCATGTAAGTGGTTCCAGCACGACGGAGCGTCACCCTATATCATTTGGATGTACGGAGCGCATTAGACGCTAAATACCCAGAACGATGGATTGGTTGGGATGTGTCCTCACCTTGGCCGGCGCGCTCACCTTAACTCTCATGTCTGGACTTTTTTCTGTGGGAGCATTTGAAAGTCTAGTTTACGAAGGCTCCATCGTCTCCGTAAAGAACCTTATGGTTAGAATTTCTATAACTGTCCATCCGAGAAATAACGGATTTGTTTTAATAAATGCGTTCCTCTCTACGTCGCAGGTATATCACCTGCCACACACCCTTACACACAGGCGTTCACTCTTTTGAGCAGTTTCTCTATTTTTAATGAAAATCTTTCATAAAATAATTTAGTATCTCCTGTATCCGATTGGTGTGACAATAACAGATACCTCCTATCGGGTCACTGCTTGCTCTCTGCTCGTGCACTGCATGATGAAAATTGCTTGTTTAGAAATTTCTAGTCAACCTTTAAATTTTTGCCTATGAGTTTTGAAACATCCTGTTGATATTTCAGACTGTCTGTTGTGTATTATCTTTAAGTGGCATCCTTAATTCGTTCTAGTTAGATTATGATTATAGAAACTCTTTTATGCTTGGTTATTTACAGTTTTCCCATGAATTGGTTGGTAATTGAGAATTATTTTATTTAGTTTTTAAATAAATATTTACCTACAGGCAAATTTAAATGTCGTGAAGTATGGCCAGATGTTGAATCCGAACGAGGCTTCAACATTTACTTGGATGTGGTACTATTGGTGATACCTCTCCTCATCATGATCATTGTTTACTCGTTAATTGCTCGAAAGCTGTGCACTGGTTCCAAACTTAACTTTTCCAAAGGAAGAAGATCGGGTAAGTGTTGCGGTTTTGAAACAATAAAAAATAATAGAAGTACAGTACGTTAAAATACAGAATCGTCCTTTTGTCCGATAAAAAACTTTGTGTTTAACTACATTTAGTAATTTAGTTTTTGGCACTACAAACTATTTAGTTCAAAGCTATTATTTTTACTTTATTAGGTTTTAATCTGCAATATTATCTCTTTATAGTTGCTTATATACATCACAATAACATACACAGCAATTTTCCTTTTAAATAAAATCAAAGTAAGTAATATGCAGATTATACATGCTTTTAACATTTTTCCTCAATGTCTCATCAAAAATATCATATTAAATGCTTAAGTTGGGGTTATTTATCTGGAAAAATTAAGGGTATTGGAAAAGAACATACTCTTTTCTCTTATAAAAGATAGCATAAAACAGTAAAAAGCAACCATATAAATATGAAAGCATTGTTTTTAATGCAGGATATTATATTTTAACAACGAATTCACCTACATCCTTCAAAAACACAATTTGTCATCTTTTGAATATTTTTGATGCATACATTTCTCTGATGCTGAAAGTTTTACCTAAGATCATGGATTAAACTATATATAATTCTACATTATATCATTATATATATATATATCATCTTAAGTCGTTAAATCATTTATTCGTTTCTCATCAAATGGAAGCTGAAGAATTGAGCAACAAATGCATAATTAATACTTCGGTAAACCAAATTTTTTATTCAGTAAACGATAACTGAGAGTGGAACTTGTTATTTAAGAATTGCACTACTTCTTCATCAATCTCGCAATAGCAGTATCGTAACTGATGTAATAGCAAATTGGAATGAGTTCGTTAAACTTCACCATTGATAGCATTTTAACTCTCAAACGTCTATCTATTTTGTTCTCTATTCCAATATAGTTTTTGTAAAAACTCCTAAATGTTTTTAAAACAAAGCTAATTACTATCTACACACAACGATATTATTGTGATGAGTATTATATGTTGCAATCATATAAAATATTCCTAGTGCATGGAAACTGCACATTTTTGCTAAAAATGTGCCATTTTCTAGCCAACGAAAATCACAGAGCATGAAGTTTTCAGGATAAAATTGTAATAAATATTTTGCTTTAGGTTGAAAGAAAATAACTGCTCCCTTTCAAAACTTAATTACATTTTTAAATTTGACTACTGAAGAACTGTACTATCAAAAATTTGCTGTTAAAAAAGAAATAAAATATATACCTTTGAAGATTTCATTTATGCACATCTCATTTACGTTTACGGGTATAAAATAATTTATATAATTATAGAAATGAAATTATTATAGTTTCAGTTGCCGAGAATTTTTCATCATTTTGAAATGACTGCATAAATCCTCATTAAATATAAAATGCTAATCATTTTGCATATTTATGTCAAAAATTAATAAAATATCTCTGAAAAATTTTGCTCCATTGAAGAGATAACTGACACTGAGTGCTCTTACTATACGTTTTATGAAATCGCGAATCACATAAACGCTATGGTCCTGATATTTGCAATATCTTTATATAATCTTTATACTGAGTTTTCCTTCCATTGTATTGAGCTCAAACCGTCCTTTTCTATAATTACATAGCTGTTTGATTAAAATTTATTAATGGTAGCCTATATACGCTGATTATATTTTCTTTAGAGTTTAATACAAAAAAATTTTGTGCAAAAAAATTGCACAATTTAGAATTTTGTCATTTTAATGCTAAGCAGAAAACAGATAATCTAATTTTGGTGTTTTAAAGTTTCCACTTTCCAAATATAATTTATTAGAACCAAGAATTGTATAAATTATTACAGGAAATTTCAAGCTTTTATCATGCAGTATAAATCGTTCCTTTAGATTTAAAAGGTTTTTCAAAACAATCTTTAAGATATTTCATAAGCTATTTGTCAAACTGAACAGCAATATTTAATTTTAATTTGCCCAAGCATATCAAAAGTTTGAGAAAAATTAGCATAATTTTAATTAACCTTACTTTAAATCTCTAGAAAACATAAAGATCTGATGTAAACAATTGATAATTAATTCAGTTAAGAAAAAAATTCAAATCTTTTAAAAAGTAAAGAACTTTTATAAGAATCTTTATAAAAGTTCTAATGTAAGAACAATATTGATATAGAAAAAATATGAAGCAAAGTAACATAATTGTTCTAGATGGCAAACGAATTGATCAATTACTTGAGACAGTAACAGGGGTTACGATTTGGATTCCAATTTGATTTTGTCACGCATCTTTTTATGTGATGAATAAAAATTTTAAAATAAATATTCCCTTTTTGCATCAAATGATGGAATAATAATGTTTAATACATACAATTTTCAAAATATTATTTTTTTAAAATCCTTATACTTTCATTGATCAGAAATACATTACATATAAAGCGTCAAACCATGCATTTTTTTGAAAACTGAGTAGTAAAAAAGCTATACATAATGTTTATCTAAATTATTTTAATTTCTCTAAAATATTGAAAACGCTACATTATAGCTTATCAAACCAAATCAAGAAATTCACGAAAAATAGTCTAGCAGTATTATAAGATATATTATGCACCACAATCATTTCTGGGCATATAATTTCAAGAGAAAAATAATCTATTGAGAATAAGGAAATTGGCCTTTTTTTAAAAAATGAAATTAAATGAAGCCAAATTTTAACAAAAAGTACTATGCATATTTATATATATATAATAATGAAATAATTTCGAAATTAGTTTTTCTGTCTTGCTTGTCAATCCATATCTTTCCAGTTTTTGATACAAAAGAATTTATTTATTAAACATTTAAAAATCCTTACTTTTCAGAGCGCAGCGCATTGAACAACCCTGAAAGACAATATCTGGATCCACTGAAACCTTCATGTAGCAATGGAATGAGAAGAGATTTCCGTACAAAATTGCCAGGATCCAGATCTAGAACCATGAAAAGCACAACCCTACGAGGAACGTATGACAAAAACCAAGCGGCTAAAATTCGAGTCGTACGAATGCTTTTTGTGGTAGTTGTCGAGTTCTTCGTTTGCTGGACTCCACTCTATGTTGTGAATACATGGGCTCTATACGATGCAAAGAGTGTATACACTTCCCTTGGATACGTTGGAATGGCAGCTATTTATTTGATGGCCTATTTCTCTTCATGCTGCAATCCTCTGACTTACTGTTTCATGCACAAAAAGTATAGGCAAGGATTCCTGGCAGTGATTGGATGCAAGAAAAATAAAAGATGGCATTTCGGTGGTCAAAACAGTGAAAGATCTGGCACGATGGTTAGCGTCTTCAGTACTCGCGCTGGATCTGTTAGATCTGGTAAGTGCACCAGCGGAAGTGCTGTTTTTATTCAAATAATAACGAGGGGAGCAGTTACAAATTAAATAACTGCCATAAAACATCTTTTTTTCCTTTGGTGGAGAAAAGTTTCATAAAATTTCGAGTCAGAAGTTTATTTTGTAAGTTTTGCTTCTGTATGAAGAAAAAAAATCACGTTTGTTAATATATTGATAGTCTTAGCAAATAAAAAGCACAAGTAACTGATAAAAGAAAATTAATCTAATTCTTTTCTTATTATTGATATTAATGAGGTATGTATAAATTTTGTTCTGACTAATATTATCGCCTCAAAGAAATCTGGGGTTTCCTTATTTTAGGTAAGAGCGTATTTTCATTATATTTGCTGATCCATACTAATAAGTCCTTATACCGCATACTTTATGGTAAGTTGGAAAGTATATAGATATAATAATAATATATACGCCGCATTTTAATATAAAATGGTAAGTATATTATTTAATATATAAAAATGTATCATCTTTAAATATAGAGGTAAAAAGAAATCGCATTTTTATGCATTATTAAATTATTTTTATCTTAAAGTTAAATTTGTTTCATATAAAGAGAGTTAAATTTTTTTTAATAAATATAAAAATAAATAAAGATAATGCAAGATAAAAAATGAGAGATAAAAAGGCAAATATTTCTCTTCATTTGCCAATTTAAGAAAATAATGGGGTTTTTTTTTTAAATTTATGAAGTAATTTAATTACATAAGTGCAATAATATTATGAAGCACTAAAATTAATATACGTCATTAAACTTACTTAGGAGCTTCATAATTCTTGTACCTCGACGGATTCTATCAAATGCCCTATAGATTTGAAATTTACGGACGAATTTAAAGAAAAAAAGAAAAAGCCAAATTCATAAGTTAATAATAAGGGAAAAATCATTATTGTCATTGAATCGGTATTAAAGTATATCAATTGTATTTTAAATTATTCTTTTACCTATAAAATATAAAAAGGATTAAAATTAAAATTTCATTTGGATTTTTATTATTTTCATTAGACAGAAGCTTTTTCTATTCCAGAATTATTTATGATGATAAATGGTATTCTTATAACATTACCCATTTTTTAAGCCATAAAAACTAAATATTAAGTCAAGTTACATGAATTATTCTTAGAACAAAAGACCCTGACTATAAAATTTATTCATTTTCTTAAAACGGCATCACTGAAATAAATTGAAGTAATTTTAAATTCAGTACTTGCCTATCAATACTTTCACTGCTATTTTACCCGAATCTGTTTTTTAAATTGGATAATTATGCTACCAACAAAGCTTCGATAAGCAATTGTAATATTTTTAAAACTTTGTTGGTCAAAAAAAGAAGAAAGAAAACGTTAAATGGTTAAATTTACTTTATCCATACAATTGTACTCTAATATCAAATTTCAGAAGATCGTGTAAAATTTAGTTAAAATTCAAATGATTACGAAGTAAGTGCTTGATATTAGAATTATAAATGATTTTTTAAACTATAAAAATGGTATTGTAATTATAAAGATGGTGTTTTCCCAAAGGGAAAAAAGAAGATGAAATGCAATTAAAATTATTGTGAAGAAAATTAAATTGCTATGAAATAATATTTATTCTGAATATTTTTTAGAAACAGTTGATCGCATCACAGCCTCTTCTGCTTGCTGAAATATTTTGAAAATGTGGCGTCAAGGAGATAAAAAAGATGTGGAATCGTAAAAGAGTTTACCTGAAAATAAATTGTAATTGACAAAAAGTATGAAGACAGCAAAATCAAGACATGTTAAAAGAAACTTTTTTGAATATACGTTCACAAGCATGATGATCCATTTATGCTGCTACTCAGAAAGTGAAGAAATCGAGTTAATTGTTTTAACATCATACTAAACAAACTTGCAATGTATCGCAAGGACTCCCAAACTTTCCATAGCAACCTACTGATGAATCACATTAACATTTTGAATTTTATATGCTTTTTGGGGGGAGATTGGAAAAATAAAATTTAATTCGTGCTGAAATTCTTTATCAAGCAAAATCGTAGCAACAAGACAGAAATGAGCGCTATACGCAAGCAAGTGAATATTGTCGAATGAAAAAAGGAATATGCTTAACAAGTGTCTTTTCAACTTGCAGATGTTGCACATTAATTTTTGCCCTCTCGTATGGCATATGCTTCTGGAGCCATTCTGTTGTTTCTCTAAAGACTCCATTCAGTATCTCAAAACCCGTCCACCTAAATAGAATTTTCGTTATGAGCGTTGATTTAATGAGCTTTTAATTGATAATAGACTAATTTAGATGGTGTATTATCAATTTCGATGTAGCATTTATCATTAGTGCATACGGTTCATTATTTACTATAATATTAAAAATAAATGTAAATTTAAATATCCTATAAGTATTTTTTTTCTTTACAAACATTCCTTTATAAAGAATTTCATTATAGGTACTTTATAGTATAGGTAAACAAATGAACCTATTTTGGAAAGGGCGTAAGTTTCTGTCCCTTAAGAAAATCAATAAGTCGAGGATGAAGTGGGTTGCTATGTTTGGAAGTTTGGGAATTCCTAATTAGTTTCAATCAAATAATCATGTAATAAAATGAGACATTTCTTTCATGACTTAATTAGAATTAATTTTATCCAGATGAAGCAAGAAATGGATCTCAGTGCATGGACCATTTAATGTACGTATTGGATGATTATATTCGATTATCTTTTTCATAAATGTGTGCCTGCCATCATTTTATCTGTGAAACTTCATTTTTATAACTGATAATATATGCGAAGGAACTAAAATTTTATATTTAAATACATAAGCAGTTTCTGTAACAAAAAAAATGAAATATCTTTCTGAATCTATGAAAGTATTCGACTTAGAAAGACTGTAAAAATCGAATGATTTCAATGAAATGTAATATAGACAGAAAAACAAAACTTTATGCTGAGGCAGGTTTATGCTGACATTTTATTCATTAAAATATTTATTACGAATATTTATAGCATATACTGGAAACTGATGCAAATTCTCTGAACTAAAGTTGTTCCAGAGACAAAAATCCCAAATTCAGAACAAATGAAGAAAAAATTAGGAAGGATAAAAAAAAATGTCATTGTTTCTAATGTTAAAATAACAATGAACTTTTTGTGTGTATAAAGAGGTGAAATTGCGTTAATTGGTGTAGTGGAGTAAAAAAAATGGTTGCTGTTAGTTCAATACCTATCAAGCACTTTGTGAAGAAGCATTTTTAATGTTCTTAAATAATTTGCACGTGTTTTTTGTAATATCACTTTCAGGCACTAAGATTTAAGTCACAGTGGTCATAGGAATTTAAACTATGGTGGTCAAAAGCTTTTACGATGTCATGGATTTATTATAATGGTGTTTGCTTATATATGTTTTTACATGTACGTCAACTGCAAATGTTTTAGTTTAAACAATTCCAGAAATGCAATGTTTGATTTCAACAAGATTGCTGTAAAATAACAATAATGAAAAAATACAAATAAATGACGTAAGTATTTTAAAGATAAAATATAAATACACTTTTAATAACTATATTCATATTAAATTCAAATGCTTTAATAGTTATATTAATTTCGTGTAGGCACAATCACTTTATCAGCAAACTTTATGTATATGTTTGAAGAATTTCCCCTTTGATGTAGAGCTGAAAATTTTCAGCCACGAGGTTTTAAGCATCAGTGGATTTATATCAAGCGTTAGTCAAAGGAATTTAATTTTAAATGTTGATTTCAACCATATAAACAATTTTCTAATCTTAAAAAGCCCAAGAAACCCATTTCAAAACTCCATCGTTAATAATGACTAATAAAGAATTAATGAGAAAAGACAAAAAAATGGTGTTACAATAAATATCAAAATATTAATACACTTTCAGTCTATATGTTAATTGTTTCATGTTGAATGCAATTATTATAGTAGAATGTAATTATTATTATAATTTCATGCTGTTAACTCAATTCAAGAACTTTGTGAATAACCATATTTAATGTGTTTAAACAATCTCCACATTGTTTGAAATGTCTCTGTTCGGCATTAGGCTTAATGATGCAATGTTCATAAGGCAAAAGATTTATACCGGTATTTTATTGAAGTAAATCTCAATTCAAAAATCTATTACATATATTTCAACTGACAATTTTCTGATCTGAAATAATTCCTGAAACTCAATGCGCAATTCCACCATGATTGAACCAAATATAGGAATAATTGGAAAATACAAAAATAATCCATATTTGTTTCCTGTTAAAGGGTATTTGTTAAGTAGTTTAATATGATACTTGCTGTTTAGTCAATACTTAAATCAATCACTTTGTGAGTAAGTTGTTTAAACGATTGCCCGTTAATTGAACTCCCTCAATTCAAGGAACAAGACTTTAAACTACAATGGATTTATTTCCTTTCATAACGAAATAAATCTTAAATACGAATAAATTGTATACTTAATGTATATATAATATGAATCAACTGCAAACTTAATATATATGTACTATCAATCAACTGCAAATTTTTAGTCCAGAAACCCAATGCTCATATAAATGATGGTAAATATAAAAATGCCGGAGAAAAATGATGTTATTTTAGATGTTAAAATATAACTGCACGTTCAATATATGTGTTTCAATATATATTATGTGTGGTGCTATTTGTATTTTATTTTGCATTGTGGAGTTGCTAGCTGTTATTTCAATACTTTAATCAAGGTCATTGAGAGAAAATAGGATTAATGTGTTAAGAATTTGAACGAGTTCCGCTACCAAATTATGGCAAAATACTTTCGTTTGCGGAAGCTACAGAAATTTAAAAAGTGATTCACTTATTTTAAAATTTTATTAAAATAAATCCTAATGTTAAAATTTTAATAGATACGCATCAACTGCTAATTTTTTAAAGTGAAAGTATTCTAGAAACACAGTAAGCAACTCCTGCACATGTAACATTACATATATATAAAAACAGACATTAATGTTGTTATAAATTTTGAATATAAATATGCTTTCAATATATAATAAATGTTTCATATTGAATGTTACAGTAAGCGTCTTATTGAATTATATTAGTAGTTTCATATGTTGCGTGCAATATATTCAGTATTTAATTTAAGCACTTTGTAAATGATCCTGAATTTACCCGCTGATTTTATGCAGTTAGTTTTAGGCCCATGATTTAAATAGCAATGGTGACAAGACTTTTAGTAGTGACGTAGAAATGTTTCAAGCTGAGATGGATTTATTTCGAATGTTTATTCAAATAAATCCTAATATAAAGAAGATGTTACAATACGTCAATATTCTGTGGTGAAAAAGTTGCGAAAAGGCAAACCTCAAATATAAAGCATCCCGACAAAAAATTGACGTTGGTTTGAATGTTAAAACATAAATGAACTCTTAATATATGTACATATTAAGTAAGTTAATTTTAATGTAAATGTTTTATAATTGCATGTGCTGCATACTGTTGTTCCAATATACAAATCAATCACTTTGTGAAATAACAAAATGAGTGTTTAATGTGTTCAAAAGATTTGCTCATTGTATTCTGGCGTCTAATTTCAGCACAAGGCTGTAAATTGCAAAGACTTATATTTTTTCCGCGGGTACATTCCAGAAACGCAATGCACAATATATAGCAATAATAATCACGTGTTCTTTAAAATATTATTATATGTTCAAACATTTTACGATATATTTAATGGATCAAATATTACGTAAATATTTTTATATTTTTATATAATGCGAGCTGCTAGTTAAGTACCACAGTCAAGTTATCGTGATCAAACCTGATAAAATGTTAAAAAACTTACTTTTCTGTTTTATGATTTTAAATTTAGCCTCATAAAAAACAATGCTCCTTTTAATTTATGATTAATTCATTCAGATGATTAATTATGAAAAAATTCCTTTTTATATGTCATTGCTCAAGTGACAATTATGAGCTGATACAGTTCTGGGAAGGCAACGAGTGATTCTATAGTAAGAGATGGAAAATAAATAAAAAAAATCATGCGAAATGCATAGAAGAATGAGATTTGATATATAAACGAACTTACAATCTGTATTAATTCTTCCATATTCAATGCAAATTTTTAGTAGTTTTATATGTTATACTCTGTTAGCTAAAATATCTACATCATGCACTTCGTGGTAGAACATATTTAATGCGCTCACACAATTTTTCTGTTACTTTTCAGCTGCCATGATTTTAGCTCAAGATTCTACAGTAGTCATAATGCTTCAAGCTAGGACGAAATAATCATGAAGCATTAAAAAATATATCTTAAATTTCGGAGATTAATAATTGTGCGGAAAATGCAAAATTCTGAACTGAAACTATTCCAGAAATACAATGAGCATTGCAGGAAGTTGTGACAAAAAATAAAAAATCATGAGAAAGGACAAAAAAATTGTAGATTAAATTTAAACGTATTTATAATATAGATTAATTTTTTCGTGCTGAATGTAACTGTTTTAGTTGTCATACATGTTGCATGTTGTTATTTCCCATCTAAATCATGCACTTTGTGAAAAAAAGTGCAGTGTTTTTATGCAACTTAACATTGGGATTATACTGTGAAGTTGCAGTACAAAGAGCTAAACTAATGTGAATTTATCTTGAAACTTCATACAAACAAATTATAATTTTGAAAGTTTCTGATGCATGCGTTAAACGCATTACATTGGAGCAAATGGATAAATACGTGCAAAATCGTTCCAGAAAGGCAATGAGCAAATCTTGCACGAGGTATTGACAAATAAAACCCAATGAATAAAAATGAGTGTTGTTCTAAATATTAAAACACGAATGCACCTTCGATAAATATTATGCAACTCGCTTCATAAGTAATTGCATAAGTAGTCTTATATGTTGCACTATTAGTTCAATATCATACTAAAGCACTTTGAGAGAAAACTTCTCTTAAGTGTTTGTGACTTTGTATTTTGCAATGCTGACCTTGTATTTCGCAGTAGTTCATGATGGATTCAATTGTTTTAGTAGTTATATATATTGCTTGATCATTGTTCACATCTAAATCAAGCACTTGGTGTGAATATCAAAAGTTTTAAACAAATTCTCTGTAGTTTCATGTTGTAAAGGTGAAGCGAATAGCGTCAAACTACTATGAATTTATCTAGCAACTTTATACAAATAAATATTAACTGTGAAACATTCTGAAATATGTGTTAAATTTTAATTTTTAAACTGAAGACGTGTATGAAATACTATACGGAACTCCAGGACTAGTGTTGACATAGGAAGTGTGATAAAAAAAATATCTCGTTCTAAATGTTAAAACACAAATGCATTTTCAGTACGCGTCTTTGTTGCATGCTGTTAATTAAATATTATACTTAGGCAATTTTACAGAAAAATAATTGAATGAAGAACTTGCTCGTTGGTTTTGCGTTTTTAACAGAAGTCTCACTGTTTAAACTGTGAGGATTGCAAGGATTTAATCTTCAATGGATTTATTCCTACACTTACAACGGCAAATGCTATATTTTTATGTTCATTATTAAAACTCAATCTGCAAATATTCAGAGCGTAATGCTACAGCTAATCTGCAAATATTCAGAGCTAAATCTTAAATGTTTATTAGTGAAGCAAATTTTCACTAATAAACATTAAAAATTTTTAATTTAAACATTTAAAATTTTGCTCTAGAAGCTGCAATGAGCATTTGCATTATAATTATTGTCAAATAAAAACGATTAAAAAAGACAAAAAATGTTATTTTCTATGTTAAAACATAAACCATGTAAAACAATGTATTAATTGGTTCATGTTATAATTGTATTGGTAGTCATATATGTTGCAGGCTGTTAATTCATATTTAAATCATGCACTTCATGAAAAACAGGTCTGATGTTTTTATGCAATTTTTCAGGGTTTTGTGATGACACGATGAAACGCACCGCTTTAAACTAGAATCAATTTATCTTGAAACTTTTCATAAATAAACTTTAAATTTAAAATTTTCACATACACTCTTTGAATGCAACTTTGTGAGTGAAAGCGTTCTAGAAATGAAATGCGTAATTACAGCATGTGTGATGTCAACTAAAAACTAGTGAGAAAGCAGATAAAAATGATGCTCTAAAAATTAAAACTTAAATGCACTTTTAGTATTTATTATGCAACTCAGTTTATATGTCAATGTGTTAATAGCCTTCATTATCGCATGTTGTTGACTCAATATTACTTACATAATTTTACAAAAACTACTCTCATGTGTTAAAAGAATTTTCTCTTTGGATTTCCGCTCTTAATTTTAGTCTCATTGTTTAAACTTCGATGATTATAAGTATTTAATTTTTGCAGATTTATCCCTATTATAACGGTAAATCCTATATTTATTGGTTTATTAGCGGACTTGATCTACAAATTTTCAGCGCTCATACAGCTCGGGAAATTGCAATGAGTGATTACAACATAATTAATGTGAAATAAAAAACAGTGAAAAAACAAAAAAAATCATTGGTATTTTTTATTTTATAACATAATTAAAGATAAAATACATGTTAATGGCTTATGTTATGATTAACTTAAAGAATTCAGATAAGTTGCAAGATGTCAAATCTTAATCACTCATTTGGTGTAAAACATGTTAAAGTAACATTTTTCACTGGTTTCGTGTTTTATATTAAAGGAGTAAAGCCATAAACTACTATGAATTAAGATGAAATTTTACGAAAATATTTCTTTTTTTTAAAGTTTTTGAAATATGGGTTAAATGTAAATTCCTGAATTGAAAACGTCCCAGTAACGCAATGCATAAATCCAACATGAGTGTTGACAAATTAATTTTCATGAGAAAAAAAATAGTGTTCTAAATGTTAAAACTCGAATAGGCTTTCAGTATCTATTATGCATTTGATCTTATATATAACTTCATTAATATCCTTCTAAGCTGTACGCTGTTATTTCAATGCTTGACTAAACACTTTAAGAGATAACATTCGTATTTGTTGAAAAAAATGTAACCTTGTATTGTTCAGCGTTAATTTTTGACTCAACGGTCAAAATATAATAGTTACACTTATTTGATTTTGGAGTAATTTATTCTATAATTCCTTATCTTAAATTTGATGGCTTATTATTGAAGAACTGTCTGCAAAGTGCAATCAGTCATTACATCATAGTTAATATTAAATAAAAAAGGACGAGAAAAGACCAACATTTCTTTGCTGTTTTAAATGTTAAGCCTTGTAAAACTATGTATTATTTGGTTTACTCTGTAATAGGTTTAGTAATCATATATATTTCGTGTTGTTAGATAACATTTAAATCGTGTACATCGCCAAGGCGTATTTGATGTGTTTATGCAATTTCTCCCATTTTTTTGTGTGTGTGCTGTGAAGATAAGGCTCAAGTGTTTATACAAGAATACTTTTTTCTCGAAACTTTATAAATATGACCCTTAGTTTCAAAAATATCTGAAATATGCGTTGAATGTTACTGCGTTATCTGCAAGCGTACTAGAAATACAATACTGCACTCAAGCATATGTGACGATGAGAAAGCAGAGAAGAATATTTATGTTTTAAATGTCTGTTCACATCTAAATCATGCATTCCTTGAAGAACATGTTTGATGTATTTAAGCAATTTATCATTGGATTTATGATGCCAAGTGAGGCATAAATACACTTAAAATTTAAAAATATCTGAAAAGTGCTTTGACTATAACTTTGTGATCTAAAAGCATTCTAAAAAGGCAATCGACTCAAACATGTGTGAAGTTAAATAAAACTATAGAGAAAGCAAAAAAAATTATACTTTTCAATCAATTAAAGCATATATGCGCTTTCAGTTCATATTGTGCAACTCAGACTATATATAACTGTATAAGTAGATTTTTGTAATACATGATGTTAGTCCAATTCGAGTGAAAACTTTTCTAATATGCTAAAAATGTACGCTTGTCTTTTGCGCTGTTTATGTTAGTTTCAATGATTAAAATGTAATAATTAAAAGTATTTAATTTTTGATAGATTTATTATTCTAATTAATTAATTAAATTAAACTGTTAAATGTTCATTGCAAAATGTTTATTAAATCTAAATGTTCTAGATCAAATGTTTAATAGTTTCAGCAAATTTGCAGAGCTCATGCAGTTCCGGAATGTGCAATTAGCAATTACTTCAAAAGTAAAGTCGCATAAAAAAATAATGATAAAAAGACAAAAAATTCCTGATGTTTTCTGTATTAATAATAAACCTAGTTAAAATGTATTTTAATAGGCTCATGTTGTTATTAATATTCATATGTTACGTATTGTTGGTTCATATCAAATTGATGCACTTAGTGAAGAATATGTTAGATGCGTTTGTACAATTTCTCAATGTTTTGTGCTGTCAAGCTGAAGCTCAAGGCTTAAAAATACTGTGGATTTACTTTTAAACGCCTTATAAATAAATCTTAGTTTTGAAAGTTTATTAATTATATGAAGAATAGAATTTCTAAGCTCGAAGCGCTCAAAAACTTCAATGCACAACAACAGCACGAGTGAAACTCAATACAAACTAATGAGAAAGCAGAAGGAAAACATTTTGTTCTAAATATTAAAAACACAACTGCTCTTTCAGCATATATTATGCTGATCAGCTTATATGCAATTGTGCTGGTAACCTTTTCGTTACATGTCGGTTTTCCATATATTCCATATATTTTTTAAAAAGAATTTTTTGTTTACAATTTTAAATTTTGTCTCATTGTTTAAACTGCGATGGTTACAAGTTTTTTTTATATTTTGTTGGATTTCTTCATATTTTAGATATTTTGGATGATTTATTTTTTTATAATAAAATTAAATATTAAGAGTGTATATTAAAATATTTATTAAATGTAGAGCGATATCATAATTAATAAACGATTACATCATAATTTATGTCAAGTAAAAATTATTAGAAAAGACAAAATAGATTAATGTTATTTTCTATGTTAAAATATGTATGTCTGTTGTTAGTTCGCATTCAAATTGTGCACTTTATGAAGATGTTTTATACAGTTTCTCATTTATTTTGTACTGTCAAAATGAGGTTTTTCGCTTTAATCTAGCATCAATTAATCTTGAAACTTGAAATTAATTGAAAGTTTATTAGATAAGAAATGAAGATTTCTAAACTGAAGGCTTTCTAGAAACGAAATGGGAAACTCCAGCATGAGTTACGTCAATTAAAAACTGTTGCAAAAATAGAAAAAAAAAACATTGAAGCCTTTCTAAATGTTATTATAAGCTCATTTTCAATATAAATTATATGAAATACTATAAGAAATATGTTTCTTTGCTTTTGGGCTGTTGATCTTATTCTCAATGTTTAAAAAATCATGAATCTTTAATTTTCGATAATTTATTTATATCTTATATTAAAATTTTTTAGAGAAGCGCTATCTTTAAATTTTCTCAGATGTTGTTTCCGGATAAACAATGCAGGAAAAGTATCACATTGAACATGAAAAAAAGCAAGACAAATTGCTGCAGATTTTTTTTAAATATGTAAATATGCTTGTAATATATATATTAAATGGTTCCTCCTGGATATAAGTTTAGTAATTAAAAATTGTGTGTTTTTGTTTCAACAGTTAAATTATGCACTTCATGGAAAGCATGTTAGATAAGTTTGTGCAATTTCTGATTGGATTGGCTATGAATCTAAGAGTCAAGGCTCTATACGGCGATATATCAATAACCATTTATATTTAAGCTTCATAAAAATAATTTTTAATGGGAAAAGGGTTTATAAAAATTCGTGAAATGAGAATTTAGGATCTGAAATCATTCCAAAAACACAATGTTTTATTCCAGAATGAACGATATTAAATATTAAGTGATGAAAAAGTGATAAAAATATTGATGTTGTTCTAATTGGGAAAACATAAATGGATCAACAATCATGGTCAATTGTTTCAGTAGTCTTATACGTTGCATTCTGTAAGTTAAATATCTCTATGAAGTTTTTCGAGGAAAAACTTGATTATTATGTATTAAAAATTTTTCATATTTCTGTGCTGTAACATTTAGTAACAATAATTTATATGACAATAGAGACAAGGGTTTAAAGAGCATTTGAATTGATTCCAAATTTATATACATAAATCTTAAATTTAAATATTATTAAATATGTATCAATTTCATTAAAACATTCTAGAAAGGCAATGCACAACTTCACCGTGAATGATGTTTAATAAAAACATATAAAAAAACAATTTTCTTTCTTTTAAATGTTAAAATAAAAATGGACTCTCTCTATGTATAAAATGGTAAGCCTATTTATATTTTGCATCTAATTCTTAATTATTTACTACTGTTAATTTAATATCTAGATCAACCACTTTTGGAGCGTACTTGAGGAAATTGATTAAAGAACTTACCCTTTAGTTTTCAATTTACCATTTTTAAAACAATATTTGAGCTACGATGGATTTATTTCGAGCATTTATTCAAAACATTTCATTTTTCTAGTTTGCTTTACACAATTCCACTGGACATTTTCTGAGCTGAAATATTTTTAGAAGAGCATTATGCGACTCTTACATAATATAATGTCAAAAAAGAAAGAATGAAAGAATTCCCTAAAAAGAAGGTTCTTTCCTAAACTCAAAACTTAAATAGGCTTTTATTGCATATTTAGTGAACCGAATTGTAAGCGAGTTCTTTAATAGTCTAATATATTACATATGGTTAGTTCAATATTATGTTAATCACTTTATGAATAAACATGATCAACTTGTTTAATGAATTTGCCCTTTGGCTTTGATATGACTATTTTAAGCGCAAATTTTTAAGCTTCGAATCATTCATTTCGAAACCTTTTAAAATTAATGTCGAATTTTAAATTGTATTATATATGTGTCGAGTGAGAATTTTTTGAATTGAAACGTAAACGTTTCTGAAACTTAATGCGTAACTTAGCTAAAAATGGTATGGAATAAAAGAATAATGAGAAAATATTTTTTTAAAATTGTTGTTTTAAATATTAATAAATTAGTGACTTTAATATTTACTGGGTTATTCAAATTTCCGGTACAGTTTTGGAGTTATCTAAATTTAGTTAAATCTAGGTAATGTTTTTAATATTTTCATAACTTATTTGTTATTAATAAACGTGCATAAACAATTCATTGTTTTGTGCTGTAAATTAAAGGAACAAGGCATTAAGCTGGGATGGGCTGGATGGCATTAAGCTGGGACATATTAACCTTGGATGGATTTATCTCGATAATTTATGCAAATATATCTTTTTAAAAAAAATATTTGTTACGTATTCCTTGACTGAAAATTTTCTTCAGAACATTTACAAAATCGCAATGCAAAATTCCAACATGATTAATATCAAATTAAAAAATAACGTGAATAGACAAAAATTAATCTTGTTTTAAATGTTATGTTGAAAAGGCACTTTTAATATATAGTATATATTTCAACTTGCATGTAAATATTTGTAGTCTTGTATGTTGCATGCTCTTAGTTCAGCTCTTAGCACCTTGTTTGCGATTTTCGTTAATGTGTTCAAGAAATTTGCTGTTTGTTTTCTGGCTGTCAATTTTATGTGTAAATTTGAAACTTATTATATTTTATTATGAGGCTTTCATGTTTGATAGATTTATCTTGATACGATATTATAACATATTAGAAAAAATTATCACTTAACACCAGCTGCAAATAATCTGAGCTAATAGAGCTCTAGAAATGCAATGCACAACTCCATCGTCAATGGTTCCAAATAATGAAATAATGAGAAAATACAAATAAAGGACTAAGGTTGTTTTGCTTTTTGAAATATAAATAATTTTTTTCAGATGCAATGAGTTTCAGTTTTTTCAAAAAAAAAATATTATAATAAAATGTAATTATTTTGCATTCTTATAAGATACTTTCATTTAGTTGAATATTTTAACCTAGCATATTATAATAGAACTCAAATAATATTTTTGAAGATTTTTGTCCGTGTTTTCAGAATGTGAATTTTAACTGAATGAATTAATTTTAGTTTACTTATTAGATGTTATAATGATGTTGCTATTTTTGTTCGTTTGTGTTTCTGGTTTATGTTTTCTATTGTAATTTTTGTGCATATTAATGAATAGTTTTACGACTTATTTCTAAAATCAAAGAAAATGCATCTCTTTTTTTTGGATACATATCATATGCCCTTCATGTGTTCTTGTTTCTGTGGTGCTAATTAATTGTACTTATATTGTGAATTTTTAATGTCTTTATTGCAGTTTTATATGAGCAAAAATATTATTTAACATTTAGCATATTTTTAATCATCTGAAAACTTTTAAATCTAACAGAGAACAGTTTTGTCTTATGAAAGTTCATGTATCTATTTCCACACTAGTAATAGTGAAATGGAAAAGTCTGAAAATATTCTGGCAAATAATAAATTCCATTGTCTTTTTAGAAAATACTAACTAATTATAATAATTTGAATGCTTTTTGAAAAAACAAGAAACTGTATTTTATTAAAATTCAGTTTACATTTGAAATTTTTGTTGATTCCTGTGAACTGTATATCTTATCTTAAGGTATCCGACTAGGGTGAAAACAAGAATTTAAAAGAAAATTCGCATTATTTATTGATTTATTGCAGTTTCAAAAATTAGATACATTTCTCTTTCTAATGATTATTTTAACTCTATGTCATTTGGAAGCCAAATTATAATAAACTATTGGCATGTAAATGATTTTTATTTATAAGTATTTAAATACTTTAAAAACATTTTCTAAAGATAAATAATAATTCTATTAAAAGAAGATAACTTAATTCTATTAAACGAATAAACTAATAAATCTATTAAAAAGTAAACTAATAATTCTATGAAACGAGAAACGAGTTAGTTAAAATAATTAAGATATCTTAATGAAATTAATAATTAGAGCTTTTTATGTTATACAGAATGCAATTAACAATTGATTGTATGTTAAATGCTCTATTAGTTAATTTATAACTATTTAATAAAAATGTTGAAAAAATTCCAAAATTTCTTAGGTAGCTTAGTAAATTACACAGAAAAATTTTATTTTTGAATATAATTCTTTGAAAATTGTTAACTACTCTCTAAGATATATTACACATGTAACGTTCGAAAGAAAAATTTTAAACTGTAAAAAAATGTATGTAGAACAATATTGGTTTTTGTAAATAAATGCTATATTTACATTTATATATGATTTATCTTCAAATTCTACATATATATTTAAATAATTTTTCATTCATCATTTTATCTTATATTAATAAAAAAAACATTATATAAACTTTACTGTTTTTGAAAAATCTCCTCTTTTTCTAGCTGGATACTTTAAAAAATTCAATAACTTTTGAGCAGTTCTAAAGTTGGAATGGTATTATAACCATATGTTTGATTTGTAAGTAAATCTAATTAATTAATTTTAAGTAAATCTAAAGACATGACACAATTAACAGCTAAAATTTTAAATTATACTGGATATTTGTGGCCATACTTAGTATAATTGGTTTGTTTTATTAAAAGATGCCATTTTCTGCATTCAAGTATATTATATATTATGTAATATAACAAATAAAATTATCCATGTAATATGCATGTAAAACATTAAATCGATGTAATGTTTACATTCTGTTTAAGAAAAAGAAATATGTTGAATTTACGTTTCCTATGATCAAATAATTTTATAAACCTTTCAAATTGCATACATTATTATTATTTCAAATTGAATATATTATTATTATTTCAAATTCCATACTATACATCATTATTTAAAATTGCATACTATACAATATTATTTAAAATTGCATACATTATTACACAATACATGAAAGAATTAAAAGATTTAAGATACAAAAGAAGATGTAAGAAAACAAAATATTATATCTAGCTAAAATATTTTTAAATTAAGGACTTTAGTTTAAGTTTAAGAAGTTAAACAATTGCCTGTTGAATTTTCTAACAGGCGATTATGTAATTTTAAGAACCGAATGTTAATTTCTCAATAAAAATTACATTTCAGTGTAAAATATGTTATTTATGTGAAAAAAATAGCTAAATAACAATGTAATATTTTTAAATTAAAAACTTTTGTACTAACTAATTAGCTGCCACGAATGCCAACTAATTATTCTTTATTTTTACATTCCCCACTCGGTGCTAAAATATAGATTTGGTACACCTGACTGTTTAGTTTCATTCTATGAATATTGATCAGTATTGTGCGCGCGTATTCTGTGTTTGGTTTCTTTACAAGCAGAGAACAAATTCAAAATTTGTCTCTAAGTTTAACAGAACAGAATTTTCACATTAGAACTATTACATTTTTGGTTTGGGTTTTACATTATAATGGAATATCACAAATAAATATGTAATTTATAGGTTATAATAGCGATCTGTCATTTACTCATTTTTTCAATATGCTTTTATTGCTCATTTTTATAATAATACTCTTTTTCTGTTACATCAAAAATTTCTCAAAACAAAACACAACTTTAATAATATAATTATGTAGTTACTTTTTGTGAATACATGTAAAATCAATGCCAAAAATTTCCAAAAATTGGTAGTTAATGGGTCATAAAAGTTTATGGATGAGAATTATGACATTTCAATTAATTCTCATTGAAATATTTTAAGTTGTAACCCATAGAAATCAATAACTTAAATTTCTTATTTTATACTAGATGTTCATATATTGTATTGATTTATCACTTTGAAAATGTATTTTACAAAATAAGCATATGTTTTTGAGCAAATTTACTTTATTAGATCAGAATAATAATTTGAAGCACATCATTATTTTACTCCAGTATTTTTTTTTACAATAAAATCTGAAGGTAATCAAAATTAACTTTCTCGGAAGTTAATTTTATGACTAACAACTTCATGAACTTTGATTTAATATCTTATACTTCTGTAATTTCATTGCACTTGTTTATGTAATAAAGTATTTCATGCACCAGAAATATTTCTTTCTTTCTGTAAGCAAAAACATACCATATTAAACTTTAGTGAGAGGGAATACATTCGAAGGAAAATTGCTTCAAATAATCTAATAATTTCGCTTTCTTTCACAGTAATCAATTTTTAATATTTCACCGTTAAACTTTAGCATCAGGATATGAACTCCAAGTAGTTTTCACTTATTATTCAAAACTTTAATAATCAACAACGATCAGGTTATTGTTAACACGTATTCAATCTTCTAATAGACCCAGAAAATAAAACATGCTCAGAAATCATACTCATAAGATTTGAATAGTAATACTTAATATCAAGATGGATTTTTCACAAAGCCGGCAGGGTATATTGCTTTGAAGGTCACAAGTTTAATTTTACGAGATAGATAATCTTCTTCCAATCATCTGGGTTTCAGCCGCGTTGTTAATAAAGCTAGTCATCGAATCCCCCAAAAAGAACAACAGTATTTGCCTAGGTATGACATTCAAAAAATAAATTATCTTCTATGCAAGAGTCTAAGAAGGGAGGAAAGGATTCTTCATTTTGACATTTTGATTGTTGGTCCTAGTTGATTGCTACATAAGGTTTTATGTTGCATTTGAGAAATCTCATCTTAAAAACTTGGGAAATCTCACTTTAGTAAAGAGAATTCACTTTTTACTTTTATTTATTTTCTCAAATTACTTATTTACTGATTGGATGGTATCACATGAGATCTTGAATATATAAACCACCAAATGTCTTAAGAAATTTTACTTGCAGAGATTCTGAAATTTTCAAAGGGAATTAATGATGTCCCTCGATACTGAAGGGAACTAACAGTATCAAACATTCGTAGTTACACATTGCAAATTAATGAAAGTTGAAGGTCTAAGTGACCTTAAACTAATATTGCCTACAGAAGTAGTTTCAAATTATTGTTAAGTAACACTGGGAACGGCTACAAAATCGTTTCTCATAACAGGAAACTGTAAATGATATACACGGATACGTAGCCAACTACCTAGATCATGCATAGATTGACAAGGAAAGTCATTTGCTATTTATCCTTTTATGTTAGGCTACAGCTACTTAAGACCTACTTAATTGATTCTAGTGGTTTTCCAACCATTTGGCACAAAACGCAAATAAATTTTCTCGATATGGGTTTTTATTTAATTATTTGAAATTTATTTCAGAAACTGAATTCCAAAGCTAAGGTTTCAGCAATTTGTAGAATTCATCAACCTAGTCTATTTTGAAATTTACCTTTACTTTTTAATTTTACCTTCTGCAAACACGACGAATAAATCAATACGTGGTCGTTGGAATAATTGTAGTTTAAATGGAGATGGATCGAAGAATTACTAGAATCGAACATATGGAATAATTAATTTTAGGAAACCATTTTGTATTCGCTGTTACCGAAGATTTCTAAGACAATATTATTTATTATAAATATTATTCTCCATCTATCATTAGGGTCTAATGAAATAAAACTTCAAAGAGCACTTTTTTAGATTTGATGAACAGTTTTTTTTATATGTAAAGTATAAAGTTTATTATGTGAATTCCATCCTTTTGTATCTTATTAAATATCTTAAAAATTACAGATTTTTCACGCAAATCAATTTAAAATTACTTAAATTTGGAATATAGGTGACTTATATAACACACATAATTAGAAAACAAAGTATACCGTTTTTCTACTAAATAGTATTGAACAAAATATTCATAAATACTGTCTTAAATTAAATAGTACACTGCGTAAAAAAGGTAGGAGGATAGTCGTTTTTTTTATAAATTTTCTTTTGTATTCTTTATCTTAGCAAATAAATCATTATGTAGATTTTACTAAACTATGTTTTATTTATTTTCATGTAAAAATGAAATAGCTACTATTATTTATAATTAGAAAGATGAGAATATATCATTTACAGAATGTAAAAAAGTAGGATCATGTTATTGCGTATAAAAATCAAGGTATAGGTATGAGAGAGATCCCTCATATACTGCAATACAATTCCTAACTTTATTAAAAATTCAAACGGAAGAAGAAATAAGACTGGTTGGCCTAAATTATTTAAGCATCATATGAAAGAAAACTTGCTAGTCAGCTTAAAATAGAAGGAAAACAAATGTGGTCTTTCTTAATTTTAGGCAAAAACATACAGACTACATTAATGTTCTGAATTCTCAGCTTCTTCCTTATTTCTCTGAATTAAGAAAACAGCGGATGTTTCAACAAGATGATCCGCAATGCCCACCGCCAATGGATTTAAAAATTGGTTCGATGCAAATAATGTGCAGGTTGTAACAAAGCCAACTAAAAGCTTCACTCTGAATATAGTAGAAAATATCTCGGCAATGCTTGTTCGTCGAGTATACGCTATTGGGAAGCAGTTTGAATTGTACTCTGAGATTATAGTGGCATTAAATGCCAAATGGGATGATTTTCATCAAAAAGATATCCAATGTTTTTATGATTCACTTCCTAACAGAATATTCAACCTAAAAGTTAATAGAAAGAGTATGCTTTCCTAAAACCGCTTATATTTTATTATTTTTATAAATGTTCTAAATTTTTACATGGTTTCAAATGAAAGAAACCCTTTTTGTTGCAATTCATACTCAATTTTTTATATCATTTTGATGATACCAATACTTTTCGATGAATGGTCTAAAAAATAATTCTTATAAAATGCACTGCATTAAAAATAAAAAATCCTTATTATCATCTCAGAACATGATGTTGCTTTGGAAATGAGATTTGTGGCGTCAACAAAAATCCGTATGCGAAAAATAAAAAATTTATTTTCTCCACGGGCATCTCAAAATATCTACTTTTAAAAACTCGTTTTCATTGCATTTACAAAGGCTTTGATTTAAAAATTAAGTTAATTACTACTGCCAATAAAACCTAGAAAAATGTAATTTTGAGCACGGGATTATATGAAATGAAATAAATGGTAAATGTACTATTTTTTAAAAAGATAAATACAAGACAAAGTTTTTTGATCGTTTGCAATACTAAGTGACTAACTCAATGAAACAATTAAAACTAATAAAAAAAATATTTTAACTTGCATGAGCACGTGATGCTTGACCGTTCAAGAAATTATGCACTGATATGATACAGTGAAATGTGCATAGCAAATTTAATTTCAATAAAAGCAAAAGTAGACGGAATATAAAAAGCCTGCCCATTGATGAAAATTTGCTTCCTCAGTTTCTTATGCAATTAAATGTGATTATCACATTTCACATTCACTAAGCGAAAATAATAGATTAGAATGTGCGCCATCATTTCTAGCACCACCTTTTCATTCCCTTGATACCCCGGTGCAATCTTCTTCTTCGATCAATCCTCTGAGACCTTTCGGAAAGTGATCTAAAGTTAAATGAAAAAAAAAAGAATACATCCAAATTCCATCGATATCCTTAGCATTTGTTTCTTCCGTGTAATGTCCGTTAACAAAGAATTTAATTAGAGCATTATACTGTTGAAACTGTTTATTAAAGTAAAACAAGATCTGGTTCAAGCATTATACTCCAGATTCAGTTTTAATTAAATTCTAAAAATGAATGAAGGAAATGAAATAAAATGTATACCCTGGAAAATGCTCTGGGTAACAGGAGGAAAAAGATGATTAGTCATAAGTGTCCATTTCGATGCCTGCGTGCAAGAGTGCGTCTAATCAATTAGTTACATGTTAAATACATAATCGAAAACATTTTTCAAATAACGAAGGTGAACACAATGAGCAATTATCATTAAATATTTCCACGTGCGACTAACAGTTGCTTCATTTGTTTCTTTCCTTGACATTTTACTGCTCTTCCAAAAAACCGTTTCTTTTTTTTCTTACAGCATACAACGGAAAGTTACTACCTCATTTAGGAATATTTCGAAGATATGTTCATTGATTAAAAGCTAATAAATGTAATTTATTACTAATAAATGTTGAATAATATTTTAATTACATGCTGATTATTTCCAAAGTTGGATTTTCTGTGGTATATTGCTCAGCTTTACTTAGTTGAAAGTTTTTAATTATTTTTAAAAAATTTGTATAGATTCCTTAATGTTGGTTTCAATAATTCCACGTAAACTTTTAATGCGAAATCGACACTTTGTATTAGTAGCCGAATGCTCTAATTCAGGAAAGTTAATTGTAATTAACAATTATATACTTCATATTTGGAATCATTATTTCCCACAAAACTTATGAATCACTTCTTTCAACCAACAAATTCCTTTGCGGATGAAATGATACAATCTGCAAAATGTCCCAATTAATATTTTCTGCGAACTACGAACGAACAGAAATGTCGTCATCGTTTATCACAAAACAGAAATTTGCAGGTTAATTGCAAAAAACATACAGTTTTTTTAATAAAATTTCCTTTTAAGTTTTATTGATTCCAAAGTAATTATATTATCGTATAGTTATGTGGCACAGTGAGATAGCAAAATGAAAAATATACTCTGATCGGTACCCTTCTTGGTACCCCCTTCTTAGAGTTCAAATCTTGCAAACCTAAAATGTTTTCCAAATCTAACATCCAATCCTTTGGTCACGTATTAAAAACATATTTAATAATGGTTGGCTCATTAAAATGTTGAGCATATGATAAATGCTTTAAGAGGTGACATTGGTAAATTAAAAATACAAGGGAAGTAATAGAACTTTATTAGGATTTTCCAAATGCTTATTAAGCTTTCATTAACGTTTTTCTTCTAAATCCATCTTTATATCGTCATTTTTTCTTGCATATAACAAAGTAAATTAATTAACTTCGTTTTCCTCCTCACCGCTAGTGTCTGTCATTATAATAAGCTTTCATTCTTGAATCACAAAAATAATCCATTAATGATCATTGTTATTTAAATTTCAAAGAGTCTTGAAAATTCAGTGTTTCTTTTTTCTTATTTCTTAACACAAATAAATATAGTTTATTTGAGTAGGATATTTTCCAGAAAATATTAGAATTCGTTTTCAAATTTTGATTAAAATTCTGCGTTTATTATTATTTTGTGCTTTATTTATCAAGTATCTATCATGTATATCGTATAGGAAAGAGTGAATGATAATTTTAAAAAAATATATATTTGGCTATAATTTTCCAAGAATTTTTTTAAATTATGTGTTTCTCTTTTATTCTTTTCTTGAAATAAATGAATTTAGTTAATTTACAGCGGAATATTTTCTAAAAACGACTCGAACTAACATTCGAATTCTTTATGAATTCTACTATAGGAATACATTGTGCATTTTTATCAAGATTCGATCTTGTAGGTAGGATGGTAAGGAATGAATAAAGAGAAGCAATAAATTCGCTGGTTGTGCCCAGACCCGGTGGCGGATGAGGTGAGAACACAGCAAATGGCCTAGAGTTTCAAAATTTAAGTTTTTTTCTTTGAATCTTTAAACAAAAAAAAAAAGAATTTTAAATTACCATTTAGATCCTTTTTGTCGTTCAATCGGACACTACGTCAAACGAAATCAATGATAAAAAATATTTCCCACTTACAAGAATATATTGGCTTGCGCATACTATGTGAAAGAGGCAGCACAATAGCCTTTTTTTATTACCCTTCTATTTGCCTTCTAGTTTCTCTTTCAGCAAACAAACAAACAGTGATAAATGGGGCAATTTCAAAATATTTGATCTTTAAAATATGGATTAGATATTTTACATTTTTATTTTGTATTTATTAAAATTGCTCAAATTTTTAAGGAAATTTATCCACTTTAGAGGAAAGTGAAGCTATATTTGGATTCAGATTGACAATTTATTATGATAAAATGAATTTCAATATCCGAAAAATGAAACAGTTTTTTTACTTTATTTAACTTTATTTTATATTATATATAT
>JAOUZG010010951.1:5976724-6010265 GCA_026289955.1 Argiope argentata
TATATATTTTACAATGAGAAAACTTTTTTTCTTATCCTTTCATTATAAAACATTTATCCCCCAGATGTTAGTTTTCTCTCAATACTTACACGGCTCCTTGTCACACCTCGCGATTACATTAGTAAAATTAAATTTTTGTTGAGAAGTTTTTGAACATTTTCTTCTGGAATTATTGAAGTAATGAAAAGAAAAGGGGGAAGATACTGAATCCAAAATGCATTAATGTTTTAATGATTCAGCCAGTATTAACATAACAATCCTTTATCTAATAGGACCCAATTCAGAAATTAAATTAGTTTCTCTATTGGTTGCTATGTGTTTTTGAAGCTTTTCATATATACATATTCAATGTGAAAAATATCTTAAATAAATATATATGATAGGTTTCGTAATAACTATAACAGACAGGTTTATATAGTATAATATTTCGTAGTAACTATAACAGACAGGTTTCGTAAATAATTGTTAAATAATAATAATTGTAATAATAAAATACTATATTTCAAAGACTGGTAGCAGCATTAATACAACAATAATATTATTTAAACATATTTTTGTGTTCTCACAAGAAATATATATTTTTAAATAAAATTCTTATTATATTTTATTAGAAAACTATTTGGTAGCAACTTTCGATTTCTATAAAAAAAACTTTTTTCTCAAAAAATAATAACAGTTAAGATATTTATCTTAAAAAGCCTTTTAATGATTATCAGGTTCTGCAATTCAATACTAATACATATACGCGTTAAGTACATTTAATGAATCTCGATAGTTACATATTCCGTTTTTAAAATTTTTAGAATTATATAAAAATTATAATTGTTTTTCAAAAATAATACAAGGACAAATAATACAATAAAAATGGGAAATAATGTGCCTTTAAAAATTCGTATTATCTTGTATAACGTATTACATCTGTTTTACTTAACTAAAATCTTAAACAGTCCCTAGCAATAATTTCTCATCACCGTATTTTGGAAAACCTCAACAAACGCATAAAATCATTTTAACAATGATGAAATAAAAATTCATCAGCGTCTTATGTTATCATGGCACTTCCCCTTTATTCGTATAAAGTTTCGCATTCATTCTACAATGCTTTTTTTAATGACAATGAATACAATGCTTTTTTTTTGACAAAGAGGCGTTTTAGAGAAAATGCAATAGCTTCATTTTGACTTTAAAGCAATCTTTTCTAACGCATACTGAAACGAATATAAATTCAAAGAAAAAAGAGACGGATTTGACAGATCAACAGAGCATGCATGAATGGGATAAGTAACCAAGACTGCTGCTTCACATCTACATTCAAGCATCAGCACCAAAATAAAAAAAGGGAGGAAGTGTGGCCAATTTTCATAGTTTTGAAAGAGAAATTGAGGCTTTTATTAACTAGAGTTTCAGCAGTCATAAGAGTCAGAGAGTTATTTGTCGGTTATACATAGTTCTGACGAAGAAAGATGAGATTATGAATTAGAATCTATATATAATATATTTATCAATAAGATCAGAATTCTTTTGAATGTATTAAGAATCTATATATATAGGAAGATTTTATTCAGAAATGTCATCAAGACTATGGTGAAAACTATGTTATCTAAGTGTCAATGCAGTGTATTCATGTTTTCATTCTCCACAAACAATATATACTTTTACAAATTTTGTAACTCTTAAAAACTAACGGCTAAAATTCTTTTTAACATGATGCTATTGAAGCTATCATCTAAGAGTAAATTATAAATTATCTTGAAAAACGTAGTAATTATTCACTTTTATTAAACATCTGTAAATCTGCCATCGCCTTTCATGTCTTTTAGTTTTTTTTAAACTAAGCATGCGTCGAAATAAATTCATAATGGCTAAGCTTCATATTTTCACGCTCTTCTTAAAAAAATATTGCTAAAAATACATTTCCTCGCACGACTGATACTGCTTTTAACTTTCTTTTCAGTGTATAAGCTTTTCAACATTCTTGATTATACTTTAAACATTAATCTAGGGTCTAACCTTTCAAACTCAATGCCACAGAACATTAATTTCTATAAATTATATTGTACATCCTATTCATGCAGGTTAATACATATATACTTCATGCCTGAGTTTGTTACCTTTTTAATTTTACGGTCCCTAATTTTATTCTCTTCTAAAATCGTTAAATGCAATTATAAATGGAAAAATATGTTCAAGAATCACTTTTAATCTCCTTCTTCAATAATAGATAACAATTTAAATCAAGCTTATTAATGATGTTCTGATATAGCACGATATGTAAACTTTTTTCAAAGAATTTTATAAAATTTTTTTCTGGTAAAAAATAATTTTTAGACACATAATTACAATGCTATTTTGTTGGCTGTATTTTAAATTGCCTATCCTATATATTTTTCATAGATAAACCATATGTATAATCGTTGAATAAAATTATATGTTCCATCAACTTTGCGATTGTATAACTCGACGTGACGCTATGCCATAAAGAGGACATCTACATCGGCATTTACAGTTCTCCTTTTTTCGCAGAAAATACACTAAATTCAAAGAATAAACTTTGAGTAGGTCAGAATTCTAGGAAATGACCAACCCTTACCATGGGCCAGAAATTTCAAGGTTTCCTTTTCCTTTATTTTTTTAATCTGTCACTTTCGCAATCTTTACTTAGAGCTGCTCGGAATTTCGTTCTCTTTATTCGCTCACGTTCATTTTATGCATTAGAGTGAATATTTTTAATTTTATGTATATTATATAGTACTATTTTTTATTTTAAATGTAACTATAATATTTTTGTAAATTAATTATATTAAGATGGAGCGGAGAGATGAATAAATTTTTCCAAAAAGCCCAAAGCACTTGAAAAATGTCCCTTTTATAGCAATTCTCAACACGCCTCCTTCTGGTGCATCTTGAATCCTGCTAAATCTACTGCACAAGTATAGTGTTTTTTTAATTCAAATTCTAGAGATTTTACTCATTTTCTCGCTTTACTGCAATGTTCACATAATCGCACTTTCCAGTGCTCTAAAGAAGCTGTGTTTCAGGTGATGGAATTGCCTCAAAATCAAAATAATAAGAGCAATCTTAATGAAATTTAACCTCTACACTCCTATAGGTCTAAAATTTTGACAATTTGACAGTTATAGGCTATTTTTGTAAGAGCTTAAAATTTAGTGTGTAGTGCACCGTAAAGGCTTAAGTCAATCAAACAGGCAGTAATACATTTTTAGAAATTTTATATTACATTTAAAAATGGAATTGCATAAAAATATTTGGAAGTTAGTAAAATTATGATTTAAGAATGAATTAGGTATCCTTAATTATACATATACAATAGTTAAATTAAATAAATAATTTAGTTATAGAGTAAAGAAAAGTAATATATTCGGGAAATAATTCAGCCTTCAGATTGAAATGTTATATCACTTAAATAGATTCCCTCAGGCTGTAAAAGACAGTAATTGTGAGACAAACAGGATGACAAAGTAACTTATCATTGCCTTTGGCTTTATAACCCCGAAAACTAATAATTTGTCATTTCGAAGATAATGCAAATTAACAAAAGTCAGGTTTCCAATAATTAATAACCTTTCGAAAATTTTGCTTATCGAGTTTGTTAAAAACTGATTTTGAGTCTTACATTATTTTCTTCCTTTGTAAGCCTTCCTTAGAAGGAGAAGGAACTTCATTCACCCGTCTGACAAAGCAGAGACCGAAATTCCGACGTCTATTGAAAGGAAACTAAATACTACCTAAAAATTACGTTTAAATAATGGTTATTTGGCAAAGAAGTCTATTTATTTTTTGTAACAAGTAAATGTTACATTCAATTACAAAAAAAATTATTTTGCGGCTTATTAAAATTAGATTTTGTCTATTAATTTTGAGAGAAGTATAACTATGTAGTACATAAAGTTTGAGAAAGCAATTTTTAATCACTCTTTTAAGCTTAAGAAACGCAGTAAATACGTCATTGCAAAATCTCCGAATGCTATTTATTAAGTATTATTCTTTTAAATTTGTGCAATAAAATTATTTATAAAAATTCAATACTTATCAAATTAGCATTTCATTAGATAACTGAACTTTGATGAATATTAGATTCTTTAAATAAATTAATTTAAATTTCTTATAAATGTTACATAACATACTGGTGCATAATGGACTCATATTCTTTAAAAAAAGAATTAAATAGCTTGTAAAACTATATTTTAATTTACATTCAATAATTATTTAAAAATATGTAATTTACTGAATCAAAATAATTACCTTGCAATGTTTTTCACCTGACTAAATAGCCTTTTAAATTTAATAAAAAGATATCCCTTTGAAATATTTAAAAATCTTGAACAGTAAGCTCTATAAATCTTTGTAAATAAAAAGGAATCTAAGTAGAATTTGATATAATTACTATGGACATAATGTATCGGATACATAACATACGATACACTTTTCATGAGGAAGCTTTCACATCGATTTATTCTTTATATATATATTCACCAAAATGAAATTATTCAGGAACTATCATAAAATACGAAACGTGTGATCAAGTATCTTTGTCTTTTTAAAAATCATAAATGAAAAACTCAGGTTGTTTTAGGATAATAAGCATTAAAGAAATGTTTAGACTGATAAAGATCTTTTTATGACAAATTCGTCAATAATGTTTCATTCATAGGAAAGAGAAAAAAATGAAAGAATTTTTTACAATTTAGCAAAAATTAACGATGCAAATAAATATTTTCTAATTAAAAATAGTATGAAGAATGCATTATTTCAGTTGAGTAGATAAAATGAATTTAATCTTTTAATTTTCAAATGGTTTGGAGTAATAATATTATCATAAGTAAGTATAACGTTTCTCACATATCTAATACTTATTTTATCGTTTACTCTGCATTGTTTAATAATTAATTGTCTAAGATAAAAAAATCTAATTGTGGACAAAATTTAATCTTCAAATAAATGTATTGAGTGTTAACTTTTCATATTAAACTACACACCAAAGTCGCAAGAAAGTTACGAAATGCGATAGTAAAATCTAGAAATTAAACGCTTTCTAATCATAAGGAATAGAAAAACGAATTGCCAAAGCAACTAGAAAAAAACCAACAAGAATTTCTGAAAACAAAATAAAACTTTCTAGTTTTATACTGACGGGTGATAGCTGTGTCGAGAATTTCACAATATTTTAATTATTTTTAAGCCATCTTATTATCTTTTTCTTATTTCGAAAGGTTTTTCTTATTCGAGTCGAAGGTTTTTATTTACAAATATTTATAAATTTATACAATAATTTAAGCTTTGTAAGAAATATTGTATATAATTTATTTCGATATTAGCTCTGAAAATTGCCTCTTTTTCTGTAATTGACCCGCAAAACAAATTATATATATCACAAAAATATTTTTGCAGTTGTCAAGTAAAAGTATGAGACCTCATAATAAACTTAGAAAGAAAAATTTGATATTTATTATTTTTTAAAATGTTTAAATAAAAAAAATCTACATTGCCGCAATAATACAAAAACTGAGGGAAAAAATTCCTTTTTTTTTCTTCGTTAAATTTAAATTTATGAAATCCTTTCAAGAAAGATAGAACACAAAATGGAGGATATAAAATTTCATTGTTTGCATTAGATACATTGCTTTTAATTTTAAAAAGTATATTCCAAACTTCCTCCGTAATAACTTGATTTCAACTAATTTAAAAATATATGATATTTGGATAATTTTCATTCTCTTTTACTTTTTTTTATTGCTACTTTTATTAGTTTGGCTTCTTTGGCAGAGAAAAAGAATCAGAAGTTGCATCATGATTTCAGCATTTTACTTTCATTTCATCTATTTCCTTTGTTTACGAAACTAGATCTTCCTTAAATCTTCGTTTACCTCCAATTTGAACTCTTTTTCTTATGAAATTTAACGAGAATAATTGCATTCAGTCTCCTCATTAATATTTGAATGATTTGTAAAAAAGGATTTTTTTTTTTGGAATTTCCGAAGATTGAATGCTTTATAATCATAAAAAATGATAAATGCAGCATAAGGGACAATTTTCAAGAACGAGAGTTTGCCTGTAGCAAAATTTATAGGTTTAATGTAAATAATTGAAAATCAAATTTCTAAAACATTTTAATAACATCATATTTTAATCAATTACTTTGAAAATCAACAAATTTTTGTAAAGAGCAACAAAAAACAAATTTCGTATTATGAATAAATCTAAACAAGAAATCTAATCTAACAAGCGCATAAGAAATTTTTATTTTATTTAAAGTTAATAAATCCTTTTATTTATTATTTCAATGATTTGTAACAATTGGCTTTTGACTTTGGAAGGCGTCGATGATTTTTAAAATAACAGGAGAAAAAATAAATATGAAATCGTAAAATAAAAAATTCTCCAATAAATAATTCGTTATATTATTTATAGGAGTTCTTTGAATAGTCAATAAATTCATTGCATCTATTTCAATTGTTCTGTTATTTATTATTTATTTCGAATAATATTTTTCTTAATTTCATATATTTTCGGCGGTCCACCAAATCTGGTAGTCCTGCAATAAAATCTCGCAAGAACTAATCAACTCGTTGTCAGAATAGTCAAAATATAACTGATTATTATTCCACTTTGAAAGGATTGTAAATTTTTGTCATAGTAAGCGATATCGATAAATCATGATATTTCAATGTTTTTATTTGTTTTAAATAATCATATTTCATTGCTTTATTTCATTTTAAATAATCATATTTCAATGCTTTATTTCATTTTAAATAATCATATTTCAATGCTTTATTTCCTTTTAACCCCTTAACTGGGTTTTTTTTCTTACTATCTAATAAGATGACACCCTCTATTTTGGGAATATTTTCTTATTTTGATTCAAATGGAAATCCATGGAATACTTGGCTTATCTACGTATTCGAAGCCATTTTACTATTGAATTATAAGTGTTATGTATGATTTATTATTTGTTTACAACTATCAAAATTTGATAAATCGATGCACGTATGGCGTACGGGCAAACCGGTTAAGGGGTTAAAGATGCATATTCAATTCTAATATATCCTTCTATTAATAAAATAACATTTTTTAAGAGTTCTTTTACATGTGACCATTTTTATTTTATTTTCTCTGCCATAATGAGACTATTAATTTTGCAGTTATACTGTCAGTAACAATTAACATTTCACGGATTTGGGTTTTAGAGTCATAATCTGTAAATAAATCTTCGGATTTTTATACGATTTAAAACAAATCCAAACTATTTTACTACATTCAACTTTAATTGATGGTTTAAATAAATAATCACACATTAAAAATTAAATCAAAATTTTTACTACAATAGATAACACAACTTCACTAATGAACTAAACATTTATTCATTCTTGAAGTCCTTAACTATTAGAAAGAAGTAAATTCTTCAGTTTAAAGGACTATAACTTAAATTGATTTTACATATTATTTCTTAGAAGAGTTTTCTTTTATACATTAGTTTGATGTTTAAGTAGAGATTTAAATTTCATCGAAAATTATAAACAAAAACCTAGTAACTTTTTGTAAATAGTAAACGTTGAGTACGAAATTACCAACTATATGTAATTTAAATATATATTTCTAAAGCTAAAAATGTTGTCTTAATTTCTTAAATTAAAAGATGTCCCTCTTTAAAAATGTTTATATAAGTATTAGAAAATAGAAAATTCACGAGATTTCTATTTTATAATTAAAAAAATAGAGAAATATAAAATGTTTATTTAATGATAGTCGCCAATTTTTGTTTACCTTACTTTATACTGACATTATGCCATATTTTCATGTGTATCAAATGTTTTTATCCTTAAAATTTACTGAAATTTTAAATCTTTTTTAAGAATCCTTTTAAAAAGTTGCCTAATAAAATATTTTAAAAGGTCTCTATTATTATTTTTTCATTTGATCAAAAATACTAATGTGTTAGCTATATTATATTGATAAAATATAATCACCTTATAATTATTGCATTGCTCGATTCTTCTGAACAGCTATAACAGTGCAAAGATAGAAACCACGAAGTTTCATTTAAAAATTAGATTTATGATACAAACTCGGTACTGTATTTATCACCTAGGAACGTGCCGCAAACATACGAAACACGTGTTCCTTATCTAAATAACTCTGAGTTTTCACAACATTAGAAAAGGAGAGAATAACGTGAAAACTGGAATGCCATGTTTTACATGAGGTTTTCAGAAAAAATAAAAATAAGGTTTCAACAAAATTAAACTTTCTGAAAAATGTTGGTTATGGCAATTGCCCAAATTTTGCTCTTTTTCCCCTCTTTACAAAGACTACTATACATCTTCAGGTGAAAACAAACATGAGCGAGAAACGTTGAAATTCAAGGCTCAAAGGAAATGCTTATTTTTACGTAACTATCTCCTTAAATATTCTGATAAGATTGTTCTTATTGAGTGACATCATAGGCCTGAAATATGATATTATTTTCCATCAAAAAAAGCAGCTTTCTTTTTTGTTTTTCTAATTCTCAATATTTTCTGTTTTTCGTTTCTCCACGCATGTTTCTTACATTATATATGTGTGTGTGTGCGCACGCGCGTGCCATTGATATTTCAGTATGCATATGTCAATTCCGATATGGTATTTGTTGAAGAGAATATTGTTCATATTTATACCTACAACCCACCATTGGCGACCATACAGTTCAATTGAGAATATCAGATTTGTCTGCGAATTTCAATACGCATAACTTGATGCTTCTGATTCAATCAACACTATATTTTTAAACATCAAAATGCAACATTTCGTTTGGAGGCGTTGTTTCAATAACCGTTCAAATGTTCAGTTCATTATCTGAATAGACCTTGTCTTTCATGGAACTAGAACTTCTCTTTCACTTTTCGTATATAAAGTATGCATATAATAAATAAATTCTCCTTAAGATTTAAAGAACAGGAGAAGATCACACTATTACATAATTAATGAAACAATGAAAACTGCTTTAATCTTATTGCAACAGTGAAAGTATTACTAATGAATATTATTTCTTAAAATAATTATTAAGTCAGTAAAAAAAATAATAAGATAACCAGCTATATCTGATTTTCTGAAAGTTTTGAGAGGCTTTAGAAATATTGTGTTATAATGTTTTCTAAATTTGTCACCACATAATTAAAAGATCTGAAATTATTATTAATTAATTAAAATTTATATTTTATTTTTAAAAAATTATAAATACATCTGTCTTGAAGGATACCAACAAAGATGTGCTTTCATACCTGCTGAATATATAATTAGTTTTTGCTGTAAAATTGATTATTTAAAAATTTATCTATATTAAATTGATTAGTAAAATTTAAAATTTATAAATTAAAATCCATTAAAATACTTGGTGTGACCACAGAAACTGGAAGATTTCCTAAGATCTACTGCTCTTGCGCGTGGATCGATTTTGCCGAAACTCATTAATGTAAACTCTTCTTCCTTGTTTTATCTTATTTTCACATGTAAAATTAATTCATTGTTATATTTTAAGTAAAACTGTATTTATCTTACGCATCCACTAATAATATCATTACAATGTCATTAATATATTCACCTGTTATATCTGGAGGTAAAGAACCTTGAGTTTAAAGACTGCTTGGCAGCCCCCTAAAATCTGCAGTAGACACATTGGATGTCATAATCCGGCCATAAGTCAGCCTATTGCAATAAAATTGTATCAAATTTTTCTGCTAGTGAATTTGGAAAAAAAGTATCTACCTCATTTAAACAACATTTGATTTAAGTTAAAAGAAATTCAAGTAAATGGTTCCTATTATTAAGTTACTCTAATAATAATGCAATAAAAAAATCTCAATTCCTCCCATAGATTTATGGGCAGTTGCCGGTTTTTCCTGTCTAATAAAACCGAACTTTTTTCTGTTCTTTTATGTAAATGTCTCATATATATATATATATATATATATATATATATATGTATGATATGTATGTATAAGTGTATAAATCTCACATCCCAATTTAATAAGTTTAAGATGGAAACAAATATTTAATCTAACGTACGACAGCAGTAAAAATAGTTAGATGTTTTAACTTCCGAAATATCAAATCATTATTTTACTCACTACTTTATCATCCTGTCAATTCTGGATGTTTTGCTTTGAACTAACACTCCTGATTTACTTCTGATATATTAAAACAAGAAGATGGTAAATCTAATATAATCCAACCGATTTTTTTTCCATCTATCCATCAATAGAGAAGCCCCAAGAATGTTCATATGTACATCCGGGACGCTGTAATCTCAAACTTCCCGAGATTAACGTTTCGCCATTAAGTAAGATTATGGGATCTCAAAGATGTCGAATGATGCTTTTCAAGAATCCTATAAGAGAATGAAAGGAATTAAGTCACCACCCTAAAGATGTTCTTTTACATCTTATTAAAATAAATGCTTACTAACGCTCCAGAATAATAAACACACAAGAAAAGAAATGGTGTATAATATTATTAGTACATTTGATATGAAAAACTATAATAGCATTTTTACTTTTCAAATGTTTTACACGTGCAATTTTAAATTAGTCTTTTCTAATTTTATGGCAATTTTTAACGATATTTTTTTATGTTAATTATGTGAAGTACGTGTTTATTGTTGTGTTTGACAGATTCGTAAATTATTCTTTATTTAAATGGTGAAGATATACAACATATTAGTCTATCAATTTTCTGACATCATTTGAAACACAGAAAAATTCTCCTGTGCTAAAGCTCTCTCTTTGGTGCCGTGACCTGGACAGAATTTCTGGTTTACAAAATGACTTTTAGATTGATTTCCTGCGGATGATACAGAATCCCATTTTCTTTCAATATAAAAAATAAATATTTCTGATGTAAAAAATAAAAATCTGGCACTGCTGCGCTTGCCGGTTTAGTAGTTATTGTCAACACCTTATCTACAAAATCAACACCTAAGCAAAAACGAATTTCATTTTGATTTTGGAATTTTAGGTATGTAATTTGACATATAAGAATGAGATTTTATGTAGAAGTTATTTTATTTTCATTGTTGCTGTTTAGAAATAATGTGTCTGTAAATAAGTTGGAAAGAATTGACATTGTTGTCACATTGAAAAAAATAAAATAAATCTCAGGTCAGAAATATTACATATTTGTGATACTTTACTTAATTTAATAGAGAAAATAGGATTATATTAAGTTCAAATTATATTAATTTTCTTTTTGTAAGAAATGTCTTTTAATTTAAATGATTCATGCTAATTTTACGTTTTGAATAGCTGGCAGTCAACAATCATACAAATTGGCAGTCTGCTGGTTTCTTGAATAATTACAGGTGTCTTTATTTAATAGTATTAATATTAACTATTTCATTATTTATTTTATTAACATTAATTTTTACTTTAGCCTAAAATATGTATTAAATGCGCCAAATGGTTAATACGGGGTAATTTCGTTACGGTATGAATAATCGTGTCGGAATGCTCTAAAAATTCTAATTGGGTGAATAAAATGCATGAAAGTTTATAACTTCTAAACCGTAACTGAAAATTTTGCTTGTGCATTACATCCTCATACGTTTTGAGATTCTAATGCATAAGAAAAGTTAAAAAAGATGTCAATTTAAGGATTTTCTCTTATTGTCTTTTCTTAATGCCTTTTATCAAATCTATTCAGAGGTGTGTGTTTTGGTAGATATTGATTAAAACTTACATACAAAATGTATTAATATGTCAGGTATTATTTGCTAATTTTAAGAATCAATTTTATTTGCTTATAAAAAGCTTATGTATCTTTTTTCATTTAAAATCATTGTTACCAATAAAAAGATATCATCAGTGAGTGTACTTAGTAAATTTCAGTATTTATGAGTATATTAAAGTATAGCTAGTTGAATCTGCTAAAGATGGTTTACTTTTGTACATCTTATGTGGCTATATAAAGTTAATATAGTTTTTCTTTAATACGTTTTTGTTTATGTTGTTAATATTAAGATGTTTAAGTTTTTGCAAATATATTTCGGGATGCCTTATAATTTTTGACGGAATACTTCACAGGACGTGATAAAAAACCGTAATACTTATATGAGTTCTGTTAAATTCCTAAATTTTTAAAATAACAAGTTTGTGAATAATATTGAAATGAATATTTACCATATATCATCATGGAAAAACAGCATTTGATATTATTTGAATGATAATAATATTCACATACAGATTATTTTTCACATTAATAATTTTAAGAGAATATAATAAACCAAAACTATATTCATTTCCAAGGATACCTAAAATATAGACCAATAATTAAATGTCCCAGATAAAGATACTTAGGCCTCAATAAAGCACCCGTTGCTGATAGTTCATTCATTTCTTGTTTGCTAAATAAAGGAAGGAAAGTTGATGAGAGGAAGAATACCTGATTCTGATAAGCAGAGGCCCATTACATCATTGGCCATGCATCACAAATTTGGACAGTTATTCTCCGAGGAGGGATTAAATATCTCTGCTTAAACATTCATAAGTCATAATAATATAATACGTTCAAGCTGCACAAAATTAGATGACTTCTTCAGTGAATTTGCTAAATCTGCATTAAATATGGATACATAATATTCACCAAAAATTACTATGAAATTAGGCTGAAAGTTAGGAATTGAATTATAAAATTATTTTTAAATATTAATTAATATTTATGTGTTAATCGTTTATATATTTTTACATTTGAAAAATCATTCTTTGATTTTCAGTTACATTAATTTAAATTTCCAATGCATCTATTGTATCCATCCATAATTCTTGAATTCTAAAGTTCCTCCAAAAATCAATGAGGGTGATTTTTGGAGGATTTTGGAAATCATGTTCGATACCAATTTTCATTCGAAATATTAGTAAGCATATAGTCGGACGATCTTTGAATCCTTTAAGATAAAAAATCGGCCAACTCTTTTGTTGTGGTTGCTTTGACATCTTAACTGTAGATCTATTATCTAGCCATGGTCAGTTTTAGTTAATATCTATACACTTTTCAAACTAGAAGTAAGTCGAAAAAAACAAAAATAAACATATTTCTTTAAACTTTTAAACTTAACTATCAAATTCCACAAGGAAAAATCAGTGTATGTAGAGGAGAAATAAGTTACTCACAGTAAAATTTTTAATAAATTGTTTTTATAATTTTAAATAGATTAAATGAAACTCAGATGCAGGTTTTTTAATTCTTCAAAAAATTGTAAAATACAATTAATCAGTTTAATTGAAATACCTGTGGATATTACTGTAACTCTAATTATTCTATAAAAAATTGATAATTAAAGCAATGTGAATAATAATAAACATGTATAAATATATATTTTATTTACTTACAAACAATAGCTGCCTGTTAAAAAAAAATAACTAATACAATATTCCTACAGCCAGTCAGCTCTTCAAAAATATTTTATATCGCTTTAGTGGAGGAAACATTTTTTTTAAAAAAAGAAGGCAAAATTCACGTTAAATTATAACTGCCTGATCTGAAAGTAAATTTAATGTTTAATTAGTTGCGGTATCATAACGACCATAAAGGCATTAGCTTTAATGGTCGTTATTGAGTATATTGAATGATACAAATAAATTTTGAAGACATGGTCCCTGAATAAGTGAACGTCGCAAAGTGGTTACGAGAAGTTTATAATTTTTGTGATTATTTCAGAAATATTTATAATATTTGTATATTTCTTTAATTCCGCTTTAAGTCAGCTTTGCCCCCATGTTAAAATTTTACTACGCCATTATTCAATTTTTTTTCACAATTCCAGTTTGAAAAATTCATAAAAAATATTGTCTTGTGTTATTTATGTATTTATTATTTTGATTTTATGAAATTTAATAAATTTATTCAAGTAAGAGAAAAAAGTTATGAAAAATTATAAAATATATTGCGATATATTGCTGATATATTTAACATTATGAATTATTGGATTTTTCTAAATCCTCTAGCTCTTAAATTTTCCTTCAGAACATTTTTTGAATGAACATTTATCAGTTTGTTGTTTGGAACAAACCTGTTCCCTCAAGTCATTTCCAACGACACTAAATTTGAGAAATTGTTCGATAGTAAATTTTTAAAATAGTACAGAAGTGTTCAATTTCTTACAACTGAGCGTTACATTTTCCTAATTCAATATATGCATAAAAGGAAGGGAAACGTACACATAATAATTTCCGATATTAAGGGTAACAAGGCATTCCTTATTCATATTAAAGACTATGTCTAATTCAGAGAGATACACTAAAGTATTATCTTCTCAATATTCTTTTCAAAATTGTCGAATGATATTGAGAAAGATTAATTGCAAAAGTTAGATTAAATTAATGGTGAATTCTCCAAGTGATTGAATTAGTAGCAATGGCTAAAGTACTTTAGTTTGTTTGAGAAAACCTGACGTATAAATACTGGATACTAGAGCATGAAAAGATCAATTCAATTTACGAATCTGTGGCAAGTTATTTTGCAATAATTCAGGTTTAATGAATCCGTAAAATTCAATTATATTTTATCATATGTCAAGGAATGAATAAATATGTATTGAATTCGAGGTTAAAGACCTTTGATGTAGAATCGTTTCAAAATTAGTAAACGCTGCGTCGATTTCTATTCCATGTAGCATTCATAAAATAAATCTGACAATGACATCCTATTCATCATCTGTTTGGAATAGCTATTTGCAATATGAATTATAACATTCAAATCTAGATATCACAGACCATTTTAATTCCGATTACGCCTCAAATTATGTTACGTATAAAAGTAGTATTAGATGCATATCATGATCTATGGTAAATACACGATTTTAGAAAATATTTGATCAAATCTAAAATTTATGAACAAAACAGAGGGTCCAAACAACTTACTTTTAGAGGTACGCTAAGTGGGAAATAGCATGCAACCTTAATTCATATTAATAACTGGAGAAAACGATAGATGGTAGATACATTTTATCATATTTAATTCTTTAAGCACATTTTTTATTTTTATGTTTAGTAATAATATATGATAACATATTTTTATTAAAATTATTCCTGTTTCAGTTTGAATATTCGAAAGATTTTATCCAATCTTTATTCACGCGGTGAATAATATTTATTATTCTTAATCCATGTTTTATGAATGAACCTTTGTCTATTTACTTTCTAAACAGCATTAATCTAATTCTAATGTAACATTTAGTTCTATGAAATGCATTTTATATAGATATATTTTCTACTTTCTTACTGTAACTAGGATGTTTCAAATATGAAATTCTTTAGATTCTAAAAAAATGCCTTTGAAGCTTTTCATAAAATCAGTAGTTCAGTCTCATATAGATAAAACAAAAATAGGAAACAACACTTGAATGATGTAAAAATTATGAGATATAAAAATGTGGACGCGTTTTTTCTAACCGATTAAAGCCAAGCTTTAACACAGAACTACAATAGTAGTCACATAATCATATACCAAATTCCACTTATTGAAGCCATTGGGCTTTGCATTATTGAGTTTACACATTTGTGAAAGTATGACAAAAGTCCAACTCCTTTATGGATTTGGTTTGCAATTTGATATATATCTATACTTTACATTTAAAACCTGTGACCTAAACTTTATACGTCTAGCTATATTAGTTTTGTAATCATGTGTTAACTTATATCAGGAATTACAGATTCATCTCATCCAAAATTTAAAAGAAATTTACAAATTTAAAGGATAGACAATACATCAAACTTCTTTGATCTAGCTGAAATCTTCTTTATGTTAACGTCTTCACAGATAAATCAATGTGCATAGTTTGTAAAATACATTTTTCGTTCTTATTGATGTCTGAAGCTTGGAGTTTCGTCAAAATCTTAAATTTGAATCTTTTGATAATTTCAAAACTTTTTCTTTCTGTACTTCGTATACAAAGAAATAGATGAATAAATAAAATATACATTTTAACTAGAGTTTAAAGAAATATAAGATTAGGAATATATTCTTATTTAAATCGTAGCTTAAAATCTATTGAAAACCAAGTACCTTTTGTAAATATTAATTATTGAATTGCAAATATTAATTATTGATTATTTAACTCTTTTCAAGCATTTTTTTATATAAACGCTTATTTCATCAAAAAATTTTCAAAAATGTTTCCAAATTTTAATCTTTTTTAACAATAGCGTCAGTCTGTTTCTAAACAAAATGAAATTTATGAAATAGAGAAAAATTCACAAACAATGAATGAAGAATAAAATGAGAATTATTAATTCTAAAAGTTCTGAAGAGAATTTAAATAATTCTAAGTTGTGATTTAGTTTGTTTCATCTCTACGCCTTAAATATCTATTACCTTTTAAACAAATTTCAAAATAATACTATTTTTTTATATTTTTTTTACCAGAACATAAGTTTGAAATGCTAAATTGAATCTTCAATATTATTAGATTAAAGGAAGTATTTTGAAATTCGTGAGATATTAAAATATTTTCATGCCTTCTGTATCTTTATTATCACACATGCATTAGCCAGAAAAAACATTACAGAACAAAAATTAAGAAACTTTACAAACAATTGGAATAAATTTCCTTCCCTCACTGAAAATTTTACAGATTCGTTCAAAATTACATGCAATCTACATTTGGACGATGTTATGTTGTTCAAAAAGTAATTGCAAAGAAAAGAGTTATGCAGGATTAAAAAATTTCTCTGACATTCATTACCGATTCTACTCCTTTGAATTCTTGTAGAATTCTACTGGTCATCCGTAAACTTACTAAAATTGCTCGGGTGTGGTTTTATTGGAATCTGACTGAATGACACAAGGAATAGGATTTCAAAGATCTTTACTTGTCTGTAAGATTCAGTGAAATCTTTAGGGATAGAAAAGCTTTGATAGCCTTCGCATGTGTAAACTTTCAAGATGCATTCTTGTCTTTCAATGAAATGAAATTCCATATAACTTGAAAACATTGAAAAGAAAAGAATATTTATCCAAAGACTTTTCTTATTTAAAAAGATTTTGTTCTTGTCGCAAAGTTGAAATTATATAAAAGGAAACACTATTTTGTTACTTATTTCTTCTAATTTCATTATAAAATGAGAAAAAGAATGAGTTTGAAACATTTCGTTGGTTTGAACATCAGATTTAAAAAAAATAAAGATAGATCAATAGCAAATTGATTTAATAACCAGAAGATAAACTAGTTTGTTTTATAATACTAAAGTTAAATTCATTGAGTAAAATGAATAAATCCAAAAATTTATTAAATTCATTTACTTAAGGTTTTCAAATTTGAATTTCCTTTCCTTTTATTTTGATTTGTTTCCTATATTCCACTTGTGTAATTCATAATACGCAATTACCTACCTCTTTTAAATAGGTTACCGTTTGTAGCATTGACTTATATAATATTATAAATCATTTATAAATGTATTCACATTAACTGACTTTTTTTTTCTTTTTAAGCATTTTTTCTTTTTTATGTACACAATACGAGGTTTATTATATAAAAAATATTCTACTTCAATCATTACCAGTACTTTTATTGCTGCATCTCTAATATGGGTATGATAACTACCTAGGACCTAGGATGTTACGCGGATTCTCACTTCCCTGGTAGATATAATAATGAAAAAAATGTTATGTGAACCACATTTCGGATGACGGGACGTATCTTCTCAGGCTGGGTCGTCATTGGACGGCAACAGTGATTTGGGGAAGAATTTATGTCCCGAGAAGATAAGGCAGCTCAGAATAAGTTTGTACAGATATATTTAGACAGGACATTCAACAGATACCTCTTGACATGGAGGTAGTGTATCATTTCAAACATAAATACTCTTAAATGAAATATTAGAATCAATGATCGTTTATAATATTTTATTCACGCAATGCAAATCAATATCTTTCACTTGATATTCCAATGGAGATTTCAATTAAATTCAAACAAGATATATCTTACTACTGGCAGTTAACTAGCAATTATCTCTCTAAAATATTTATACGATTAATTAATTATAAATTACTTTCTTCTGCAGAAGATTCAAATGATTTTCTGTAGTTGATATGGGCATCCTTCTCACCATATGACTTCAGTGCAAAATTATTATATCACAATATGATCCTAGTATTGCGCCCACATGGAATAATAATATAATAAACAGTTCAATAGCCTTTCTTTAAATTCTTCTTTAAAGTAATCTTCCGATTTCGTTCATTTCAATAAGGTTGTGATAATTTTTTGTTACTCTTTTGTTTACGTTAAAAGAAATTTCAAATAATTCCAAAATCTAGAATTATTATATTATTATTTTTTTAATTTTTATGAGTGCTGCAATCGTATAAAATAATTGAGAGAAAAGCAACAACTGTAGGATATTTTCATGCATGGAAAGCATGTTCCTTAATGCAAACAGGAAGGCAAATATTTTATTAACCATATATTAAGTAAACGCTCTCATATAATGTAATAATTTTTATATAAATTCCTAAATTTATCTCTTGGAAATATTCTTTATTCTAATTCAGCATTCGCAGAAGAGGCTCCGCACCATAATATACAATCAAATTATATCTTTATCAATCCATATAAATGCTCAATAATATGGAAATGAAATCCTGGAATAGGTCAAATAAGGATTAATATTTGAACACTGCAGAAAAAAACTGTTTGCTGCAGTAATATTAATTTTAAATAAACTTTTTTAACTACTTTCACAATATTCTTCAACAGAGTTATGAAATTTAGGATTCGGAAAGATTCAACATTTTAATCAGATATAAAATACACAAAAAACAATTTTAATGTATTCTCAATATCGGATCAAATTCCCTTTGCTCAGATTCTGAAATCACATTAAATGTGATAAAAAATTGAAACATATATCCAACCATACTTCATTAATGTGACTTCTGCATGTTAAGTGGCAAAATAAAAGGATTCATGGTTTATGTGGCCTCAATAAGAAATTAGCATGACAGACTCCTTTGATATGTAATTAATAAAAATAATATGTAAATAGCTTCTATGACTTAAAAAGGAAAAAATCATGACAGCTTATTTTATTTTTTAATTCTATAAATGCAGTTTTTTAAGAACTAATATCATGTTTAATTATCAAATAAAATAATGTATTATTTTGATTGAGATTTGCATATGAATAAAGAGATTCGAAATTATTTATTAAGATAGAATTTATATTTAATCTCAGATTCCTTATATTTTCGCTGTCATTTTTAGTGTTATTTTTCTGATATTTTTAACTGAAATTTGGAAAAAAATGAGGAATGAGACTGTTAATCTCCAGGTTCTATTGTACAATAATCTAAGTAAGCAATGTTAAGTTCTTCTATCCCTGAATTTTTATTTTGTGTTCGTATTACTATGGGTATATATAGCACGGTCAAATAAAAGCTGTGTAATAAAAGTAATAATGTGAGTCTAAATATTGCTAATATAACTAAAACTAAAAAGCGATTCGATCAAATAATTTTTGCTGTGTTCCTTCATGTTTACAAAATTTTCTTTGCTTTTTTACTTTTGTTTCTTTGAACTTCGGTATTATTGTTCTTAATTCTATATTAGTATTCGTCTTAATTTTTCTTTTGTCATAATATCTGTATCTGTTGTACCGTTGCATTGTGCAGATATATGTTTGTATTTGGTGAAATGGTTATCCTGCCTTATTTTTTTTTCAGAAAATTTTAGAAATTAAAACAAAAACGAACAGCTAAATTAACATTCAAGTTATTTTAAGATTTTGTTAGGAAAAAGAGATGGTTTATGAAAAATTGAAGAATAAAAAAGAAAACCTAAGAGAAGACATGTGAATTGAAAAAGTGAGGAAAAGAAATATTTTATATCTACAGATGAAATGAAATATCTCATATCTGTAACTATAGTTTATTTGCTACTTAAAGGAAGTTAAACTCATTAAAAATAATTAATTTCTTATGGAGTGTCACTTAATGTCGCATGCCAATAATGCTTTCAAAATTATATATTTCAAATATGAAAAATTAGTTATTATTATTTTTTCATTTGCCTTTTTTTATCTTTCATAATAATCCATTTACGAAGCTTTAATTATTTCTTTCCAATCCTCTATATTTGTAATTCAATATTTTTTTAAACGCCGAAAATTTCTCTTAGATCAAGTAAAATAAACCATTATGAATTATTAATTCGCAAACACTCTATATAATGTAACGTAGTGTGTTTCCTTTTGGGTAAATGTAAATATTTAATTCTGTAAACTTAGAATTTGGATCCATGAGCTGTAGGAACGATTTGTAAGTAATAAAGGAATTTTAGTTCGAAAGGGAATTGCTTACATAATGTATCACGTTGTTACACATACTTTTCTGCATGGATATACATTTTCTTCAGTTATTTTTTCATTCAATACTCATGTATTGAAATTATAATTGTAAGAATTAAATCAAAAATCTCATTTTCGAGCAGGTTTAAAATATTAAGTTTTCAATCCTACTAGCGACTGAAATATCTTGGAAGAATTGATGCAAAGAATCCATCAATTGAAATTTTCTTTGTAAAGAATGGTACGTGTATTGTTTTTATATTGTAAATGTCAAGATCTGCAACTATTTTTCAGAAATACACATTTTTGTTTAAAAAATTATGTTAAAGAAAAGAGAATGAAAGTTAAAAGTAAAACATATCTTATTTTTAATAATATCGAATATGAAAGGGTTAAAAAATTCTTCCTTGTAGAGAATTTCAAATTAATGTTAAAAAAAGGGACTGTAAAGTCTACAAAATATCTAAATATAACCTATGTACAATCCATTAAAAAACTGTCAATGACGAATTTAAATTTGAAGTTACTTCAAAAAACACTTTAAGGCGTTTTGAATAGCAAAAACAAAATTATCATTTTCTCCTATGTACAAGCAATTCGATAAATTTAAATTAAATTTTTCGCAGAAATATTGTATTTGTAATATTTATTTCATGCGATTATATTTTTAGCCTTATTTTGATGAATTAAAGCCTCCCAATTGAATTGAATATTAAATAATTAAAAATAACTGTTTTAATATATAGAACAAACCGTTGGATTTTTAACGATTTTTTATCGATTCTCTCTGTCTAAAACATGAATTTCTGTAAATAACTATTATTATTATAACTACTATTACGAAACCATCTTGAAAGTATATGTACTATAATGTATGGAAATATAAGTTAATATTTAAAAAATGAATATTTTATTTTAATCGCTGTTTTGGCTTTAATCAAATGTTCATTGGAGTAAAGTTCAAGGTATTTTATTTTTTTAACGAAACTTTAACAACAAGCCTTAAAATGAATAAAATTTTAATAAATAAATAACATTTATAAATAGTATTATAGAAACAGTATAATAAATAGGGTTAAAAAGCTTTTTAACTTTTCATTTCTAGTTAAAAAAAAATAGATGCTGAGATAAAATTCATATATAAGAAAACTCGTTGGTAAAAATTTAAGGCCTGATAGAAAATATCTAAACAAGCAATTTTCCCTTTACAGTAGCCACTTTATGTGAATGAGTACAGTGGCAGTACTTATTTACCTGAAGTGGCTACATGAATCAACCCACTGCGTGAGGAGATTATTTATGTAAAATTACTATTTTTATTGATATATTAACATTTCATACAAATGTAGGTTTAAATTTCCCGAGCCATTTAAGTTCTATGAGTGTTCTCGAATAAATTCCAAGAACGCCCGTCTTAGTGAATTCAGAATCTTACGAAATATCACTTTACTGATAAACATGCACGAAACATTTCAAATGCTAAAAAAAGTGTGTTTCTCAAGTATGCCTCTTCCATTTAAGGATTTACTAACTAAGGTAAGGAATAGATAAATCAGAATAAAGTATTTTCTATTATAGAAAAGTCATTCTGATCATTCAAAAAAGTTCACTCAGACATGAGAATTGAGAAGACATCATCATGGAACTAGCTCGAAATATTTTCAAGGGTCTTTCCGGTCACCCATATCTGCTCATCCATCCTCGATTTCTTTTGTTCACATCAATGGTAAGTGCAGTTTTTTTTCAAAATCACAGACAGTCCCTACCTCTGAAGAGTAATAATAAACTCATCTCACAATAAAAAAGAATATTTCCTTCCTGGGCTATTAAATACTTAGTGTAAAATTCGCATAATTCTTAAGAGTTACATTTTACATGTTGTTTGTCTTTTCGTCGGAAGGCTTTTTTCTTCTTCTTCGTTTATCTATCTAGTCTTCCATCTTTCTTTTTCTATTGTGTTTAAAGCAGAAGTTTTAGAATGAGCAGGTGCCTAAAATTGGTACTTAACTAATCTCTGATTGTAGTTTAGAGCTCGTCGTTGAGAGCTTGAGACGTCCAGGGTTTCTTAAACACTTGACTTTATTTTCTACTCTTTAAATGCTCACGAAACATATATTTAAAATAAATGTCCTTAAAGAAAACAAACACCTGACAGGAAATGTAATTTTTTACTTTTGATGTGTTGAAATAGATCATGTGTGTTTCCTTGTTTTTTATTGAAACTTGGGTTAAAATAAAATAAAATGTTGAATGTCTGAATTAGTTATGATAAAATTAAAAATACTTCTGTCGTGATTTTTATTTAAACTTCAGAAATGTTGGTTTACCGATCGAAGCGATCAAATTTTGTGGTTATTTACCACAAAATTTGATCGCTTTGGTTTCAATGTATCGCTTCAGTAATTCTTGTATAAAATTTTATTTAAAACGTCTGAAATGCTGACAAAATAATAGACTCTTAACAGAGATAATTTCTTTTTATTATTCTGAAAGAATTATAAAAAAAGATTTGCAGCTGTTTATTAAGTCCGAAATGTGTTGGAAATAGTTAATTTGCTTAGAACAATCGCAGAAACGGGCATTTTCGTAATGCTTGCAGTAATTAAAATGGTTTATATAATGTAAATAAAAAATGAAATGTGTTGACTTTTTTGTGAAATATATAAGTAACTCCATAGAAGTTCTAAAAGTGTCCAGCATAAGATCACATTTTACAATTTGTTTTATTACAATATAGTTTACAGTTAGCTTCGAAAAAAAAAGAAAACACATTCGACAAACTTTTACAAAACTGTAAAAGAATAAATATTTCACAAGAATCGGACATGTATATCTAGCAAAGGTAGTATAAGATATTTAAGACTTATGTTATTAACTATCAATTCCCTTCTCTAGTCTTAATTTCGCTAAACCGAATATTGATGGGGTATTAGTGATTTATGGTCTTCATAACCAAAGCCGATGCCAAATGTTCATACTTTGAAATAATTGCAAAGTATTTTAAATGGTTAAATACCTTTATGTTTAGCATAGCATGACTTTTAACTCTTTTTAAAAGAGAAATACTTCTTAGATGAGAGGTAACGTTTGGTCTGTACTTTGGATCATGAATTTATAAGTAGTTTATATTAAATTCTTCTTGGTACTGAAGATGAAGAGATTTTCAATAACAAACGTGAGTCACTCTAATGAATGAGAAGTGACGCATTTTAAGTTGTCAAATTAATCAGATAAGAACAAATTTTCCGTACCAATTATGGCGTTCAAGTCTACACCTTACACCTTAATCTTACACCTTATGAAAGCCGTAAAAGAAACATTTAAAAGACTTTAAGAATGTAATTTTCAATTTTCATTATAATTCATTTAGTTATAGAACTTCTACTGGCTACCAGAATAGAAGAAATTATTAAACGAATAATTTTCATAACATAAATACAACACTCAAATATCTCTTTATGAAATCAAAATAAGTTATGCGCTTAAAAATAAATTATAAAAACGCAAGTATTCATAACTTTACACACTAAATATTAAAGATATATTCTAATTGTTTCCAAAATAATTTTCTGAAGATTATATGCAATTATTATTGTTAAATTATGAAAAGTAGTCTATGAAATCTACCTTTCTCACACCTTTTTGTCTGAAATTTATTTTCATAGAGGACGTTTATATATACAATAACAATTTGATAAGGTCTACCAAAATATGACAAACATAAGACTTTTAGAACCTTTAAATGACACATATTGTGAAAGTCTCAAATATTTAAAAATTATTTTGTGAGTTGTATCTTTTAGATCATTAAAACGTTTTCATGGTATATCTTTAATTAAAGAACATAAATATAGTTGGCATTTAGCGGTTGAAATCCTGATTTGTTACTACAAACAAAATATTAGTCGCTTCTAAAATATTACTGGTAGCTAAAGCGCAAATCCAGTTTCGGTTAAAAGTTGTTTCATTTAGCTGACAGAATTAAAAAATGGAAAGAGACTTTTAATTAAAGCCACTTATCTTATTAAGATAGAAAGCGCTCCAAATGAATTGACTTTACTTGGACCCCAGCACTTATAATTTAATAAATAACGACTCCATTATACTGTTTTTAACGTAAATAGGTGAGTAAAGAACGAATAATTCACGATTTCTGTAGAAATGATATTTAACAACACATTATTTGAAATAACTTTCAATCCAAAGGTAGGGAAGTATTTGAAAGTTATTGAAAAATCTCTTAACTCAAAAACTTATCACCGTAGTCATACAAAATTGTCATACAAAATAATGTAATAGAGGCTTGATAAATAGTGCAAAACGTTTTTAGAAACTACGAGAAAAATATTCTTAGCTTGAAAAATATCAATGGGGAATTTAAAAAAAGAAGCAAACTGTTATATAACACTTTATGTTAACTTACGGAATATATGCTACTATATATTCTTTTGATATTAATAGGTATGGAGGAAAAAAATGAAATTTGCAACTCTACTTTAAATTACTAAAAATATTATTTTTCCCTTTTTCACGCACCACAAAAGTGACATGCCTTCTTATTTGAAATTCTAGAGATTAATTGAAGACTACTTTTTTGGTTTGATGTTTCAGCAACCTATTTCAGTATGAAAGAAAATTTGTGGACTTGCATAGGTATTATAAAATATTTTTTCTTAACGTTAATTTGAAAACTCACTTTAATGCCAATAGATATATGGTTACTTTACGAGAAAAACAGCTTTTATTCTCCTGTTCGCAGAAAATCCGCTTAAGAAACTGTCAGATGAGCCTTAATTGTTTTAGAACAATACCTTGTTCTAAAACAAATATCCCTTTAACAAACAACCTGAAAAAATTGAACTGTCATGCAAAGAAAATATGATGTTTTAGGATTAGTCAGAGTGACAGAAAGCTGCGGTGCGGAAAAGGGGAAATTCTTTTAAACAGAAGCACAGTCTCATGCCTCATCATAAATGGATCTCTAGGAGTGCAGCTCTATGTATCATCATAAACGGATCTTTGAAAGCTTAATGAAACAGTAATGTGATCCTCAGATCATTAATGATTTCTTATAACAAAAGGATCAAGTATTATTTCATTCTCAAGGATGGTAACAACATGCGGAAACTTGTTCAGTGGTTGATGGCTTTCTTTTAAACGAAGTAGTCTTGTAAATGGATGGATCAGCATAATTTTTAAGCAAGGGCCTAATCGAACTTACACAATATTTTCTAGGAAAAATAAATGTATGGGACTTATAATCTCTGGAATATTTAACTATTAAAAATTACTTTCCAGACATTTAGAGAATATTATATATATATATATATATATATATATATATATTTAGATAATTATATATATATATATATATATATATATATAGTGACACCCAGATAATTTCATTTATACAAAGTCTCACAGATGTAGAAAACTGCTATAGGTCTGGAAAAACTATAAATATTTTTATAACTATTTTTAAGTTCGATGTCCTAATTTTTGGGTTCTTTGAATAGCAAGTGTAAAAAGAGCACTGGTTTTACATTTATTTTAAGAAAAACGAAAAAATTTGATTAGATTTTCTTCGTAGAATTATTTTTTATTCCTTATCAACCAACATACTCAGAAATTAGTTAATACCTATAATCAAAATTTTTATTACAATGTCTGTATCCGATTGAAATTGTAATTCTATTTGAGAAGAATAGAACGTAAATTTATTAATATTATTTTGATTTTTAGTCAATTTCAGGGGTCAAGTAAGTTCTTCAATTTTTGGAATGTCTTAATTTTTTTATGGTCGCTTTTTCTGTCTTTCCCGCATGTTTTATGTTTTGTAATATCTTCTGACACAATTTTCTATAAATTTTTATTCAAAAAAATTTAACTGATTCAAATACCAAAATTTCAGAGAGCTTAATTTTTTTAATTTAGAATATTATTTTCATTTTTCTTATAAAATTAGGTATTTTGATCTATTCATACAATGACCAAGTAAAAAGTTTTTCTATTAAAATGTATTTATAGAAAAGTTTCTTGATTTCAAATAAATTATGCATCAGTAAAGTATTAATTCAGATATAAGTCTTTCAAAATGTTGCTTAAAGCTATGGCTATTCGGAATTGAAAATGCTATTATTCTATGGCGTGAGGCATTTTAATTTATCAATTAACCATTAGAATAAAGCATGCAATAAAATGATACAATGTTATATCAAAATAAATATCTCATTTCAACTCTCAGATCATTTATAAAACGATTCTTATCATTATCGTAAAGCAATTATGATAATTTTCTTCCGCCTCTCAACAACGGCTTCCAGTAATAGTTTTAAACATTTTAATTTACATTTGCTTTAGCATCTGCTATTTAGAAATGAATCAAGGGATCTTTTCTGGATTTCACTGTTGTTTGATTATCAAATAGAATTTCTAAATTTTTACAAATTGGTTTTGAACAAAAAGGGCTTTATTAAGGAAATAGATAAAGTTTATATTTTCATTTACTATTCTATGCAACAATGAGTTATTGATAACAAATAAATCTTATTTTCAATATCTTTTGTTTTACACACTGTTAATTACTTGAGTTATTTTTTAATTGCTCTATAGATATACAGAAGAAAAAATCCCTAAAAAATTTAGGCATTTCCTTAGTTAAAAAGCAATGCATTTAAAAACTGAAAAATAAAATATATAACTGGGTTTCAACTGGGAAATGAACTATTCCTACTTGTCCTTTCAAATAAATCAATTTTAGTTCTGGAAATATGAGTTTTCAAAAATGAGTTTACTTACGAAGCAACCTATTCAAAGAACTTATTAAAGTTCTTAAAAATAGATTTTTGACCTACTTTCCTATATTTAATAAAATATATGATGTATGAACTCTTTTGAAAGTAGTAAATTAACGATTTAGAGAATTTTGTTTCCAACATTAATCTTTTATATATTGGTTTGTATGGTATAGTGACACAAAACCATATTTAAGTAGCCCTTACTGATAATTGGTTAATTAAAAATCGTGACTAAACGTTTTATTTCGCATTTATTTATTTTTAGGAATATTATTAATTGACAGAAACTAAAACTAAATAATTTTAACTAAAAGCTGTTTATTAATAAATTTTGTGTTGTATGTTTTTGACAGCAAAGGTATAAAGACCAAAAATTGAAAGCCATGATGACTCCCTAGAATAAAAGATATTCATTTAGGTTTTTACCAATAGCTGATTAATTGATTGTATTAACAGATCCTCAAAAAAACTTCGATTAAAAAGATTAAAATATTCTGAACAAAAATTTGTGAAAACATATTATTATTTCAAATGAGAAATATCGTTCACAGCATTTAAATTTCTTCATCTTTCAAAATGGCTGATGAAACCAAATTACGGATTAAAGGATTTCTTTTTACATTTCAAAAATTGCAAATATGAAATACGTGCTAGTAAAATTTCTCAAGTCAACATAAGTAATATTAATAACCGGAAAAGGAAAAAATTTAGATGATTACTTTTACATGAAAAAGAGATCCTGAAAGAAAAGAGAATATCTCTCTCTATATATTGGTACTGTTTCAAATATTTCTAAAATGAAATCTCTCATTATAAGAGAGAAATCACTGATGCAGAAATAAATTGCAAAGTTTTTAAATATATCAGTAGCAACAATAAATGAAATAAAGTACCGAGGTTCGTATTTTTAAAAAAACTAAAAAAACATAATATTTACTAGCTTTTGCAAACTGGCAAAACTCGGAACAGTATGTATGAAAATTATATATTTTTTCCCATAAATGTAAATGCATTGTAACCCTTGATGAAATAAGAGCTTACTTAAATCACTTCTATAAAAATAAATATATATACTATAGAAAATGAAAAGACAAAAAAGTGTCCAAATTTGGTTCCGCCAAAGTAAAGAAAGCTCCAAGATGGAATTTAGGATTATCGTAATGGCAATGGAATAAAAAGGTCAAAAATTATCAGACTGGTAAAAGTGTGTCAAAAGTAATTCAGCGTGCTATCAAGAAATGTTTTTTTTTACCCGAGATAGCAAAAGAAATTTCATTTATTTATTCCAATGACTTTCAAAGAAAATAACTTCACGACGACAAAGCTACAAGCCGTAGTTCGAAAACTATGTTCAAAATCTTATTAATCTAGCCCTATTGTTGAGTTGTTGCAAAAATACATTTTCAAAAATTACATTTTTGTTTGGGTCTGCTAAAATGAGCTATTTCTAAGCACAAACCCACAGTGACTCTTAGAAATCAACAGTTTTAGGACATTTTACGGAAAGCCCTGCTATTACGGAAATCATGATGCAGACTTAGAGTTCTGAGAAAAAGGCCAAGAGACCAAGAGATCTAAAATTTCTCTTAACGTTAGAAATATGAATTTAATCGCCCCCAAATCTGTTTCAGAAATGTTTAAACACTCTTTGTAGAAAGTGCCAAAAAATATTTCAATAAGTATGAATTAAAAATTGGTGTACATCCCAATAAGGGAAACAAACTTAGCAAATTGCATAAATCAAGAACAAAAAAAAAACTTCATACAATAAATTATGTTTGAAAATAAATGCATCTATTGAGTTCTTCATAATATGAATCATTCTAAATATATTTCAATAAAATGAAAAGCAAATTCTCCTAATTGTACTTTTCAAAAAAAATCAAAATACTACATTTCATTTATTAGCATTTAAAGATATTTAAATTTTTATTTTTTAAATGTAAGAATCCTGAATATAAGTGCTACAGCCTTATTTAGATTTATTATAAACGAACTCTGAAATTGTATTGTACCATCAAAAGTATCATCTAAATGCATTTGACTTCTTTAGACAGTTTTGCCTAATATTCATTTATGTTTCACAAGATAGTAAATCGACTCTATTTTCAACTATTAATCAAATGGCCTAGTATTTATCCGAATCTTATTTCTTTTTTTAAAAATGTAGTGTTACTGATTCTATTTTATTGCTCGAAAGATGGATGGTTATTCCAATAATAATACAGAGTTGTTAAAAAAAACTTCCTCTATATATGAAACCCTAGTAGCTTATCCACTCAACCAATCGAACTAAAATTTCAGACATGGTTGTTCGATGGTATACGCTGGAGATTTTCATGATTCTAAACAATGCAGTGCTCATGGCTTCGGTTACAGTAAGAAAATTTCGAAATTTTGAAATGGCAACTCCCATTTTTTCCTTGCGCAAATTGATCAGAATAATAAAAACTACAAATGGAGTTGAAACGATTTGCGTGTGACGAAAATTGCGGCGTAAAGCATTTGCAAAGAAGAGTTTTATAACGGACCAATGACAAAGCAAAAAGGTGAAGCTTTGACGCACTTTGCATAATTCATAGGGTTAGACAGTATAAGCACCAATCGCAGAACACCAAGTGCTTGTGGAAAAACCTTTAAAAGGCACCGTGGGAAGAGTGTTTCTTCAGTCAGATGTTCGATTGCGCCAACAAGATCACGTTTACAAAGAAACAACGAGGTGAATTGATAAAGCTGTTTTATCTGAGAAAATGCTGCCGAAGATGTTGTGGCCTGTGCGATACCCCGACCATATTCTGATGGATTTCTGGTTCTGGGGTTATCTAAAATCTAAGGTGTACACGCCTGGTCCTCGAGATGTGCCCGAATTGAAAGATGCCATCCATAACACGTGAAGTAACGCAGATTCCTCCTTTCATGTTACATTCGGCAATGTTGTCCCGAATCTCCCAAATGCAATGCGTTGTCGCCTGCGAAGGTGAACACGTTGAAAGCCTGTAATTATAATTTTACATATCAATAAAAACTTTCTTTCTCTTTGATATTAGTTCTTTATAAATCTCTACTTTGTAAATTCTTTACGCCGGTAATTTTTGTCACACGCTAACCTTTCCTACGCCATTTGTGGTTTTTCAATACGCTTATCAATATGCGAAAGGAAAAATTGGGTGTTGTCATTCGATAATTTCAAAATTCTCTCACTATAACCATAACCGTGAGCTCTGCGCTATTTAAAACCATCATAATCTTTAGCGCAAAACTTCAAACAACCGTGTCTGAAATTTTGGTTCCATTGGTTGAGCAGATCGGCCGCTACGGTTTTATATAAAAGGGAAGGTTTTTTTTAACCACCCTGTATTTCATTTAAAATGTTATTTTTACTGTTATACTACATTCATTGCAAACCATTTTTTGATTTCATTCCTGAAGACAGTAAATTTATATATTTAAACTTGTCAATTTTATTTTTGTTAAGTATCGACGTCTAATATAATAGTACCTTATCTTCACATAAATCAAAAAATTCAATAATACTGAAATAATTATCTAAAATCACACGAACCTATCTATCGATGTTCACCATTGTACTTCAACTGCACTTAATGTTAGAGCTGTCTAGATAAACTCGAGTAAGAAAATATTCATTGTTTGAAAGTCAAAATGTCTTTTGTCAGAAAAGTTTTAAAGAAACATTATGTTAACCATCCATTAATCTAGTGAACAGAAAAAGCTTTCAAATTTAAGAAAATGTGAATAGATATTGAAATTTTGATTCCCGTGACTTCAGAGTGAAAATAAAATTGATTTGTTACAGTTTAGAAATATACCACATAAATAAGTCATTTGTGTCAAAACATTTTAAAGAGCATATTCAAAGTTGTTTTGAAACTTTTTCTATGTTAATCTTCATTCTTAATCAACTATATATGGTAGAAGATAGAGGTCAAACAGAAATAAAAGAATGGTCTATTCCCACAATTATGTACATAAAATATATTTTGGTTTCGTGTACTTTTTTTATTTGAAGATTCCTTTGGTTGCCACCATCTGTTTTGAGAAATATCGATTCTTTATAACAATGTATATAAAGAATCAACAGGATGTTCAGGAGAACAGAAAACTTTTTCCCTATTGAAATCTTAATAATCCCATATTCCTTAGAGCAATGTAACAATAGTGGTTTTTAACTTTATGTAAAACAGTAACCAGAAGCTTCAAGTTATTCAGGAAATAATTATTGTTATCAAAGCAAAATATTATTTTTCCTTGAAAAAGGATCTAAATACACATGCATTGTTTTGTTTATGCAAGGGATTCTCTTCTTATTAAAATTCGTTTTTGACTAGATATTTTGAAATGGGAACACCAGGTGTTAAAAGTAAATTGAAATTTCCCAAATTAAATTAGGGTAAATACTTACAAAATTTAGCTGTGTGAATGAAATGGTGGATTATTGATAGCTTAAAGTAAAAATTCCGCTTTAGATGAAAAATGCCAATTCTTCCACATATTTCAAGATACATTAAGGGGATTTTAATGATTCCTGATTAGTATATTAGCATTAAACTGCTACATAATGCGCAAAATAGTAATTTTTCAAATTTCAAGTGGATTTTATCACTTTAATCAAGTATCAAATTTATATTTTAAAAATTATGCTTAGAAACACAAATTAATTTTCATACTCATCAAGAAAACAACAACTAAAACTCTGCTGAAATTACAGCCATTTTGGTTTTAAAATTCATCCGTTTTAAAATTCTAAATACGTCATTTCACTTTTTCTTGGAAGAGATCAAGGAGAAGTCAATTTAACAAATAGATTTGCTTGGGAAATATGAAGTTAAAATGAAACAGAAAATAAAGCATGATTAGGGTTAGTACTTTGGAATAATTACTAATAATTAATAAAATAGTTTCTCTTAAAATTAATTGCAATACATAAAACAGAGAAAAATTAAACATTTCATTTTGCAGTTCCTTTTATTTTGACGGTATTATAACTACATTGTTTTAAGTACACTGAACTGATTACATCTACAGAAATTTTGAGAATATAAAAAGGTTTTTGTTTGAAATCTTCTTGAACAAAATACGAATAAATACAGGTGTAAAAGTATATTAATCAAATTATGTAAAATGGTAATAGATGAATACCTTAAATATTGATTTTATATTTGACATATCATCAGGTTTAAAAATTTAATAGGAATATAAATTATTTTCTTATTTGCTATTCTTCAAATTAAAAGTAATTAAATGCATTGTTATTAAATTTCTTAGGTGATATTATCCTTCGTTTGGTGAAACGACTATCTTGACAATTATATTGCTTGCATTATGAAACTTTTCGAATTATTTTGAAACAACTCTGTGCTCCTTTACTTTTCTTTGTCTATTTATTTATAATTCGCTGTCTCTTTATTTATAACTCTCTACCTATTTATAAACTACTTTCTGTCTCTTTTATCATATACATTTCTTAGTTTTATTAAAATTTAAATAAATTTTCTTATTTATAGGATTTTGAATACTATGATAAGTTTAAATTTTTAACACTTAAATCCATACATATCTATAAAGTCAAATACTAAAAAATGAATACGATATTATAACATTTTAAAAGTCTATAAAATTGCTGTTAGATATTCTTACATCTATAGGTAATTGTAGTGCATAATAAAATCTTAAAAAAAACATGAATAGCCTATTGAAGATTTCCGTTAGATGTAAAAATAAAAGGGAGCCATGATAATTACATATTGAAGACAACCAGAGTAAAATGGTTAAAAACAGAGATTGAAGTCTGATATTCGAAAGTAATATGAAAACACATTGATTGTCTCTTATTTCTATACCATGTACGAATGTTTAAAGATGACTTATTAGAAAATCGAATGACACAATTAGCCTGATTTCAGCATTTGTAAATAAAGAGCTATAGGAAGTGTTTTGATACTTTTTTGACAAAAAGTACCAGAATCCTCATTTGTATGAAGGATATAGTTACGCTAAATCTCCTTATTCTGTGTGGATATGATTGTTAATTTGATTTAGAATTTAGACTAGTTAGAATCCATAAGAATGAATAGTTTCTGGCGAGATTCAACTAAATGAATATTATGATGAATAAAGAATGGAATCACTTCATTCAAATGTCGATATTTATTTCGCATCGAATCATTTGTATCCATAATATGTATTACTTATTATTACAAACACAGAATATATTTTATGTTTACAACTCTTGGATCATACATGATCGAGCGCGTCCATAGAAAAAATCACGTTCTTACATTGAACAACAGCAAAGGAATGCATTCCCTCCACACAAACAATAGTTCAACGTTTTTTCTTCTCAATGCGCTGTGTGTGTGTGTGTGTGTGTGTGTGTGTGTGTGTGTGTGTGTGTGT
>JAOUZG010010951.1:6012940-6023288 GCA_026289955.1 Argiope argentata
ATAACCAGACAACAAAAATATAAGTAGATTTTTTTAATTCCTCTTATTCATCATTTACACATGAATTCATTTTATTAAGTAGATGTATTAAAGTTCATTTAAAAGTATAAACTACAACTTTCACTTAAACTATTTTTGCCGTAATTCCACTAAAAGGATTTCGAATTGGTAAAGCGTATGAAGGCAGCAATATATGCAATTACAGTTTTCTGGTTCACCTCTCATTCGATCGATCTAAAAGAAATTCTCAGCCTCCCCTCCCCTCAAGCATTAATGTGGCCGAATAACTTTTACGGCCAGTTCCCATAAACGAGTTGATCTGACAAGCATGAGTTTTCATAGACATCCATAAGAATGTTTGAAAAAGTGAGGCTGTTAGAAGCTCACCGGGCTAAAGTGATTAGAAGTACATAACACCTCGCCATGTCCCTGTGACTATGATCGGTAAGATCATTTAAACAGTTGAGTGGGTAGATTAGAAGCACAGCAGGACGTAACCGCCCGTAAAAATTATTTCCGCCCTACTATGTGTCCTTGTAAGATCTTTTAGTATACTTAAAATGATTAACAACCCTATAGAGTCAAATACTGCAACGTCTCGAAATAAAAGTGAAAATACTTTTTCTTGGCCGAATTATTTTTTCCGATTTTCCGTAAAAATTGCTTTATTCAGATAAATCAATATCATTTTTATGTAGGTAATGTATATTAAATATTAAATAGGAAAAAAAATTGCACCAATGTCAGATTATTAACATAGACTAATTGTTGTAGGTTAAAGTAAGACTGCAGTTTTATTCATCGGAAGAACCTTTGAAAGTGCGTTTTAATATGTTTCAAAGAGACGAAGTAAAAGCTTACGTATATTAAAAAAATAACGACGTTTGAAGGAATATTGTTTTCTTTAATACTGTTTGAAGTATTTCTAACTTAATTTTAAATTTAGTTTTAATTATTCTTTGTCATTTCAAATATTATTTTCATATTTTATTTCAAGTTTGTTTTCCATGTTTGTGGTGGCTTGGAGCACGTCAAATATGTCGTGGTCACAAAGCCCTCCATATAGAGAGTAATACCACTGGCGACACTGGGTCAGTGAAATGCATGAATAAGTCTTATGAGTAAAAAGGGTTTGTGATGTGTGTGAGTTAGAAGGCAGACTTCTACCCGTGGGTTCTCAGGGATTCATACCCTTAGGAGCTATAGAGCACCCCTTTTCCCATTGTAAAGGGGAACACTTCTACAACAACAACATTCCAAAAATTGTTTATTTTATAACTACGTTCAATTCGATTATTATTCGTTTGCTTACTGATAACTAAGATTAATGTATTATATCCCTATAAATGTTATTATTTACTAAACTTGGATACAATTGTTAATAGCAATTAAGCAACAGAACCTGAGTCAAATAATATAACAAAATAAGGAAAAAAATTAACAGTTAAATATTCAACTTACTTTGAAAACAACCAAAAGGAAAAGCGACAAATTATTTTAAAAGTCTAAATTAATTTAAAGTGTCTAGAAAATATCTATTCATATAAAATAAGATTTCCTAAAGCCTTACTTAGTTTTGAGATAAAATTATCTAACTGAGTGAAACAAATTATAAATCACCAAATAAAAATCTAAGACGTTTATTATATTATGTAATCTACACTAAAAAGAATTAAAATGAAGTAATCTAAGATGATTATGCTAGATATCATTTTAGAAAATAAAAATAAATTGATACTTCTTTAAAGGAGTAAAGGTTTAATGAAACTAAATTGTTAGATTTTGGTCCATTAGAACACCCCTCCCCCTCCAGTAATGAATTTTACAACCGTTTACGTAAATAAATTTAACAAATTTAAATAAGAAATTTAGAATTTTAACAGCTTTTTTAAACAGTCTTTTCTTCATAGTTTCAATAAACGCTTATCAAAGCAGTTTACTTTTGTATAATGCAAAAAAAAATTCTATTAAACCTCTCAGAAAAGGCCTCCGAAATGTTTTCTCTTTAAATTTTTCAAATAAAATAGCTTTCAGTTTTCATGCATTTTTTTAAGTATAATAACTATAATAACTTTGGTGAAAAAAATAATTGCTAGACTCTTAATAAAAGAGAGTTGTATCCCATTAGGAGCATTTTGGTTTAAAATAAAATACAGATGTATTATATAATCGGAAGACTTGTAGGAGTTTAATTTTTGAAACATTTTTTTTCTTTAAAAAAGAAAGTACACTGTTTAAAGGAGTTAAGAAAACAAAAAAATGTAATGAAAAATGTATAATGCACAAAATATCATATGAATATCCTAAATTACTGCATTTGATTTCTCGATTATAAATAACCGAAAAAAAGCGCATGCTTAATTTACCCTTCTAGAAAATTATTTTTTGTAAATAATCCTTTGCGTTTCCCCTTAAATTATTGTTAAATATCTTATATTTTGTTCACCATATAGAAAAAGTTGCAATTATTATTTAATCATAATTTAAAATATCAACTTAGTATTAACCTTCCCATGGATATCAAGTATATTCATGTAATAGGATTGAATGCGCATGTGAGTCAAAAAGCAACAAACCTTACGCTAGTGCAGAAGTTGAGAAAATGAGAATCTTTCCAAGATCCAATATTAACATCGAACCATATTTCTTTATAACGAAATCTAACGTTCATGTTATGTAATATAATTTCAATGTGATTCAAAATTTCAAAATTGAATGAGGATTCAAATCAGTTACCCATATGTTCTAGTCTATGAAAAATATTTTATTTCTTTTTTAATAATTATTGTGTCAAATAACATAAATAAAAAAGTAATACTATTCTTTCATTAAATATGTGGTGAGGTGGTGCACTGATAAATTCAGGACATGAAATAAATGTAGCTTTCAAAATAACTCTTTCTCGAATAACAAATAGATTGATTTTGAGTTGTTTCTCGAATTACAAACTAAGCAAATAATTTTCAAAACTTGATATAATGTGTAAGTAATACAAACATAGAAGTAATATTATTTGCAAGCAGTTCATAAACGCTTGAGTACAATAGCCACATGGTTATGACACAAAGGACGCATTTCGATGATTTTTTACGTGGTTTAATTATTGGTCATCTAGAAAGAAGGATTACTCAGCTGAAATTATCTGAAGAACTTATAATCATCAGAGGGTCATCTCTAATCATTGACAGCAATTCCAAGATTATGGTAGTGTCAGTAGACGTTACAGCACAGGTCCCCCCCCCAAGTTAAAACACCAATCAGGACCGGTATTTGGCATCAGATGGAGAATCAGATGGAGCACAGCATTAGACCTATCTCGTCAGTTCTCTTCAGCCACTAGTTCGTAATTTTCAAGGCAGATCGTGTACAGACGCTTAGGATAGATTGGTCTATATGTTCATAGACCTGTTAGATGAATTCCACTTGATGCAACTCACTGTCGCCCGTAGTTAGCCTGGAGCAGAAAGCATGCATTGTGGACACCGCAACAGAGGGCTTGTGTGAAGCTTTCCAACGTGCCCAGGTTTAGCTCGCATTTTGATTCCCACCGGACTTTCACATGGAGAACGTAAAATAACCAATACCATTAAGAGAACATCATTGAACGAAACTGTTATAGTGGTGCAGGATTGCTCGTTTGGGGAAGAATTATTCTGGGTTCCAGAACTGACTTGCATGTTCAAATTAACACCATTAAAGGTCAAATTAATCTAGACGTCATTCTGGAACAACATGCACGTTTGTTTCGAGAGCCATGGGCACAGATTTCATGTTTACGGATGACAATACTAGCCCTCACCACCCAAACGTCGTAAATGAATGCCTTCGACCCGAGAATATTACCAGTAGGGATTGTCCACCACCCTCACTGGACTCAGAACAACATGAGTGGGACATATGTGGTTGACAAGTTGTAGCTCGTCAAACACTCTACCGAAATTTCAGAGAGCATTTCTTGATAAGTGGGACAATATTCCACAAGATCAGATCGATAATTTCATACTCAGTAATCATTGCATTGCATCATCTGGGAGACATATTATGTATTATCAGTCATACCAGTCATGTAATATTGGATTTTGTAAATAGGTATTTTTTTATATTTTTTCCAGGGAGCAAAAAAATCGTAATTATTTATGAAAAACATAATTTTTTTCCTTCCTTATCTTTTGTTTAATAAATAGGCTTTACAAATACGTGACATTTGTTTTGCTTTTGATTTTTTGTTCTCCTAAATTTGCATTATCCCTAATTTATGGAGATGAGTGTTTGTTAAGAATATCAAATCTACAGTACTATAGTTAATTTATAATATTCCTTAAAAAGGTATTATTACAATAACTGAACGTAATATATGTATAATTTATAACACAGAAACGCGTATTGCATTCTTTAAAAACGAAGCATATGTCTTAAAATATACTTCTTATTATTAATTATTCTTAATTATTAATGGAAATCCCTTAATCAAAAATAGAATGCTCTAATTTAATTTAATAATGATGTTCCACAGCTTTTGTTAAAAATTAGCTTCAAAATAACATTAGATTAAATTCCTGTTTGTTACGTAATCTTTCATTGAATGTTATTCTTAGGAAATCGCTTATTCAGTTAATTTTGATCCATTTTATAGTTGATTCTTATACTCCTGATTCTATATTTGTTAAATTAAACACTTTCAAGACTTATATTTAAAACTTACTACTTAAGCAAAAGGTCTTAAACCTCGCCAGATTTATAAAACTTTGAATCTTAAAAAGCTGCACATCAATTCAAGCGTAAGAAGAAATTTAAACATTTATACTGAAATACTTTTTAATAAAGTTTATTATTCGAATTTTTTATTGTTACTAAGAAAGAAAAATGTTTTAGTTCTTAAAATTTGATTTCTCTATGAATTATTTATATTCTATTTATTTGTTTGTAGTAAAGATATACTTTCAAACGTTAAGAACAAGGACTAATATAATTTGAATTATTTTTAATTTAATCTTTCATTTAACTATTCTTAATGAGAAAACGGGATAAATCCCTCATTAACATGTTGAATCTACTAATCTGAAAGTTTTAATGGTTTTAGTTTAAGTTTACATAGCCCTTTTTTTATACCGGTCAATAAAATCAGGGTCATTAAAAGAACATTTATTGGGTAATTATGCGCCAGTTTTTAATTTTAAAATGTTATGTTTTTGATTCTGATTATGTTAATTGCTTGTAGTTTGTAATCTTGTGTACCTTGGTAACTATATTCATCATTTAGTGAACATCCTTTAAAAATAACTCCCCAAATATACGTAATAGCATTAGGTAAAAAACATTATAAATATACTTATAAATATTTCCATGATATAAATTTTCTGTCCCTAAATAAATAGTCCTGTTGGAAAAAGCACAACATTTTGCGTTATGACGAGTTTACTCATCAGGAGTAATAACTAGTGACAATTTGCAGTTTGTATTACAAATTTATGAAAAACGCGAACATATTTGTAAATTTCTAAATTTTTGAAATATTTTGAGGCTAAGTCGAGATCAAAGTAATAAATAAAAGATCATAAATAACTATAATCAAAGAAACCTGCATATAATAAGAATTGTTTATTTTCTATGAATCTGCTGATAGCATATTGAACTGAATTTGGTAATGAAAGTATATTAGCTGAGTTGTATTAGTCATTCCAGATACAATTAGGCAATCATAAATTATTTTAGACTGTTCAAGAAGTGGAATGCTTGGTCAGTGACGTATTTCCCTTCAGAGTGTTGGAGGCGGTCGCCTCGGATCTGGGAGGGATATCCCAAAATCCATATTGTAGCCCTGAATCAGTAGAAATTTTTTTAATTGCAGACATGCACGCAATTTTTTTCCTTCTTTATTCAGAAAAAAAATTAACTCAATGAGAATGAAGCGTCAAAAGTAGCACGTAGAAATTAACATTATGAAGGGAAAAATAAAAATAAAAAAATAAAAAAATAATTTCAAATACAATGATATTCGAGAAATTTCTAAGGTAAAAATTCCTTAAAATATTGAAGAATAAAAAAATAAAATATCAACACCATTTTTCCAAATAAATTGCAAAATGATTATCAAAAGCATGTTTTTTGAATATTATTATCAACTTAGGGAGATATAGTATACCGAGAGGATCTATACATTTTTCTTTCGGGAACGAATAAATAACTGTGTTTTATTTACCTAATTTATAAGAATAGTGTACTCGAATGCATTATAATTAAAATGAACTTTCTGTCAAATTTCATAACACTTCTCTTTGAATTTGTTTAGTTCAAATTTATTTGTAAATCCTTGCGTTCCATTTTTCTTTTCGTTGGGAAACTGACTGAATTCTCAGCTAAAATAAGTGAAAAAAAATTAAAAATTGCCCTATTTACAAAATATGTCGGTGCAATTCCCTACACCGACTAAAGGGTGTGATATTGATTTCGCCCTTGATCTTAGGGTGAAGAGATAATGAGGTCAGGAGAGATTTCTGCGCATTTTTGTATCTTGCTACCTATTATTCCAATAAAACATTTTATTCTCATTGGATTTTCTTTTTATTGAATTGTTGATGATGCCAGCTTCTGGGATCTTTTAAAAGAAAACAACTGCAAATGTAATTAAAAGGATAATCAGTTTTAAATATTATGTTTTATTTTAATCCTTTTGAATTAACTGCTGTAGAGCCTTCTATATTGATGCAATCAGCATCTTTATATAAATGGGCCGGGATTTTTTTTCTTGAAATATTTTCATGATTTAATTTTTATCAGTCTTTAAAAGTTGTACATACGCAGAATTCTTTTCTAAATATTTTTCTGTCCAAAGATTTCTTTTCTAATCCTTATGGGAAAATTTGTTGTATAATTGAAAGTGACTAATTTGGACCAATTTAATTATATTATTAGAAATGTTGAATAATAATAAGATGAAGACAAATGAAAAAAAAAATCGAAAATCATAATGCGAAAGATGTATTTAAACGAAAAGAAAAACTAAGTGCTAGATATGCTAGGCGAAGAATTTTTGCGGCTTTTTTGAATTTTATAGTAAAGTTTATTCAATATTATAATATTTAACTAATTTTCCAAAATGAACAAAAATCGAAATTAAGTAAGCGACTATATTCTATGAGCAAGTTTAAAGAACATTACTCATAGTATATTGAACTGAATTTGGTGATGAAAGTATATTTAAATTCAAGTTACAGCTTCTCGAAACAAATGGGAAAATAATTGTGCAATCTGCAAGGAATCTTATGAACTGATGTATGATAATATAGTGCAATCAACTTTTCCAAATGTAATGGTTGCCTTGAAAATTTATAGATAACTGATGTACCGAAAGTAAGCAATTTCAGGAAAAATAAAGTCGCTGAAAAACTGTTATGGATTGTCGATGATTTATAAAGGTTTGAGATCTCAGGTTATTAGGGACAATGAACATGATGTATAAAAAATATTTCCCAAGATTGTTTTACTGAAAATATAAAACAAATTGAGAAAAGTTACAATATGGGATTGTACATAATATCATTATGAGATTGAACATATTGTTTTTACTATCAAAAATATTCAATCGTGTGATTAAAAAGTTTTGGAATCTTTTTACTATTTTGTTGAAAACACAATACTTGTTATTTCGATTTATTCTAGTATTTCTTTTTCCTTAAAAATTCTCATTAAAAAAATGTTGTCAAAACTTTTTAAACAAATAATTTATACTATTAAGTAACTTAAAATTATTACTTTAATACTTATAAATTTCAGAACTTTATTATTAAATCTTTAAAATTATTATAGTTAGTTATTATCTTAGCCAGTCTTCCCCGTGGTCTGGGTGTCCCGAGTTCGGGCATGGTTGTTCTTCTATATTGGCACTAATGAAAAAAAAACAATGACATTCACTCGTCTAAAAGGACTGATAGATAATTGTCAGAGGAATTATAAAATTACCATAAGTCACAAAAACAAAACAAGCAAAATAATAATATTAATTAATTGTTTTAATATGCATTTTTATTAAAAAATTTACATGAAAATAGGCAGTCAAATAAAAAAATATCATCCATTCAAATGCGCAAAGAAAGTTGGCACTTTTAATTTTGTTTGAAAGAATATAAATAAGAGTATTTTTCCGCAAAAATTTTCGGTTTATAATAAAAGTAGTTATATTTCATGAAAAAAATTGTATTTATAAACTCAAATTTTTGTGTTCAAATTTGAATGTTCATCCTTTTTGAAAAAACGCAAAGACAGAAATAAATCGCTATCATTTTGCTATCAATAAATTGAATAAAAACGAGGTCGCAACTTTATTAATTTGATGCATAGCAAACAAAATAAAAGAAGCAGAAAGACTAATTTAAAACCGGAAATTAATTGAGTTCACATTACTTTCTAATCATCACATACTTTATCTAAAAGGAAGCCTCAGAATAGAACCTCAGAAATATGCCAGGCATTTCGTAAATTTTTTTTTTCAAAATCTTCTACAGTGCCAAGTTCGGATCTATATATACTTGTGGTTGATACTTCTGGATAATATACGCTGAATATTTTGGATAATTTACTTTTTCGATAATATACGCTCCCTAAGAAGAGGATTTTTCAAATTCTGAAATAGAATTTAAACAAACATCAATCAAAATTTCTTTATTTTTATCAATATTTTCGAAGCATATTATTGAACAAAACTTATTTTCATACAGATTTAAAATTCAAAGCATCAGATTTTTAGAGTAAGCATTATTTTCGAAAAACTTCTATAATTTTAATGAATTTTAATAAGTGCATGCTAAGCGGATTCTGCAAGCATGTTTTTATTATCTTAAATACCACATTTTAGCATTGCAAACATATTGCATATATGTATTTTATTAGCACTGTATCATTGTTTTACAATGAACAGTATAATATAAAAATAAAATAAAAAAATAGACGAATGAAGCCTAAAATTTTATCATCATGCAGTGAATCTATTTTCAAGTTTTTGTTCTTCGTTTTTATAAAAATAATTACTTTTTCATAATCAAACAATGCATTGAATAAGAAATTGATGGCAATTAAAGTTATAGAGTCAAACTTCTTTTTTAATAGCAATATTAGATATTAAATTCAATTCATACGTACGTAAAAAATCGCATTTCTATATCAGACTCTTCAATAAAAATGTTTTTGTTTCATTTCCTAGCTAATACACTTTGGGTTTTATGTGAAAATAATTAAGATTTCATTATTGTAAAACCATATTCATAAGGTGCATTTATGTGTAGTTAAATAAATTTTCATGAAATGCTTATACAATGTCTGGAATGGTATGCTTCCGATCAGTAAATAACAGGCTTTAGATACAATTCTAGATGTCATTTTTTGTCAAAATTAAAATTGATAAAGCGTACAATGTCATTTTGTGTTTTGAATTATTTACTACATTGGATGGTGCTTCAAAACATAAAGTTAATAACTAAATTTAACTTCCTGCTCTTAAGTAAATTCACTTTGTAAAACTTAGTTATTAACTTATATTGTGTTTAACTGAGTGTTAATAGTTAAATTTGCTGTGATTTAAAATAGAATTTGTTTGTTACTCTTAAAATATTAATACTGGAAATAGAAACTTCAAGGATATTTTCGTTTGTTCTTTTGCAACTGAGCTATTCAGTTTTAAAAATTCATTTTAATGTTAAACTTTTGACAAATTCTGACCTCTAATTTTTAAGATATATATGATATTTTATTTTGTGTTTTAATAAATATTATATGAAATAAGGATAAATTAGCTTTCGGTAATGAATTCCCTAATGAGCTTATATGTTTTATATAATTATTAAATACACATATTTAGTGAATCTAATTGACAGTTGCTACAACTCATTAATAATAATTCATGCTATAGCCTTTATAAATTGAATTAATTATGAATTAAAAGGCAATATTTCTCCAAGAATACGCACCTAATAAATTATTCAAAGTTAATAGTTAAATTCCCCAACAAATTCCAAATACTTTTCCCATCGTATTAGAATAATTCAAGAAATAAAACTTAGCAAAATACTTTAACAGTAGAAGTTTCAATATTTATTAAAATTAGGAATGTCTAAAGTTTTTCCTTTCTAGTAAAAGTTTCAACCTTCAATATACAGTAGAGGATGTGGAACTGAAGATAATAATTTAATGTGTACCATTAATAAATAACACTTTTCAACAAAAAAAAGTATCTTACTACTTACTCTCAAAGAGTGATAACGAATTTGATTTCCTGTTATGCGCAAGGTCATTAAGTGAGACTCATCCCGTTCTTGAATTTAAAACTGTTCATCTTCATTGGGATAAAAATGGCACA
>JAOUZG010010951.1:6023298-6074967 GCA_026289955.1 Argiope argentata
AAGTCAGTGAATTTCAGGGATGCTTAGGCGAAATAATATTTTTCTCTCCGGTTTGTTATGCCTGCCGTACAAAGTATTTTAGCTGACATTCATACGTAAATTCTTTAAAAAATAATGACATAAAATTCTTTTAAATTTAACAATTATGATATATACTAAAAACATATATTGAGAAATTTAAAATGTATATTATGAAATAAAAATATTTTCCTAGATAATGCAAATTCCAAAGCCCCCCAAAAAGTATTTGAAGGCGAAACATTTACATCGACAATATCATAAATAATCTGTCAAACTAATCAATTCACAAGTTTTAATTAGGATTTAGATAGAAAAGCAAAAAAAAATTAACTTTTGTTTAAGAAACTAAGGAAAACCAAAAATTAATGTTAGTAGGTTATATCAAAAAGCCAAACAATACATTTATAGCAAGAAAGAGATTGTAAAAAAATCTAAAAGCAAAAAAATAATTAATGATCATAAATTCTGTTTTTGTTTCAAAAAGTTCAGATTATGTTTAGTTGGGAGTTCACCGAAAATTATATATACTAGACTTGTTTGTAAAATAAAAATTTCATAATATTGCAGATCTCTAATTTTTTTAACTTTAAGAATTAAAATTGAAACAATTGATTGAGAATAGATTTCCTATTATATTTCCTTCGTTAATGTTATTAGAAATAATTCAATTTCCCCCTAAAAAATAATTAACCCCTATTGTAAGAAATCTATAAATAATCTTTTGCATAATCCCTAAACCATTTTTGCTATGTATTCAATATTGAAGAATCTATTGAATATTACACTTAATTATCCTTCCAATTCTTAAAAGGTATAATTATTAAGCAATATATTTCCAAGTTATTATTTTTTTAAAATTTTACAGAGGTTCCAATTTAAATTAATTACCTTTGACTATATTAAACCCCAAGAAAAGCGCTTTAAACAAGTAATTTAAAAGTTTTCGGATACTATGCACTCCCGTTCTTCGGATGATTTATATAACCCCAAAATAGCACTCGGATATTTGAGGTCAGGTTATTACTGTACAAATAGCGAGATGCAACTTGTATTCAAAACGGCGGATAGTGTATTTTCGTGCCTACGAGATATTTCGAAAGTATGAAATCCATTTTATTTTAATGTTAGAATTAGGTTCAGAGCTTAGTTAATTACAGTTGTTTGATTGTTTTTTATTAGAATAATAGTTTCCTTTTAATTAGAATTTTTTTCATTAGCATTATATTCTCAAAATTAATAAAACATTACGAAAAACTTGTTAATAATTTTAGTGAAATGAAAATTCATTTAAACAAGGTGGTTACCTCCTCTGCTCGGTCCTTTCGTCAATCATCAAAAATTCCGCTATGAACTTTTAAATCTGTACGTGATCCCAACTTGCTTCTATCCCTCAATACGCAATAATTCCTTTCTGCCAGTACAATAAATTATAAATACATTCATCAGTAAAATCAAATTTAAATTAACTCAAATTGCATGAGCTACGAATATTAATTTTTCCTCATTTACTAAGCTAAATCATTGATATCTCAAAATAAAATTTTCTAATAGCTGAGATATATATGTGTAAATATCGGAAAGAAAAAATACGTAGTGGTAAGATGTTTAAAAATCAGAATTGAATTGAGATTTTTTAAATCAAAATTGGTCTACTCAACGATGTTAATAGCATTGAACTAATCTCTGAAGGCAGAGAGTAACGAATAACGTTATAAATAATAAGCAAATAAATTAATAATTAAACTATGAAAGTAATTATTTTAACAGAAGTAAGATAATCAAAAAAATGGTTAAAATTAGATAATATTTTTCTCAATGGCATGAAGGTTCTTTGTAATTTTTGAAGAAGCTTGCTACTCAAATTTTATGTTCCAAGGTCATGAAACATAACTTGTTGATTAGCGCCGAATGTGCTCTAAATCCAAATGAATTACTCACTTTCTAGAAAACGTAAATTTATCAATTTTCCGAATTAACATCATATCGCCATTTCTTATATTTCTAATATAATTCGAATAACAATTTTTTCAATAATTTCAAAAACAAAAGTATATTACAGGATGGATAAAGTAGATACAAATATAAATTATATTATCTAATCAATAAAATGTTCAAGCAATTGCTTGAACAGCTATCAATAATAAAGACAAATATTCTTTCGTATATAGGCATATCTTTTAATTCAATGTTCATAAATTTTTATCAGCAATTATGAAATAGTACAATTTAATAATGTGGAATGTATTTATCACTTAACTATCCAACTTTTCCTTACTTAACATTTTATTTATAAACTTTGAAATTGTGTTAACCAAAGGAATTAATTTGAATTTGGATTTTTGTCTTAATTTTACAAATTGTAGTATTAAGGTAGATTTCCGTGCATTTATTAAAGGAATTTTTCCTTGACATAGTGAGGAATCTAAAATGTCATCCGAATTCCCCTGCCATACAGTGAAGATTTCAAGTAAGTGAATTCGCTGCATTGAACGTTAAATTAACGCCAGTATTTGTGTTTTGTAATGTCACCTTTTCTGTATATCATATGAGTGATGACGTGTGCTCAGCCATTTTGTCAGCTACTGTCAAATAATTTTCAAATAGCTTTCAAAAGCATCATCATAAATATCACTGACTTAATTCTTTACTGCAAACCTCTTTAAAAATAAAATAACGGTTCATGTTATTATTAATTGTTTATTATGCTAAAATTTACCCACATTTCTTTAATTTTTGAACATAAAGATAATATATGGAACCAGCTTTTTAAAGGGTTGTTGGTTTCCTATTAACAATTTTTTTTAAAAAAATTGACATCTGAATATTTGTTATCTAACTATGGACTCATTGCATCAAGCAAGATCATTAATATACACATGATATTAAACCTCGTAATTAATATAATAATGAAAAGCTTCCACTTTGTCTCTTTTAACCCTTACCTTAGGAATTACGGTTTGGCAGACCACTTAGAATGGTTTTATTATCACATTTGCTCTATAATTAGTTTAATTAAATTAATTCGAAGTATAGTCTATCATTTTATGATTTTGATTACTTTCTTCACTTTTCATCATCCAAATTTTTGTTCATTAGGATTCAAAACTAATGAACAAAAAATAAACAATTTTAAATGATTATCTGTTGAGTTAAATTCTATATGTTCATGAAAAAGACGATGGCACAGGACTATTTCTACCGGGTATGAGTACTGATAAGTTATTCATTTTAAGACATAGTTAACGCTCCAATTTGGTTAGGTATAGAAAGGAATTTCCTGGAGCCCTCGCAAGAGAATTAATTGACTGAAAATAAGATTTATAGAAAATCCAAGAATATATCAAAAATTACAAATGACAATAAAGCGAATTTCGGTAAGTAACGGGGAGCTCCAAGAGACATTGATTCTTCTGAAAAATTCAAGTTGGAAACAGGTCATGTTTATCTACCGAACAGTAGAACTACATAATTTAGCTTATATTGCAAAATACAGGGGCATTTAAAATTCACAAGGACATTTTTTTCATTTATGCACATGCGAATCTCAATAGAAATATGTTAGGGGAGAAATAGGTCAATTTTACCCAATGCCAATAGTCTTGTTTTTATATAATATCCAATCTTAGAGATATATTTATAAACTTAAAAAATAAATATTACAATAAGAACAAACAAAATAATTGTTACATAAATTAATTTTCAGTTGCTTTTTTTGCGGAGAATATATTTGTCTGATAATAATTTGTTTTGCAAAATTTAAAAAAAAAGTTATTATAGCAAAAATATCTATAGAATATATAGGTAGACTCTTTAAGTGGGGGTTTTATTAGAAAATTGTATTTGAATATTTATTTAAAAAAAGCGGTCTTATAGATCGCATATTCTCTTTAAATCTAAAATTTCACCTCCTGGTTAATGCTCTGTAAATAAACATTATTGATTATAAAAAATCTAAAACATTTATAAGAATATATGGCATAGGTATACTCCGTCCCGGCCGAAGCCATTTGGATATAATGATGAGCTGCCGCAAAGCAACCCTCGCCGACCACGGAAGTGCAGGTTAATCAGCTTAATTTTCATAAAACAATTTTAAGAACCAGATCGGAAATAGAAACGAATTTAGATTCTCAAGAAATGTCACCTTGTCTCCAAGTATAGTATTTATCAAACATTTCAACAGTTATTAGAGGAAACATAAAAATGTAAACAACTTTAACTAAGAAAATGTTGTTAAAAAGAAAAAGGTATAAACATTTCAACAGATATTAGAGGAACATAAAAATGTAAACAACGTTAACTAAGAAAATACTGTTAAAAAGAAAAAGTATAAAACAATTATATACAAAGGAAGCTCTTGGTAACCCAAAAGCAAATAACATATATACAAAATAAAGTTTTCATATACAATATAGACGTAAGAAAACAAAAGTCAAAGCAAAGAGTCATTTCAATCGTGCTCCACGGATTCCAACTGTATAAGATTATTGATAATTTCAGCAGCACTTGACCTAAAGAGAGGGAATTTTAATAGCAATTTGATGTCCAAATTTCTCCAGCCTAATTGCCAAATTGAGCGGGTATTTTCCCATAAATCACATTCCTGTATAATATGTTGAATGGTTCCAGAAGATTTGCCACATCTGCACCTATCATATTTTCCAAATAACCTAGCTTGATGAGCATTAAAGACTCCATGACCAGTTATTATTTGGTTTTTTGGAGACTGCAAAAATCATTGAGGTGCACAATTTCCAACTTTTATGAAATTCCCGAAGAGAAAATTTGTTTATTGCCAAGATCCACAATTATGGATGTATAGCATTAATTGCTTCACTTATTTTTTCATGATTATTGTTTTTTTATTATTATTTAGCTTCCATTGAGTTGTTTACATAGTTCTTATGTCTATTTAAGATTTAAAGTTTTAAGATTCATCTGTTAAAATAGTAAAAATATTTTTCATTTTGACACATAATGAAATTTACAATTACAAGAAATAAAATGAATCAAGTGTATTATAAAAATATTGATCCCGTAATTTACGAAATGCATTTATTGACTGAAACGATAGAAATATAATTCGTTGTGTCATTGAAAGATATCATTCCGGTTAGAGCTTATCTTTAGCGGTTTAGAAATGAATTTTTGAACAATGAACTCTGCATACTGCTTTAAATTAGAAAACACTTTTCTAAAATGAATCATTTTTGGTATTCATCGTAAGAGTTTGCCGCATGAAAGGAAACAGGTCGCTTATTTCCAACATAAAAATGAAGAGGATTCTAGTTGAAAATTGAAAGTCTTCAGAAATGCATAAAAAAGGAAATATGCGCTTAAATGTCTGGTTTGGTCGTTATCAGTACAATTACCACAATATGATTATTGTGTAATACTCTTACGTTATACATATATATATATATATATATATATATATATATATATATATATATATAAAATATTTTTTTTTCTATTTTATTATCCTTATCATCTCTAGCCTCCTAATGGACGAATATTTATTTAGTAAATATTTACTTAATTTTTAACTACTATATTCATTTTAAACTAAAATTCAGAGGGCATAAAATATATACTGAACCGTCTACGTTTATTTCGCACCAATCAATTTTTTCCCCTAATAATTCATTAGCAAGGAAATATTCAGAGTGGTAATTAATTTTTTATTTTAAATCCATAATATATTCATAAATATTTAATTATTATAGATTATTTATCCCATTAATATAAAAAAATTGTAAATTATTATCACTTATACATTTTTTTTAATTTATGGAATTATTGCAAAATACATTTTATTATACGTTATATTTCAAACTATGAAATTTCTTACTTTACAATTCACAAAATAAGTATTAATTGTCTATGAAATAATTAAAATATTTTTAAACTATAATATTTAAATAATATTTGAATTTTCTAGTTTATTCACTGCTTTGATATAAAAAAATTCATAAATAATATTCACCTGCTGAGAATATATTCAAAAACTCTCATATATAATTAGTGCCTGATACGTTTGAAAATTTTCTAATCCTTCTACTCTGCATTTCTCATTTGAGTCATTTATTGTCCCCGCAGATCATAAGATCAAGTATAAGAAGGTCTTTCAGTGAATTTATTGACAAATAAATTCGAAAGATCACCTCTTGAGCATCTACGGAACTTTTACTTCACAGAAATTATTCTAAAGAGACTTTAAATTTTTTGAAAGAAAGTGCAAAGTTTTTTTTTCTTTTTTAAAGATCTTCCGCATTTGAGGCAAAGATTTTCAGATGACTCCATTCCTCTATTTCATATTTATCCTTTTCTGTAAAATGTGAATTTACTTTCACACCAATGCAAAATTCACGATTTGCGTTTCAGCAAATTTTCAGTTCTAAATTCCACGTTTGAAAATATCTCACATTCCTTGTCCACACACGGCTGTCAGGAGAAATAAGTGTTCCATTTCATAGAAAATGTAGCTTAAGTTTTATATCTTTTAAAATCTAAGTGAAATTTATATTCACTTCAAATTTATACTTTGTCCAAAAGGTTACTTCATACCAATATGCATATTTTGTATAGGTTTAAAGGCACATTTTGTAATATATATTTTGAACATTTATTACAGATACTAAGAATATACCTTAACAAATACTCAGAGTATAAATAAAATTCTTTAATTCTTAAAGTTATTCTTTATGATATCAATAAAATTATATTGTCTTGGAATTTTGCTAAGAAAATGTCAATTTTTTTATAACCAAGCACATAACGGAAGTTTTCATGATGTGTACAATAATGGTTTTCAGGGAATTTTATCTTTATGATTTATAAAAGTTCCGTGATCTCAAAGGCGATGAATATGTTTTTAGAATAACTTTTTCCTTCAAAATTTTATTAGAGTAGCGGTTTATGTATAGAGCCTTTTCTTCTAAATAAATTAAATAAATAAATTTAAAAAAATAAAATTGTAATTAAACTGTTTTTGATAACTTCATTGATATTGAAAATTACAAGTGTATGATTCTTAGTAAAACTTTATTATACTTTCAACGATATTTTTAAAATTTTTGATGATTCTTACCCAATTACCTTATTAAAAATAGTTTTGATTTGTTTTCCTTTTATGCATTACATATTACATTATTATTTATTTAATTTTTTTGGGGGGGGGATATTGAGTTTTACCTTCAACCAGTGATATTTTGTCTTTCAATACTTTCAGAGGAATTTTTTTTGTTTCTCTTTTACAATACTATTATCATGAGTATTGGAAGCAAAGAACTTATGACTTAATGGTATATACATTTTTTTCCAATGCAAACCAAATTTTGGTCTTGGAGTTTTTAACATGAGACCAGGAAATTTTAATTTTATTTAAAAAATTAATTTTCGAAATTTTTTTCTGATAGAAAATTCTTTTTTTAGATAAACAATATTTTTCAGGGTTTCCTAGTTTTCCAAAAATGCGCTTATAACGCAGACAGCATCGATTTAACAGTGTTAACAAATATGTACCTTTAATTATTCTAGATAACACTGGTACCTCAAATTTATTGTTTTCCTGAAATGGAAATTAGTCTTCTAAAAAATTCATATTTTATTATTTAAGATTTTTAATATAAAGTGAAAAGTAGTCAAGTATGAAAATTGTTTATGTCAAGGTATTGGGTAACTTGTTGAGTGGTTTCTAAAACTAGATGCATTTATTCCTTTAAAATGGTGAATACCAAACTCTACAACAGAAAACAAACTATTAAATGAGTAATTTTATAGTGAATATCCATTGAAGACTTATTACTAATTTGATAGCAAAGCATTATTTCAAATGATTTTTTTTAGATTTTTTCCTTCTCTTTAAGGTTAATTTGCTTTTTAGGCTTTAGCAAATGCGAAAATCCTTTTTTGATCTTCTTATTTAGATTATTTATGGTTAATTTCAGAAATCAGTTATCTCAGTAATTGTGTTGAGGAGTTTTGGTTGCTAGATGAAACTTTTGATAGTGTTTATGAGAAAAAAATTCTTGCCTTTAATTACGTTAAAACGAAGAAAAAAATATTACATTTTGTCTAGCATCTATTTCGTTATTAAAATAAGATCCCACTAAGCTTTGCTTTAATTTTTATTATTATGAAGCTATAATTTGTAGTACTTGTGTCATAATTTTATTTGTTATCCGTACACTTCTTTTTTTATACAATGGAAAATAACAATAACAGAAAATATTGTTTGAAGATATTATTGGTTATTCTGAAACAAACTCCTGTATTTAATAAATTAATGCAGGTATTCCAATTTGCTTAATTCATATTTTTTGCTTGTAAATATGCCTATCATAAATAAAATACAGTATATCTAAGAAATTTTTTAAAAAAAATTCTTATTTCATAAATAATTTTGCATTAACAATGCATCAACAATAAATTAAATTAGGTTAGCTTGAACAATTTTGAGCAAACAAATCTACATCCTATACATATAAAATATTTTCAAAAAATTCGAGTCAAGAAGCAGAATAATTCTATGATAATAATATGTTTAATTTTCCCAAAAGGACGAGAAAATACATGCAACTTTTCGCCAGACTTTTTTGAATAATTACTTCAGCCTGTTCCGGAAACATCCTAAATTTCTTGACTGGAATGATTAATTGTTGGGACTAATTAGGATTTACTCAGTCAAATTTTTTTCGGCCTCTATTCAACAGGTACTTAAACTTTAATTCTTCTTTAAAATCTGATTAATTAAGATTGAAGGAAACATGAAACTAAATTAGTCTTTTGTTTTATAACTTCATTTGTGATAAATTGCCTCTCAGAAATAACTTAATTAATCATTAAATTTTGATGTAGATATTTCATTAACGATACAATATTAATATTGATATACGCCATGTATTATTCGAACACTTACTAAAAATATGAAGTTTTTCGTTAAACATTACCCTCAATCGAAGAGAAATGGCATTTTTTCTAACCCCTCTGCATTAAAATAAAAAATACTCCTATTTTCTGTCGTAATCAAATTAACTGCATATCTCCATTTACATTCAAAGTACAGAAAAGGATGAAACAATAAAGAGGATCTTTACACATTCTTAATATATATTCCACGTAAAATTAGTTGAAATGAAATACCTTGAAGTTTTCTAGGTTTCTTTTTTTGTCATACTGCCTGAAAATATTGATAAAGTTTAATATCAGAGGACCAGTAATTTTTCAACGAGAAGTGGTAAATTTATTATATATGTTAATATTTTTAAGAAACTCAGTGAAGAATTTCAAAGAAAAATTTTAAAGTTAGAATATTTCTGCTCTGTTGAAATTTGCTTTGTAAAAGGATTCCTTATTGCTTCTATTCGTAAACATTTTTTTTAGCACAGAGAAAGAGGTAATGAACTGAATTTCTATTTTAACGCATGCACATTGGATTAAAACGCTTCTATATAAAAAGTGTTTTTTTTTTTCATTTCAAATCATTTTGAAGTTATTTTTTTCACCGTTTGAGTGTGACGAAGCACTATTGCGCTTCACTTGCCGTAAAGGTAAGTATTCTTCCGAACTCAAACGGTTAAATTCCTTTTTAGAAATCTCTGAGTGCCATGCACAGCAGTTTTATAAAAATGGGCGATGGTTTAAGCATGAAGAAAGGTAAACCGATAGAAATTAAAGTTTCATTTATAATTTTACATTTGATGATTTCAATATTTTCAATATTTGATATTTAAATCTTTTTTTTTGTTTTTTCTTCATTATCATTATTACAACTTCGGTTTTCGTAAATGATAAATTCAACTGAAATGATTTTTTTCTTGAAAGTAAAAAGATCTCGACAGAACGGAGATTCCTCAGGTCTTTCATATCAAGAAATGCCTATTATTTACGAAGACTTCATTTTTTTCTATGGATACTCCTTCCGTATTGTAGTGAAATGAGATTGTAGGAAATTCCGTGGAACATCACTCACCAGCAGAAGTTGTCTTCCAGAAATTTTCTTCCGTGCTCTCCAATAAAAGCATTTTCTCTCTTTCACCTCATAAACTTCTGAAACTTAAGTAGTTCAACGAACTCCTTGCTTGTCATTGATGAATGATAGTTAAAAAATATATATATTTGGCTCGAAGCAAGTATTTTTACTGAATCTATCGTTTGAATATATTTACGAAGCCTTTTTGGCTGCCGATTGACTTCAAAATCTGACACAAAACTATAAATGTAGTCACAAGACCATGTATTAGATTTCATTGATTTAAATCATTTAATTATCATACGTTATGAATAATTACTTTTAACTATATGCGAAAGAACCGCATGATAAATTGTCAACCATTTGAAGAATTTGGCTTAAAATTTGAATATCTATATTTTAGACGCTAATCCAGTGCTTCAAATTTTATAAACCTAGCTCTTTGTAGTTTATATTGAATCGAGTTTGCATTTATTAGAACAACCAGACGGACTTTCTGAGAATGGATTTCATTAAAAATTTATAGAAATTTACAAATTTGGTCGTCAAAGCAGAATTCAAATTTCAATGATGATTTCTTAAAGCGTATATGAGTTTTTGTCTTCATAAATAGACAAATTAGGAATGTGTTTTTAAAAGTCAAGGATCTCGGAAGCGTAGAGATTCGTCAAAAATTTAGAATTCGAATTTTTTTTGGCGATTACAATATTTTCATTACACTTCATGTAAAGAAAGTAAAACATTTATGGGGCTGGCTAGAAAATTAATTCATTTAGGATATTATTTTATAAAATAGCTGATAAATTAATTATTTCAAACATTTCTTGATAGTTGTCATTAAATCAATGAAATAAAAAAAAAATTTTATTTTAAAACCACTTTTTCTAAATTTTCATTTTGTTAAATGGCATATAGACCTCCTACTACTAATTCAAATTACTATTATCATTTGAATAAGTAATATTTTTTTCCCAATTGTACCATGTCGAATAACGAACTAAGACACTTGTCCATTGTGACTATAGGCTTTAGAGGCCTGGGCAATTTTCTTCCTAACAATTTTTTTTAATTCATTTACACTAAAGAAAACATTAATTGCATGAAAGTCTAATATATATACACAAAAAAAGAATCATTTTCACATAACTATTACTTATATTCTACATTTAAAAATGAAGCATGATGATAGAAAAGAATTTTGCCGATTATCAAAGTTTAAAACTAAAACTAATGTAATGCTTTAACTTAAGCTATTATTTATGGTTGTAAAATAATCACTTAACCAAGTCTGGCCTAAAAGCCTTCTAACGAATTTCTAAGTAATCCAATGCAGAAATACGTACTCGTACATCCAGATTTAGAGATCCAAATATGTTTTTTCTAAGATTAAAAAATGGATTAAATTATTGAAATCGAATTAAACTATCGAATTATCTTGTGGTCAGTTTCTAAATTATTTGAATACAGTATACAAAAAAATATTGGAGTACATCTTCAGATATTAAAAAGCATTAAAAATTCCTACCATCCTATTTTTTGGAATTTTGTTTAAGATTATTTTTTGGATTTTTAGTCTCGATTATGAAATAAAAAGCTTGAAGAAGGCGTTATAGTAATAAGTGTTATTGAAGTAGGAGTTTTTTCTATTGTGAATAGAAATATAAAAACAGTTTTAATATTGCATTGGCATGGCATCCAGGAACCTGAGGCATCGCCTCAGTGGATGTTATTGCTGAAGGGGGGATTTGTTTGTGTGTGGTGACAAGCTCAGAGCTGGTGTCAGCTCTGTGGCTTTTCCGAGCTCAGTTGAATTGGCGCCTCCGCCAACTGATAAATGTAATTAATTTGATATATCACCTGATAAATATAATTAATTTGTTATTTTGTGTGCTTTGGTATGAGTAAAAATGACTCAAACTAAACTAGCGAAGACAAGACAATGTGGAATTGCTAATTTTTTTAGAAATTATTGATTTGCTTGAAGGTGAATTGCCTACTTACGAATCTGTTATGAAGTGCTACAAGTATATGAGACACAACCGCAATATTTACCTCAATATTTCTACTGATAAAGATCCTTATGTAATAGAAACATGTGACACTTTATTTTTCCAAATAGAAGAAATATAGTCGAGAGTTTATATACCCATTGTTTCAACCAAAAGAAATTTTACGGATGATAAAAGCTTATCAAGGTAAATACAGGAAATTATTAAAGTCTGAAAGCAGGGAAGGATCAGATAATTCTAATACCAACCTCACAAATTATTGAAAAGAAAGCGTTTATTTGATAATCCTACCTTTAAGTGTGTGAACTTTAACCCATGTATAAAAGAATGAAAGTACCAGTTATGGACAAGAGTTTCTAACAGGAACGTTCTAACAGGAAATGGTTATAGGTAATATTTATGAAGCTACCACAAGCGCTTTCAGGAAGAAAGGGAGCAGGAAAAAGCGAAGAAATATTGAGAATAGTTCAGTTTAAACAATAATGGACAAAAAAAAAATACCAGTCTGTCAGAAACGGTTACTGGCGGCAATGACAGAGCCAAAAAACAGTGTTCTTTACAAGAATGGGCAAACCAACCAGATTCTTCAAATTCTGGCTTACATTAGGAAAATGTATATACTTCTGTGGTTTATTAAATTTAAAACTCCGTGTATCCAAAGATATGTTTAACCTTATCACGATATCTCTTTGCCGATCTCAAGAACGTTATAGACGGAGTATTCAGAAATAGGTTGCTGCTCCAGAAAATATCTTTTTATTCATGCTAAGGAGTGACTGAAAATTCAAGGAGAACTGGGTTTACGAAGTATTAAAATCAAAAATAGAAAGTAGAGATGGATTCAGGAAATTAAAGTTCCAAATATAAACTTCGATGCAAAAGATAACATTTACATGGTCTCGTGGCAGCAGAAAGATCTGTTAAATTGGTGGCCAAATTGGCTCAAAATATTTGTGGTTCATTCGCAAGAGAAAAATACATAAGACCGAAAATTGACGGTGAATATGAAAAATTTTTATACAAAAAATGTACTGCGACAATAAAGTAGAACAATCATTTTGCAGCATTTGTAATCATTAAGTATGCAGATGTAAGAAATACAAAATTAAATATTAAAAATGTTTTATTGTTATATTTTGTAATTATATTTTTTCCATTTGTAATGATTATATATATATATATATATATATATATATATATATATATATATATATGACATTGTAAGCACAAAAAATCTTAAAATATTTTCTATCAAAGTTTATAATTTTTACATTTTTTACAAAGTTTAAGCTATTTGTGGCGCCTTAAGGTATTGTAGTATTGCAACCAAACTTTTTAAAATTCTTTTTGAGTGTATTGGGTTGGGGAATAAGTTCGTAGCATTTTTTTAGGCGAATTTTGTTTAAACAAAAAACAATAATTATATCAATAAGTTAATCAATTATATATATTCGCCGTTGCTGTTTACAACCACTTCCCACCTCTCGGCCCATTTGTTGATGCAGTTTAGCCAAAAATCGCCTGGTCTGGTGTCAAAGAAGTTGTTGAGCCAGTTTTTAAGCACCCCTTTGTTATCGAAGGTAACGCCCTTCATATGGTTTGACAGGGAACGGGAAAGATGGTAATCGGAGAATACGGTGAATGCTAAAGGACCTACCATTCGAGCTCTTGGATTGCGGCTTTGACGACTTGTGCTACATGGGACCTAGCGGTGTCGTGAAGGAGTATGGTTTTACCATGTCGGTCAGGTCTTTTCAGTCGAAAAGCCTCATTCACACGGTGTAGCTAGGCATTATAGCCCTCCCTGCCCCACCAAACAAATATCATGAGTTTATTTGGAAGAATGTCCGACTTGATCCTCGGCTTTGGTGTGTCTCCTGGAGCCACCCACTCCTTTCTTTGCTTCATATTGATGCATAGGCACCATTTCTCATCTCCTGTGATGATTCGGTGCAAAAGGCTCTGCTTATGACCTCTAATTGCTCGATTGCGGGAAGCTGAGAAGCAATTTGAAGGCGACTTTCTTTGTTTTTATCGTTGAGCTCCCAGGCTTCCAATTTTTTGGTAAATCCCATTGAATGAAGGTGATTGAGAATCATTTTATGATCTCTATTCATTTTTACCGCCAATTCAAGAACGTTCTTCTTCAAAATTGATTTGTGAAAAGTGTCATCGATGTCACAGTCGGCTCTTTTTAACTTTGCAAATCATTTCCGTGCTTTAGAGTCACCTTTGACACCTTCTCCATACACGTCGTAAATTTCTCGGGCTACTTCGGCAGCTTTTTGACCTCGATGAAAAGCAAAGAAGAGCAGGTGTCGAAAATGTTGATTTTTGCCTCCTATGTATTCCATTTCTAAGCCTCAAAACTTGAAAAAAATTAAATAATTTAAAAATACAATTAACATAGTTTCGTAGAGCAGAAAGAGTTCTATCCACTAAGTATTTACTCTTTTCTAAACATTAAACAAATCTTTGTAAAATAAAAGAAACATAAAAACGCAATGAACGTATTCCACAACCCAATAAAAAGACAACTTTTCCCTATTATTACCAAGCTAAAATCAAAGCTAATTTTTCAAAGGCCCATTTTAAAATGTGTCATTTTTTAAAGTTTTTACAAATTTTGGGCTTTTTGAAGCATCTCAAGATGACTTAATTTCGCAATTAAATTTCTTTTACATTTTTTAAAAAATCTAAATGTAACTTTCCTCCACTATTACCAAAATAAAATCTTTAAAGAATTTAAGTTTTCTTTTCATTTTATCTTAGTGCTCATCTTACAAATGTGAATCTTTAATGGGAAATATATTCAAATTAAAAGATATATATTTAAAAAAAACATAATTATCTTCTTTATGAATTACTAGCCGCCTTTGGCGACCAGTCGGTGCGCCAATATTAATGCCGACTAAAGGGTTGAATCACTTTTTATATATAACTTGGTCTCTTAATAAATTTTTCATCAAAATATTTTTAAGTTTCAAATTTCGATAGTCATATAACTCACTTATACTATTATGTAGGCCTTAAACAGTCCTATCTTTGAAGTCCGCAACTCTCTCTGATTTTCTATCAGTGCACGTAAAATTCACTTTTAAATTAAATTGAAAATGATGAAACTTCAATTAATACAACGACCTCTTTGTTCAATCTAAGCATGTCTTTAAATAAAACTAAGAACTGAAAGCAGTGTAGTCCGACATTGAAGTTTTATGTTCACTTCAGAAATTGAAACATAATTTTTTTTTATAATTTATAAGATCTCAAAGAATTATTCAGCAAAAATTTCACAGGTTAATTGAAACCTTCAGTTTTTAATTTTATTTTTTGATGTATATAAATGCTCTCAATAACATTTATTTTAGGTTTATAAATATATTTCAAGAAATTATGGTTTAAATTCCTTTGGTCTTATAGATTCATATTTGTAAAATATTCTTAATATTTCAACTTCTAAATAAATAAATAAGCATTTCTATCTTCTTCAAATCTGGCTGATTTATTCAGTTCTGAATATTGCAAGTTTAGAATAATCATCATTATCATAATTTAGACCAATTATTCTAGAGTAACTCTGATTGGCTTGTTTGAGATCTTGATAAAGTGCTCTAAAATCGCCAGTTTTACCGTAATAGTTATATTGAAATTTTCATAGATCGATCAGCTTTGATGATTGATTTAGTTGATTGGATTTTATTTATGGACTTATTTAATTAAGGATTATTGGCTCAAGAATTTATTATTATTTAAGGACTTATTGTCTCAAGAATATTTTGTTAAATATAATTCACAGAGCAGATGATGTATGTAAAAATTTAATTCATCAGCATTTTTATCCTCAACCCACTAATTATATATTTCACTTAGACCATTTGTTAAGAGATTTATGTCTCTCCCAAAAACATTAAGAAATTAGTTGCTGGGCTCCGATTACAGAAGATGCCTTGTAGATGTTAAGCCATATATGCCTTAAATAAAATTGTTTAATTGGATTAGTAATATATGTATAGTAAAATATCATAGAAAACGTTTCCATCTTTTCCATTTATTTTCCGTTTATTTCCATTTATTTTCCAAAATTATCATGTTTCATATTTATTTCATTTTATAGAGACACGTGCCGAAAATGACATTTTTATATGTTCAATTTGGAATGATATTTGATTTATTTTTTCTCGTGAGAGAACACGATATTGTTTTGGTAGAAAGTTTTGATGTCTCCGAAATATGCGGGTAAAAATAGTTTTATATGCTTCTACAAATTTTGCATTGTTAATTATTACGTATGCTTGTTTGAAAGAAGATGCGTTTTCAAATAGCTGACCTACTTTTACCAGTATAGCTTTAATATTACGTTACTTCGTTGAAAGAAGATGCGTTTTTATTTCGCATGATTCATTAAAATGAGGAGATAAATTACAATCAGGAAGGCGAATTCTTTGATTTACACAAAATATCTTCTTCACGTAAGTAAAAGTAACAATTCAAAACATGTCTTATTGTTTTAAAAATTAAAAAAAGAATGCACAAATACTTTACTACTACTGATTATCAATTGCTTTTTGTTCGTCGTTTCTTTGAAATGACGTCATTTTCAAAGTTCCTTTAAGATTTCTTGTTTTTAAATAATTAATCTCGCTCTCAGAAGATTATCGTTTGGTGCTTTTCTAAAAATTCTTTTTCAGTTTTAACTGTCACACTTCTGTAATATATTTTTATTTTGTGTTTTTATTTATTTTAATTCATTAATTGAATTAATTTTGATATTACAAACGATCAAGAAAAATTTTCTCTTGTATTTATTGTTTAAAAAATATCGCATTTCCTATTTATTTCATTTTATATAATCACGTGATATAAATTATATTTAAGTTTTAATTTTGGTCGTAATCAACTTTTTTTAACCAAAACTTCTGAAAATATGATGGCAACATTTTATTAAAAATGGATTATTTTTTTTATATCCTCGCGAAGATAAAATTTTATTTTTATTTTGTTTATTTTTATTTTATTGTTGAAAAAAAAAACGATTAAATTAAATGTTTAAAAATTCATTAAAAATAGAGTTTTAATTCGTAGGTCAAAACATTAGTATCATTAAAAAGCTAATTTTTTGCTCTTTAACTTGATGCAAAAATCAATTTTGTGCTGTAATATTTTCGGAAGTTATAGTGAAAAAACGTTAAAATTTGGTTCATTTTTTAATTAATTAAAATTTTAATTAGAAATTCGAAAAAGGGCTCCGAGGTGCACATTCCCGGTACCCAAGGTATACATATACCAAATTTGGTAGCTGTAGGTCGAACGGTCTGGCCTGTACATCGCCAACACACACACACACACACACATTGTGCTTTATTATAAGTAAAGATAAAGATGAATAGCATGAGTTTTTTCCAGTTGGAAATGAGATCAGAATTTGAATTATGTTCCTTCTTCATTTCAAATAAACAGATTGCAAAGATATCAAAAGTAGTTGGAAGTGAAGATGAAAATTAATACAGATAAATGACAAGGAATAATTTTAATATTGTTATTGAAATTTTTTGTTCGCAATAATCAGTTCTGAAGTTTATAATATTTGATTGAATAAATTCATTCGAATGTATCTTGGCTTTCTTTAAGCGGTATAAAGATCCTGTGGCTTCCTTTCTATAATGATATCGTAGATTTTTCAACAAGTGATGCCTGAAAGTGAGAAATAGGGTATGTCATTAATAATAATTGCAAATTATTTTATATAGGCATGTATTGTTTAGAAATAAAAGCAAGGAATACGAAAGGCTTAATTTAAAGAATTTCTCTTACAATATTCTTGAAATAAGCATTCAACAGGAAATTGAAATAATTATTTTCCTATACTATAGAAATTTCTAACTTTTTCCCTCAACAAAAGAAAAAAAATATTTTATATTTTATTAAATCCCCTTGACATACTTCTGATAATTTGCACATGTAAGTGAGGTGAATTCTTAAAATCATCCTTATCGAAAATGTTTTTATTTTTGCAACCATTTCACTTCTTAATTATAGTTTACAAAACTCCACCTCCATTTCCGAAATAAATGTGCATTTTCTCAACAAGTTAAACATGTGTTTACACGTGCCGATCGATCTGATTTTCTTTCAAACTCTAATTAGGAAAATAGCCTCTTTGAATAATCTCTTGAAACCATTGATTGTATTTATTTTTCTAAGCTGCCGAAAGACACATAGCACGGCGGAATAAAGCCTCTAATCTCTTTGCTAATGCTCTTTCAGGCGTAGTATATGCATTTCTACCTAACTTTCTCCCAGAAAAGTATCGGAAGCAGTTACTTTAGTGTAATTTATTATTGACACAAGAACTATAAGTGACGTTAAAATTTATGGTTCATAATTTTGAAACAGTTTTATTACTTGTACTACTTTGAAAAATAGCATAGAAATGCAACTTAAATTCTTTGTTTAATGGAAGGGGATAATTAGAAACAGTTTAAAATGCCCTTTGAAGTAGAATGAGATTAGTAAATTTTGATATTTTTAATAAGGTAGAAGAGTCCCTTGATGAGAATTTCCCCACTTTGAAAAATGCAGAGAGGGGAAAAACAATAAAAAGTTCCTATAAAGTTCTATATACCTATAAATTCTTTGCTAATTGGCATTAGCTCAATCTTTGACTAGCAACACATTGCTTGTTGTTTTGCAATCTAAAATGTCAAAAATATTTCTGATGGAAGAAAGAATTGATATTAATAAAAAAAAGGAAAAACTCAATTCGTCTTACTAATCATTTTCTAATTGCATCTAGCTGGAGTAACCTCACAGAAACTTTATCACATATTCTCTGAAAAAGGTTTTATCAACACCTCATTTCTACACAAGATTGTTAATTTGGGGAAGGACATAAAAGACATGAGTGCTCACATTTTTATTTTCAGAGTCCTCCACATGATAGTTGTGTGCTTTTTAGAGCACTTTTGTTCGTAAAGAACAAAGGGGCTAATACATTAGCTCCAAGGAATAAGCAAACAACAGTTCCGAAATAACACTCTTTTGCATAAATATATCATTTTTACTGAATCTAGTTTTCTATTGTTGGTGATTTTTCTAATGTCCTGCTTTTGCTTGTGATCGTGCGAAAATTTATTGATAGGAGTTCTAGTTAAAGTCTTATACCCTTCATTTGATCAAGGTTTACTCATAAATTTATGTTATGTTATGTGGCTGAATTTTAATATCCATCGTCATCTAATGCATAAGCCGTCTTGTTGAAGGCCCTTCCACCATTTATATGGAGATAACTTCAACTCAGTATTACTAAGTCCACTAGAGAAACGGGAACTCACCCCTATTCTTATCTCCATATCTTAGCTGTACCTATTACGCTTATATTTATAATATCTATAAAGAAACATCGCTCCTCCACAGAACATGCGTTTGGTGTTCATAAGAAATAAATTTCAGAGGCCATTTTATTTCGCAATCTATTTCTTTGAATGAATATTAAACACTATAAATGCATTCAACTTCCTCAGTTCAATTGGATCTACATCATTTTGTAGGTCATTAAAGGAAGTTCTTTGCTAGCTAATTTTCATCTAAATTTTCAGTATTTTTCAAGATAATTTACAAACAATCAAACAAATAAAAATATTAGTATATTAGTAGAAATGATTATCATTGTTATGATTTGTACAAATATCAATGCAAAGTAGATGCCATAAATAATAAGATTTTTTTAACCTTCAGTATTTAAAAAATATTTACCATTTTTACTTAATATATTGCAATTCTAAATTGGATTTGTTACATTCAGTACTTTTCAAGAATGTAGCTAATTAAAGTATTATTTTTCAAGAATACCAAATTTTAATCACTCTTTACAATATTTTATAGCTTCCTAAATCTGTGTAATAAAAAACGGCAAATCTTTTATTCAGGGTTTTACATAGGAGGGTGAAGAATTTAAAAAAATTATCAGATTGTGGTTCTGCCACGGATGCATGATTACCAGTGTATAGTCTTGCTAACTATCTCCTCATTAACGAATGGAAGGCAACTTACTTTCTCCGTAAGGAAAACAAGGTGACTTAAAATTAGAAAATTTTGCTAATTTATTCTGTAAACGAAAATTATTATGTATTCCCTAATAAATCAATTTAATAAATTGTAATAAATTAGGGGATGGAGGAGAGGATTGAGTTTTCTACAGTTCATGTTATCCAAAACGGACTGGGAGATTATTATTTACTAAATTACCATTATTTTACTGAATTAAGAATTCAAAAAATTGCCATATCTCTCACGACAGACAATGTTTAAACCAAGCACGTCAACACTATTGCGATAAAATGTTTACTTGTGGAGAATTTAAACCAGTAGTATTCAGCATTGGCTTTTCAGTTAGATGTATTTTAGGTACAGAGAATACGATTGTATAAACAATGGAACTCAACATATATAGTCAATCACATCTAAAAAATTGTGCTCTAAAGAAATTATCAAAATTTATACGAATACATAAAAATTAAATGAAATTTATTCAGAGTAGTCGATCAAAGAAATATATACAGATAATTGCATAAATATTTATGATATGTAAAAAGAAGAAATATAAAACAAATTGAATATGGGAAGATTTACACAAAGATTTGACTCTTTTTTTTCTTATGTCGGATATTTTTTTATTTTTTTATGTAAAATTCATACCACTTATGGTGAATATTGAAAGATTTTACAGAAAAGTTTGACCCAATTAATTGTTTTATCTAAACATACCACATATGGTGAAATTTTCTCAGCTAGGCGGAGATAAGTTATAACTTCTTCTCCCCAAAAATAATGATAAAAATTATATTTTTTCTTGTGATTTTAACCCAAACTAGGCATTCTTTATCTGAAATTTAAAAATAAAAAAGCCTAATTTTGGCGTATTTCTCGGTTAAAATTAAATATAAAATATCATTTTATAATATTTATTAATAACTATTTCTGACTCATATTTTGAAAAAAACGTAAATGATTTTAACTCGTACATTTCCATTTCTTTAAATTTCATAATCATGTCTTGTAATCTCCTATGATTCAAACTGATTTCAGAACTAATTCCAAAATGAATTTTCTCCATTTATAATCTTATTTTTTTTTCGTACTTCTTTTAAAACAAACTTGTGTAAATTTTCTTCTCTCTACAGATAAATTAAAAGTAGAAATAAATCATCTTTCAAGATAAGAAATAAACCTTCTTTTGCCTTCTGCCTGTTCTTCTGGCAAATAATAACCTTGTGAGTGACAAATTCTCTTAAAATAATCGAAATTTCAAAGTATAAATTTAATGAAATGCAAGCCTTAAACTTTCATTGTACAAAAGCAAACGCACGTCAAAAGGGAAGCATTAAATTTTATTTTGATGAATTGGTTTCTCAGAAATTCCCTTCATCAAGTGATGAAGCTCCATGAAATTTTTCTCATTGATAAATTAAATATCTCTCAAAAGATATTTATGTGGAGTAAGAGTATTAGTATAAAAATGCAAAAACTGTTTTTTTTTTTAAATACACTCGTCTCTTAACTCTCTGATATTTCTTTGTGACATATGCAATAATGACGTATTCTGTCAAAGTATGACGTATTCATAGTAGATTGTTCGACTGAGACGAAAATGAAGCTTTCAGAGAAAAATAGGCATTAAATGGATCTGATGGAGGCAATCTTGGCTCTGCACATAATAATAACAATAATACATGATAAAATGCATTAAAAATGTTATTATTAAATGCATTTAGTATTAAGTTTTTTAATCCAAAGTATAAACATTTTAAAAGGTTAAGTTCTGTTAAATGCATAACTATTCAAAAAACACTGCACAATTTATAGGCAATAATTCAGCCATTTCTTTTTAAATTAATTAAATAAAAAATACTAGGATGATGGTAATATACAAAAGAATTAGCGAAATTGTTGCTACTCGGTGGAATGTTCGTAGACACACTAGTGAATGCAATTCCTCAAAAAGTACTTTCAAGAAAGAGTCATTTGTTTAATTCTATAAATTCTTAAATTCATTAGCAATAAAATAAATTTCATTCTAGAAAACAATGACTATTCCAGCATAAAAAGCTGAATTTTCAACAAAATGGAAACGAAATGTTAACTATCTATAAATCAGATTATTCTTTAAAATATCAAAGCTTTTACCATCATAAATTACATTCCTTTAAAACAAATAAAATCGAATATTTTACAATATGTTTTTATATAGTGCAGACTAAGTCAACTAAACAATATTACTACAAAAAAAATATTGAATTCCTTTATATTTCCAAAAATTCCTTTATATTGCTTTATTCTAATTCTTATTTTATTATCTAATTCGTCTTTTATTCCAAATAGATTTTATGGCACTGAAATAATAATTGAAATACAAGGAAAGTTATTCTTGTTTGCGGGTAAAAATAATTATATTAATTTATTTATATAATATTATCATTCTTCTAGATATTTCCATACTATTCATCGGAGAAGGTCTGAAAATAAGTAATTTCTAATTTGTTTAAATGTAATTCTGAGATTCAAAGTTTCTCATAAAACATAAAAGAATTATTTTGCCTTATCTTTTATGTCGATTTAAATCTCATTCAAAAATTTTCGCCTGGTTAGAATAATATTGCCGATATAAATTCTATTTTTTTAATGTTTTTCTTGAAATATATTCTTCAGTTTTTATCTGTTCTTCAAATATATTTTTCAATAAAGCTAAATGATTGCATCGGCAACTGTAAAGAAAATTTCAGGAAAAAAAACCTCCATTTATTTTCTATGAAAAGAAAGATACATTTTACAGTACATTACATCTTCTGCATCTTGAAAAATAATTCTTTTCTTAAAAACTTTTTTCATTTTATGAAATGTGTTTTATTTATGGAAGTTTAATGCAAACGCCTTTTACCGTTGTAATCGTGTGCTGTTTATTGCTTTCTATTATAAGCCTCCGTATTTGTTTAATTATGATTTGTCTCAAATGTTATGATATTCTTATTCATTAACTAAAAAACATGTGACATAACACAAAATTACGATAAAGCTTATAAAGCCCCCCCCTCAAAAAAGAAATAGGGAATTCTTGAAAAAATTAGTTATATGGATTTATTTCATGATAGACTCTGGCATCCTTTAATCTCAAGGCTTGAAAATAAATATCACATAAAATTGCCATGCTGATTGCATCAATCCTAATTAAGGGAAACCATTAATTAGAGTTGATTCTATGCATTGTTTAGTGATTCACTATATTTTTGAAGACATTTATATTTTAAAGTATATTTCACTGTTTAATTAATTACGCAAAATGGCTGATGTAGAGTTAGTTTTTTACTAACAACTTCTAATACGGGCTTATTTAATTTTTGAAATTTTACTTAATTTTTCTGTGAGATAAAAAAACTTTACATCAACGTACAGCTTGTACCGCTAAATCCTAAACGTAATAGTTTCTGCGCGTTCTCAGAAATTAACTGTTCTGCAAGATTACATATCAATTAAATTATGATGATCATATTTTACTCGCAATAAGTAATAATAATTGTTACCTCCTTTTAAAAATGTCCATTTTTTAAATATTACTTCTTATTTTGATGCGATTTCTAACCAAGAGGAATGAATATCCAATAAGCTAAATATATTTCTATCTAAACAGCAAAAATTGAAACCAAAATTCAATTAACGGCTGAAATTAAAAAGTACCGACTCTCCTCAAGTCGTGGCTGTCCTGATCGCAGCTTAAACACTTCTAATTTCGAAGATAGAAAGCGTAAACAAGTAAATACACTTTGTTGATAAATTCATCTCTTGTAATTTTGCAGTTTCTCGGCCACCACGATTCCCTTGACCTCACTGCTATGAGATTTTGGTTCTGGAGTTATCTAGATTCTAAGGTGTTCACGCTTGGTCCACGAGATGTGTCAAAATTGAAAGATGCCATAACACGTCGAGTTATGCGGATTTCTCTTTTCATATTACGTTCGGCATTGTTGTCCACAATCTCCCGAATGCAATGCACGTTGTCGTCTGCGAAGGTGAACACGTTGAAAACCTGTAATTATAACTTTCCCTTCCAATAAATCTTTTTTTCTCTTTCCTCTCTGTGTTTTCATTAGTCCTTTATAATGTTCTTCTTTGCAAATGCTTTATGCTGGCAATATTTGTCACCCGCTAATCGTTCCAATGCCATTTATAGTTTCTCAACACGCTGATGAATTTAAGCAAGGAAATGTGGGTGTTGCTATTTAAAAATTTCAAAATTCTCTCATTGTACCAGTAATCAGGAGTTTTGCGTTGTTTAGAATCATCACAATCTCCATCGTATACCTTCAAACAACCATGTCTGAAATTTTGGTTGGACTTGTCGAACGAATAGGCCGCTAGAGTTTCATATATGGAAAAAGTTATTATTTTTATTTTTTATTATTACCCTGTATTTCCTTCCTTCTCCAAATCAATCAATCAATGAATAAACATCATGCGATGTGGTCTTTCTTAAGCTACACTTATAGCATCCCAGTTTTTCTTTGATCATCGTACTCATAATGTGAAAAATTAAGAAAAGAACGTTGAATTCTCAGAGTGATTGATGATGATGTGATTTTTATTGCTCTGGAGCAAGATCCTATTGTTGGATAAACTGCGCCGAAGCTTAAGATTGAAATCATAACTGCAATTTTACTCAGGTTATAGAATTTAAAAACAACCTGTGCAAAGACTAAAACTAGACACAGTTATGTGATTAAAATCAAACAGCAGGAAAAATACCTGTTTATATTTAAAATTCAAAGATGCTAATACGTATGTTAGTAGGGTTTTTTTGTCTAATTAAATATTGAATATTACAAATACCGGAACTAAAATGTTTGATTCTCAGTAAAGTTATTGAAAACTTTCAAAATATGTCCAATAATCAGATATTAAAATATTCCCTAAAGTTAAAATGATTTCCACGATGCTTACAAGTTGATAAAGGTTTTAAGAAAAGTTAATATTTGTATGTAATCTTTAAATGATCAATCTTAGTCATGTTTAGATGACATCATATTTGCTAAGTAGATGTGTAAGGCTCCACACTGTATAATTTATTTCCTTTGCTTAAACTCCATGGATTTAATTCCATAGGAGACGTAACATATAAGGTTCATTTGTAGATTTTGAAGCATCATTAGCAATTTTACTTCCTTTGATACCACCATAGCAGGTCTTAATTTGTAACAGGTAGCATTGCAGGCAACATTGTATAGTGAACTTAAAATTAGTTTACGAATCAAAAATGTAAATTTTAAGAATTTTCAGAGGGGCTGCAGCTTTGCAGCTATTAAGTTCTATCTACCAATGGAAAATGATTTTATAATTTCCATGATAAAAATTTTCATATGATTGTGCCGTCATATAAATTGTCGCCAATGTCATCAAATCAGAAGAAAACAAGTTTCATTGCTTTAACTTTTTTTTTTGCTTTTAACTTCTGCTTTTGAGCTCAATAATATACAGACATACTGGTAAAAAAAGCAGTATTTCCCCCCATCAACCGATGACAGCGAGGCTTGAACTTTAATATCGGGCTCAGAAGGCAATAGCCGATTCTTCTCAATTTATGAGGATGTTAATATAACTTTAATTTCTATAAAAAAATTCGGAAAAAATTATTAAAATTTTTATTTTAGAGGAATTCCAGATTTGAAATTAAACTATCCCTATTTGTATTGGAAAAAAATTGGGATAAATACATTTAAACTTATATTAAGAAAATAACAAGGAACTAAAGTAATACTTCAATGGAGAACTTTGAGGACAAAGATTTTGGATTTAGAAAAATCTTTTTTTTTAAATTCTTAAGGTTTAATCTCTGAATAAAAGTATTCAAAAATTTCAACAGAATAAGTTATATGTAATTAAAAAATTTGCTTTTCTCAATGCTCGGGTGGCAGCCTTCATTGAAATGAAGTTATGTTCTTAAATTTATAATAAAAGCATAAATTAAAACATTGTGTAGCGTCAATTTTTTGCATAACTTATTCTTAGGCTGTAATTGATTGGATAATTCAAAAGTGAAAAATTTACCTTTTTCCTTATTATGATAGATATTAAGTAATACAGTGGGTTACATTTTTTGATAATTTTTTAAATGCTCTTTGATCTTCATTGGCTGGAGCTGAAAAGGCGACTTTATAAAGGTAATCATTTCTGCTAGAGAGAAACGTGACATTTTAACAGTCAAGAGCAATTTCAAACTTCATGATTTGTAATTAGAATTCAATTATAACAGATTATGAGTCCCTAAGTATTTTGATGGCATTTTAATTTCTTGACAAGTACGTTTATACTTAGAATTTATAGCAGAAGCTTCTCTATAAAAAGGTGCCTTAAAAATAATGAAAAATTCATTTTTTCTCATGATAGTATTTTAAAATCTATGCAATTCACTATGTTTTACTTAGATCATGTCAGAATTAACGTTAATGTTTCGATGCGTTTTATGATTTATAAATTTTTTTTAACTTCTGACTTTTTAGTTGATTAAACAAATATTTACTTTGAAAAGACAAAGCATAGGTTTCTAGTTGAAGTTTCTTCAATTTTTCAACTACCGAAAAACTGCGTTCAGATGGTTCTCATGTTTTTTTGAAAATGGGGCAGCACTCGACTGTGATATACGTCTTTTCTGGCAACCGTTTAACCTAACGCAACATAGTAATTAAAAAATTCGCCAGACATTTGTAATAGCAGATCTCCAGCAGAATCAGGTCATCCAGTTCCAATACTGAGATCTACACTTAATTGACAACAGAAAAGAAGAATCAGAAATGTATTGTTAATGTTAATTTCATTTTAATCAAATTGCATTACCTGTGATTTTAAAATTAGCAGAATCATTCCTATTTACTTAATGCATCAGTCTTCGTATTATAAAAAATTGTTCAGAACTATACAAAAATTTTACTTAAACTGCAAAAAAAAAATTCTTAAATATAATGTTACGGTTTAACATTTACGGTTTACATTTAGAAAAAACTTTAAAAATGCCGTTTGCTTTTGTCCCAGTTTATTTTATAAAATTTAAATGCATGTCTTTAGTTTCAATTGCATGATATCTTGAATTATTAGCTCTTTGTTTTATGAAACAGCTTTAAAAATCCTTTATAACCATTTTTAGCATAATATGCCCTTACCTTCATTAGTAGAAAAAACCGGGGCTCGTCGTAACAAGTTTGTTAAATTCCTTATGCTCAAAATATAAGTAAAAAAATAATTTTGGAAAAGGCTTATCTTAAATCAAATATTACGATGTTTTTTTTAATTTACCAACTGAAACAGATCACAAGCTCACAACATCCCACTATCTATTTTGGTAAGCTGTTTATCATTCATTTGTATGAGAACAATCATATAAGAAGAAAATTCTATTAAAACGTTTTAAAACATCTGCATGTAGTAGATATTACAGATATTATAATTGAATAGTACAGGGCGTATCTTATTATATTGTCATAATTTTACTATGTCACGTTCTCCTTTTAAGATATGAACTGAGAAGCGAAGGGAAAATAATTTCATGTTTTAGAAATTCATCTGCTATTTTTGTCAGAATAATTCTTGACTTTTCAAGAAATGCTAAAACTAAATTCTTTTCGAAAACATCATTTAATAATTTCAAAGATTTTAACAGGAAACAACCAAGATTAAGTATTAATTTATTTCTCCAGATGAAATGTAAAATTAAATAAGAATATTTATATGATATTTGCCTTTTTTCGTGCTTGAAATTCTATATTTATCGATATGCGTAATTTTATTGCTTATTACTTTACTGTAAGGGAACTTAATTTGACCTGATATTTGATTGTAAGTGATGAACTTATATTGCATGTAATAAAATTTTTAAAGTACCTTTAAAATCCTTATCTATATTCATTCAATATTTAAAAGAAAACACTGTCTTATTAATTATTTTCTTTAAGTATATTTGTCTTTTAAAAGCACAAAAGCTTGTGTCTTCCCCGTGATACGGGCGTCCCGGGTTCGAACCCCGTTTCGGGCATGGTTGTTCTTCACTGTGCTATCTTTGAGTTGTGTGAATGTGCCTCCTGTAAAAAGGATATGAGCTGGTGATTGTTAGGAGTGAGTAGCCAAAGTCGGAGATTGGCAAAAGTGTGAGTAGCAAATTTTGACCCTAGTTGGCGCTACAACAAAACAAGAGACGCTGATTAGGACATTAATCACTGATTACCTCAGCGAGCTTGTCCATGGCAAGTGCCTTAAGAAACAACATAATTACTAGTACTTGCATTAAAGTATTTAATTTCTTTTATCAAATTTATAATTTTGAATCAAATCTATTTATATTAAATGTTTCTTTTTTAATAAAGATAAAATTGTGATTTTTAAGAAATGTTGATACAAATATTCAATAAAAAGTTTATAAATTTAAAGATGCGAATTCAAAATTGGAATAGGCCTAAAAGTCGCAATTAATTAAAATGAAAATCTCTTTTTCGACTTAACGCAAATCGATCTAATGCCTTTCTTGCGGTTGTAATTATCCAATCACTAGAAGCTTTCAAGCGGTATATTTATTCAGATCTAACACGCTTAACATTTCTGTACTAAAAGATATTGTTCAAAGACATGACATTTAATCTATCCATATGGTGATAATCTGCCTTCCATTATCTTAGTGCTATTTTGGGTTTCCATAAATCACCAGAAGAGGGAACAATTAAGAGATACGAGAAGTTTTAAATTACCTGTATGAGATTTCTGCCCGAAGCCTAAGGCAATTAGTTTCATTTATTCTGAAACATTCTTAAAAATAAAGCAGCTTAAAGCAAATTAACCCTTTCGCAATTGAATGTCTCAATAAGCAGGGAAACAGTTTCAAGTATTTATCAAAAGTGTTTATTTGAATTAGCTTCGAAAAAGGGTATTTTAACCAAATATTTTGGAAGTTTAGTTTGTTTGAACATCGAAGAATTATTATAAAATATTTTACTGTACCTTCTGGGTTATTGAAAATACATTTCTGTGAATTTAATAGCGAGGAAAGATATATCGAAAATTTAAGCTCTCCTTGAGCCAAATAGCTGATATTTATCCTATGTTCACTACATTTTTTATTTGATTTTCAACTACTAATTATTTGCTTTTGAGAAAAGGTGGATTCTAAGATCCTATATTAATAATAAATTACAAAATAGAATAATGTTTAAAATTAAAAAGAAAACAATATTAAATTCTTTTATAAAATACTGTTTTATTAGTATAAATAAAAGTTGAAAATTATTTTTATCAGAACTCTAGGGGTCAAAATAAAATAGAAATTCTTCAAATGTGTGATGGGGAAAAAATTAATTATATAATCTATATTATAAAGAAATGTTTATTAGAAAATATATCAAATATTAAGCGAGTTTTTTTCTAATTAAATAAATGTAACAAATATAAATTTCTTCAGTAAATCATTTATATTTCTTCCAACATTGTTAAAAGTTGTAGTCGATATTTGTTATTTTGTTGTACCAAGATTGTTTTCTAAAGAGTAAACTTGTACTAGAGGATGTTACTTTGTATCCTGATTATTTGAAGTTACGGATTACATTTATCAGAATTCCATTAAAAATTCTGAAGCACCTAATACAAAAATCCCAATACGTTCACTTTTTGAAAAAAAATTATTCATACAAACTCATGTTACTAATTTTAGACAATCAAAACCCATAGATTTGCAAGAACTATAGAAGTAGTAGACCCAGATTTTGTAATACATCAAACAGATGAATAATTTAAGTATGTTTAAATAAACTTCTGTGCACTTACTGTTTCCTTACTTTTTAATTTTCTACATAGAATATTACAGAACTAGTTCTATATCTAATTGTTTTTCCTTGAAAACAGCATAATAAAGTACTTTCGAGAGCTTTGTTCCAAATTCAAATGCTTACTACGGTCAAGGCTATCCAATCTAAAATCAATGCAATTTCATCTAAATGCGATGTTCAAAGATAAATTATAATGAAAAAGGTAAATTATTATATTATAAATATTGAAATATTTTGAATAAAGAGAAAGAAGAGGAATTAAACTAATAACATTTATATAAAATTATTACGCAAAAAAAAGAAAAGAATATTTCTGAAATGTACGGGAAGTCGTCAAAATTCATGCATATTTAAGTATTTACAGATTATTAAGTAGCTTCATATGCATAGCATGTACATCTAGACAAAATAAACTTGTTCAAACATAAGTATAAAGATATATTCGAAAACAGTAAAAGCACCTTTTAAATTTAGAATGGGAATTCTTTCACAGTTTTGAATCAACTTTACTGTTCTTGATTTAATATTTCTAGAATAAATGTTGTTATAAAAATTTTGGTTCAATATATCGATAATCCAATCCCTAAATTTGTAGTCGCTTTATAATAGTAAGCAAATATAAGTTCTTTTTAAAGGCAGAATGATGATTGGTAATGTTAATGTTTTGAATTCAAAAAAATAATCTTTAGTAATTAGTGCTGACGAACAATAAATAGTATGCTAAAAACAGTATTAATGGTACCAGAAGTATTAGAATACAAAAAGTCAAGGTATTTCAATAAACAGGATTGGCAGAATAATTTTTTTAAATAAGATATTTAAATCGCAACAATATTTATTAAAATACTATAGTAAATAATACAACATGTTTGTAATAAGGCAAAAATTGTAGTCTCTTATTTTCTTTTGTTTTTACTTATTCCACATATTTAGAAAATTCTTCATGACCCAGGAGTTTTATGGTAAAATTTTAAGAAGTAAAATTAGTACATTTTGTCAAAAGTTATTACCAAACTGTAGCAATACAGGGTGATTCAAAATAATATAGAAATTACAAATGGCTATAACTATTTAATGGAAACGAATTTATCAACAAAATAACACATGTAAACGGAACTTCAAAATTTTATATGCATGCACCATAGATACTCTAGACTTCTGATAGATACTGAGACTTTCCTAATGAGACTTACCCGTATGTTTGGTCATACGGACAACATTTAGGTGGTAGCTCCTTTCAAGTAATATATTCTGAAACATGCAAAACAATCCCAGACGCAAATGCAATCCCAGACAAATATGTATTTCGAGTTATTCAATTGTTTTGGGCATGGGAAGCACATACATCCTGCCTTTAACATAATCCCAGGGTGTCAAGCTCGGACTTGTCATTTTCACTAATGAGACTCTCGCAGTGAACACTTTTCTTGTTTCAAAATTTCAATCTGCGCATGCTTAGGCATCCGTTTCACTGCATCTGCGTCTAAAATAAAGAAATTTTGAACCGTCTACATTCTGTGTTAATCTTGTCAATAAGTTCTTTTTCATTAAGTAGTTAGAGCCGTTTGTAATCGCAACATTCATTTTGAATTACCTTGTATATTAATTTGGGCTATTTGTTATAAACAAAATAAAACTGCATAGCATCGTTTGTCTACTGACGATTCTAAAAAGTAAAAATCTTTTACCAAAGAATTTTATACCTGAAAAAGTTCAAGGCAACATATTAATATATATTTTATTTTATAATATGTAGTCATTATTTATTTATTATTATTATTTCATGGTTCGGAAACATATTGAGGGTCCAAAATTTGATGATAAAATTTTGAAAATGTGTAATATACGTTTTCCAGTTATCGTATCCGGCTCTTAAAGATTTATTTTATGTTGACTGGCTTATTATTTTTGCATATGTCATAATCTTTTCATAAATCAATTCAATTATTTTTAATAAATTAATGAGTTTCTACTTTAATCATTGCTATTAAATCCCAAAAATTTAAATAGCAACACTACATATGTGTTGCATGTAATTCAATAAAAAATTCCTTGTACGTGTCTTTAATTTGCGCAAGTAATGTTTATAAATATTCGCAATAAATGGTCACAATTCCTTCAATACAATTACTACACATTCAACATACCAACACATCTTAATTAAAATAAATTTTAACCTTTACGTTGCGGGAACCCAAACTCGAAAAAGTTCCTTTGAATACGGGGATTCTGTGAAGAAGATAACAAATGCTTTCCCCCTTTTTTAAAAGCGATTGTTGTCCGATTTCGGCCACCCGTAGTGCTAATTGGTCATCTGTCCTCTCCGTCTTAACCGGGTTGCTTTTTTGAGGTTTTACTTTGTCTGGTCCCCTAGAAAAAGCTTTTTATCGCAGTTTTTTTATTTTTCTGAAACACTAGTTTTCTGATTATATATATATATACAAGTAATGACTTAAATTTTATGATATTAAATAAATTTTAAATAGAATAACTGCGGTATAATTATTTATCGTTGTCAATTTTTCAATCATATTTGTGATTAAATAAATTTCTCAAGCCGTACTGAAGGTGTAAATTTAATTCTTATAAAACATGAACACATCACCGTGAATTTCATTTTGTTTTTCTTCTAACTCATTTATCTTTATTAAATGTAAACATTTATAAATAATGTATAAAATTCATAACTAATTTTTTTTGAAAATATTTTCATTTCTTTGCACAAAATAGAGAAAACAATTCTTAGCTATTTTGTAAGTTAAATGTATCTGCAAAATAGCATATATGATTGTCTGCTATTTTGTTAATTTCAAATTTTTAATATTAATATATTGAGCTAATAAAAAACAAATACATTTTTTATTCCTAACATATTTCGGACGGTTTTCAATATAAATCACTAGTGACGTTTCCCTATTTTATTGTCGATTCTTATAATTTATAGTGATTTTTTCCCGAAAATTTCAATAAGTCATAGAAGTATAGTATTTTTGAAAAGTACGCTGAGTTTTGTAGGCAATAAATAATTGATTTATGATTTTTTTTTCTGCTTAAAAATTTACTAATACGTAACTAATCACCAGATTTAAGACGGTTAATTTAACCAAACTAAGATTAGATATGGTATGTTTAGAATTTGATACATAAGATTTCATTGATATAATAATATGTTGAAAAGTAGTTATCAAAAAAGAAAACTTTCAAAAAATCTTTAATGAATAAAGCTAGCATTCTAAATGATCAGCTTTCGTAATTAGCTACAACATTTGTACAAGCAGAGTATTTAGATATTTCAGAAATGCTTAAAATTAAATCTAGAATTCCTACTATTTTATTTGAGTAAAAATGTTTCTGGAAAAATTCATATGTCTAGTAGCTTTTCAGTGAATTGAAATGAAGGCATAAAGATTTTAATATTTCTCTTCTGATGTTTGAATGCATAAAAAGCTACCAATTATTATTTATCATAGATTTAAAGAACCTCTTTCAATATTTTAAAATTAGAATCATAACTTTTAACGAATGATTATCTATAAATAATTAAAGCAACCGTTTTCATTAATCATAAAAAATAATGATGAAACTTACAGTTGGCTTAAAAATCACAACCCAAATGTATTTTTAGCCTGAAATATTTGTTCAAGTATTAAACTTTAAAAGTTAAAAAATCTTAAGTAGTCAATTCTTTAATGTTGTGTTAGAATAGTACATTAGTAACTGCGAAGTATATATGCCCGAGAATCCAGTCATAGAAGGAGAGGCAGGCATGAAGACAAAACAGCGTTGTGTCACTTTTCAATGTAAAACAGAATAATGATAGGGTGAAAGAAAAAAACCCAATCATAGGTTCAATTTAGTTTTTTTGGACTATGACGAATGACGAAAAATGTAGCAATTTATCTAGGTCACCGATTACCTACACTACACCATTCCATCAGAAATGAAATTTCAAGTAATTCTTGATTCAAATAAAATTATAAACGGACATTATTATAAATTTACAAAATTTTATTGTTAGAAAATTAACAATTTACAATGGTTAGAAATTAAGCAACGGTGGAAAAGAATAATGTTTTCAATCGAGTATTACAAACTCATTCCATACCTCTCAGAAATGTTACTTAAAAAAATATCGCCAAAGCAAGGTTCACAAAACTGACTAGCGCCAACAGTGATTATAACTACAGCAGGACGAAATCTCCTGACCCTGAAGGGTATAGCACAAAAGGGCAGGGATTTTTATGAGGCAATTACGGTTCGCCGGGAAGTTCAAGTGGGGGGACGAAATCCAAGCTTGTTACTGGTACAACAGTTGTACCGACCCGTAAGGAAAGGTAAAAAAAATCTTGGTACAGCAGTTGTACCGCCCGTAAGCTAGAGGTTAAAAGAATTATTAATATTAAGGGGCTCAGTTTTAAAACCATAAAAGATAAACAAAAAATTTGCAAGACACGCCTCTAAAACTTAAATATAAAGCATTAATTTTACTTACTTATAAAATCTTAAAAGTTCAAATATTTTAATCATTATCAAGAAATTGAAAAATTGTCATTCTCTGACAATAGAAATTGAGATATAATATTTCTTTCATTGGAAAATGTTCATAAATAATAAAGTAAAACATCATTGAAAATTGAAATGTTGTAAAAATAAGTCCGTTCCGCATTACACATTAAGAGAAAAGTAAGATAAAATCTGAGACATCTCAAAATCTGAATATCTGATCGTACGGAAATCTGAACATCAGAATATCCAGACGTAATGAAAGAAACATTTGGTCTGATGAAATTACGTACTAAAAAAAATTCTTCATGATGTCCTAAATCTCTGCTGCGGATTACTTATGAAAATGTGCTGGCGAAATGAAATATCAAATTTAGCCTTTCGTCGCAACACCTCAGATATTTACCAAATGAAACAAAACGAATGGAAAAGTATCCAAAGATAAAGGAAATGCAAACGACTTGACACTGCACAAATTAAGCTTTTTTCTAAATTCATTAGTTCTAAGAAACTTAAATTAAAATTCCTCGATTTTCATTAACTTCCCATCTCCCTTCGAACTCAAGGAAACATTTTTTTAAATTGATTTTTTAATTCAGGCTGGAATGTCATCATTACGTCCAAACCGTGTTTAATAAAAAAAAGGACCTAAATTTATATTTCACAAATAAATGAGCTGATTTTCCTATTTTCAAAATACTATTTTATGAAGATAATAAGAATAATTTTATGAAGATAATTATTAAATACTAGCCGCGTCTGGCGACCAGTCAGCTCGCCAGTATTAATGCTCGCTAAAATTTTCATATAATATTTTAAGTAGCTGTGTCTCATAACAGGATTTACACCAAAATATTTTTAAATCAATCAAATTTTGATAATCATATAATTCATTTATAGTATTATTTTCATCAGATGTTCAGTTCATTGTGCTAATAATCTTCTCTTTCTATCCGAGTAATGATTGTCACGGAATTGATATTTTACTTAAATGGTGGAGGGAAAGGTTTTTATAGAATAATGAGATTCAAATTTTCATAAAAGTAAACACACTAAACAAATAAAGACACAATTGGTTTTCAAGAGATGCGAAAGTTTTAAAACAGCTTGGAAAATGCCGCTCACAGATGAAATAATGGTGACACGCGCACGCACACACACTTCCTTTATTTTATTTTATTTCTTCTTTTTTTCTTTACTACTTTTCTTTCTAAAACCCCCTTTTCCCCTTTGTTATTCTTTTTTTTTCTTCCCTGCCCAGACTTTATTTTGAGCAGGCATAGATTAAATATCCATACAGACTAATAATAAAAGCAACTATTTTCTTTCTTTTTTAAACATCCCGTTATCTATAAATGAAAACCAACTGACTTCGTGTATTTCTTTCTCAACAAATCATAATTTATTACTTCCTGCTATTTTACTCAGTTGTTGTGGGGGAAGGAAATGAAGATTTTTAGCGGGAAAGTAAGTGTCGTTTTAACTATTTTCCTTGCAGTTTTTTCATTTTTTCTCTCCATAAGAACCATCCTCGTGTCTTAACGAAAATATTTTTTTAAAAAATTAGCCGAATTGGTCGAGCCGTTCTCTAGTTTTGCGCTTAGAAACGCATTTCGAGATCCAATTTTATTAATATAGATGAAGATAAATCAGAATTTGTAAAAATTGAAATAAAAATAAATTTGATGATTGCTAAAAGAAAATTATCCTACTGTTGAAAATATTCACACATACAATATACATTTTTCTCGATAATATTTTTGGTGCGTTTAAAAATCGTGTTATTTTTACTTTAAACATCAAGAAATTCAAACTCAAGATTTTGGCAAACTTCCTCAATTATGACCTTCATGAGCTTCAAAAAAATTTATTTTAAAAATTATCTGTCTCTCTCACTCTCTCTTGGTGAATACTATAAATCTAAAAGGCGTTGTGACAGTAGGGTGTAATGGTACCTACAAAGAAAATTTGGACAGTCTCTACTATAATCTACAAAAAATCTGTAGATTTTTATTTAATTTTGAACGCAAACCATGCAGGAGATAACTACTATGTGGTTTTCCAAATTTAAGTGAATGCAATAGCTACAAAACAAGGGGAGATAGTTGAATAGAATGATTTAACATCTAAATCACTGATATTTATCAAATTTGGATACAAATTCATCAAGGGGCTGACTGCCGTAAGTACGTACTTGTACAAGTTTGCAAACGAGATAACTCTAACACGCATTGATTTAAATATATGAAATTTGGTGTACGATTTTGTGACCAAAAGAGCTTTGTTCAAATTTTGATCTTAATCGGATGGGAAAAAATAATTCAAACTACTTATCTAATTTTCTAGGACTTATGAATTAATCGCACACCAGCGTTTTATAGCAAAAAAATCGCCGAAATTTGTTCTCTGGCACACTTTTTAGTAATTGTTGGTCGTCATACAGTTAAAATGGCAAATAGTTAAAAGTACAGAGGATGCGAGAAAGCTTCGAGGGCTTGCGCAGGTTATACGATGATTCTCATGCATTGAGACCGTATATCCGGCGTGGTAGTGTATTGTAGTTTAGAACATTGCAAGCGGTTGACAAGTAATTATTATTTGAAAAGCAGACATTAAGAATTTGAGTTACTAATGATTCAATTGTATATTTTAGTACATATTACGAAAAATAATTTTAATTCTAGTTTTTATCGTTTACGTTTCTTCCAGTTATTTCCACGTGTGGATATTTTCAATCCATTTCATGCTTTTTAATATTTAGATGCAGAAAAATCAATAAAAGGGCCTTTAAGAGGCTTCCATGTATGACATTTATATTTAAATATTAGTACACGCATAACCAATAAATTAATATACAATAAACTCAACAAAATTATCTTCCCTGCTTAATGTGATATTTTTGAATATAAGGAACTGTACTAAGATAAAACTAAACTAAATAAGAGTCTTAATTAACATTTTAGATTTTTTCATGACATTATCAGTTATAAAAAATATCCGTGCCCAGTCAAAAATCATTTCATACTTTTTGTATTGAAAAAACCTAAAAAAAAAGTATTCTCACAATGGGTCAGAGTTTTCGCTTTAATACGATTTGATATAAATAGAAATATTTAGTCATAGTATTTTTTAACTTTATTCTTCACTTAATTGTATGCACTAAAAATAAAGTATCACTGTTATGATTTTTAATTAAATACCTATGCAATAACCTGTAGGGAAAATGTGTTTATAGATACGTGTTGATAAATCTATGGTTTTTGATGACAACATCAAAAGGTATAAGGACAAAATTAAATAAAAATCTACAGATTTTTTGTAGATTATTGTAGTGACTGTCCAAATTTTCTTTGTAGGTATCATTACACCCTACTGTAACAAGGCCTTTTAGATTTATAGAATTCACCAAAAGAGACAAGATCAAAATCTTGGTTTTTGATCTTGTCTCTCTTGGTGAATATTAATAAATCTATGGTTTTTGATGACAAGATCCAAAAGGTGTTAATAAATCTATTTTTAATGCATATTGATGACATAAAATTACCAGACACTAGTCTTTAATAAATTTATTTTTAGAAATAATTGATTAAAATAAAAAAAACTAAATTGAGACAAATATATTTATGAAGATAGTATTAATGCGGCCAAATATATTGAAACGAAATCATTTCGGACGCCATATCGTATTTGGAAATGGCGTATAAAAGGTCTATACGCCATATAAAAGGTCTTTCAGCGTAGAGGGTAATAGGAGATCCATTGATTTTCGATGAAAAATAAATTATGTTTGTCCTGAGATAAGGCCTTAAGTTTTGAAAATTTGCTAATTTCAGCAAAAAATAAAATAAAATAAAAATATCAACTTAAAATTGAATTTAAGTTTCTCCAAATCTATTACTGATTACATCTTGAGGCAATAAAAAATTTAGATATTAACTTCAAATGAAATTCATGCTCAAAGCCTGCAGAAAATATCAAATTTTAACTTCCATTGTTTTATAATATAAAGGAAACAGATTAATCTCATATTTCACGGACTTTGAACAAATTCTTATTCTCTTCTTTGCATTAAGAATTTTAATGCCGTAAACTGGGGATCATAATCGAGTTTTTCTTCAAAGAAATTTCACTACCAAATGCTTTGTGAAGTTTTCCGTCTAGTTTTATTTTCATACGATTATTGTAAGAGTAATATTTTACATCATTTAATTGAATCTGACATCTTTCCAATTCCGACATCGAAGAAAGAATGTTTGCTAAAAGTTTCGCAATTTTCAGGTTCAACTTCGTTATGCTCCTAGTTTTCCACATGATTATATCCTTGAGGTTGGGGAATTCTCTCTCTTTTTTTATGATTTCATGTATTATTTTATTGTTGGATTGTAATTTAGTTTTAACTGCACTATTTTAGATATTCTATTACGCAGTTGTATTACACATTGTTTAGATATCATTAATTTCTCTGAATAATATGGATTGTTGCAACGAAATGTTTTGTTATCTCTTAAGCAACCAGCAGCATATGAGAATAATATTAGCGAAAGGAATATAACACTATAGGAACTAAACATAATTTCTTTAGGAAGAAAAAAACATAGTTGTACTGCAATAGAATTGAACTATTTGTGTATTAAATGGTTTTTATTAAAAATGTATAAAAAATTGAATTAAAAAATGTATTCATGGTAATGAATTCAAAAAAAGAATGAATTATTAATAAATGTTTGCTAATTTTTCTAGATTTTACTTATTTTTCCTTTCAATTTCCTTTTCAGTATTATCTTCAGGATACCCTGTATCAATTATTTTTTTGTTTAAAATTTCAGAACTTACCAACAGATTCACTAGTATTCCATTTATCTAACAATGGATCCAAGGGTATGTAATATTATGCTTCCAAAAACATTAAGATAGTGTCAATTCATTTGCTAATCATTTGCCCTTGATACATCTGACAAATTTTGGGGCATTTTTAAAAATGTAATTTTGATAATACCAAGCTTCTAGTAAGTGTGAATAATAGTCTCATCAACGAAGATTAATTAATCGAAAAATAAACCTAGCACAAACTAATAATATTTAAGACAAATACAAATAAGTCCTTTCGATTATTTATGCATGTTGAAAATTTAAAAAAGTACTGTATTTGTTGGAAAACCAAACATTAATTTCAAACAGAAAAGTTCGATAGAGACACATTTCTTTTATTTAGAAAACCGAAAAAATTCCAAATATTTTAAAAATTATTTCTTGTAAAATTACTCTAGTTATTTTATTAATGCAATTAAATTAATAAATGAAAAGGTTTATTAAAACTAAAGTAAATTTTCAAGATTCAAGTTATGAATGCTATTTATTCGTAGTTTATTATGAATTTTTTTAAGTATTATAATTCTATGTGACTTTTAATTTCAGTCTCGTGGACTAGCCCATAAGATATTTAGTTTATTTTTTACTATACGAAACTATTTTAAGCGTTATGCTTTATAATTGCTATTTTTTACTTCATTCTTATTTTTCGAACCCCAAAAATCAGACTTCCAATATCAGAACAAGTTGACTACCTAGTCAGAGGCTTTTTTCCTCAAAGTGTTTTACAACATGTTTCATAGTATATTTTCCATAAGATATAGAGGAAAATATGTTTTTTAATACGCGCTCATACGAAAGAAATATTAGCTCAGAAATAAATGTAGAAAAAGTGCTCAAGGTGACAATGAAAAAAGATTCGACATGTAAAAAATTAGTTTTACAAAGAAAATGGTTATCAGGATTCCTGTAAAATCAAAAATAAATAAATAAATAAAATAAGTAAGTATATAAAAATTACCTCAAACTTATAACACTCACTTAAAACCTTCAAAGAAGTTATATAGTACTTGGTATAGTATATACTCTGCATGTGATAAGATTTACACTGATCCTCTATTTGAAGCCTGAACCTAGAATTAAAAACTACACAAATAGTGACACAAACATTGATGTAGAATATTTATATCTGACTAGTGTTAATGAAAGGCACTAATATTGGCTATGATATTATACCATGAGTTGAAGTGCTAATTGCTGTAAAACTATTTTATAACATACTATTCATAAGAAATTCTTCAATTCTATTCAAGAGAAATTCAATTATTCAATTCAATTCATACTATTCAAGAGAAATTCAATTATTCAATTCAATTCATACTATTCAAGAGAAATTCAATTATTCAATTCTATTCATACTATTCAGGAGAAATTCAGCAATTTTTAATTAATCAGCATTGTTTTATATTTAAAAAATAATAGTGCATTCATTTTTTATCAGACTTATCATCTTATTCTCTGGTCATCCGTCCATAGGATGGAATTTTTGCATTATATTTTAAATTGGAAGATATTTTTGTCTATATTAAAATTAAACATTTATAAAATTCGATACATGCAATAAAATGCCCCTCTAATAATGAAGAAAAAGTAAGCAATTTGTCCGAAATGATTAGTTTATTAAAAATTTATATTATTTATTATTGTATATTATGAACTTCGTCAACTTTCCCCTATAGGCGGACTCTGATAATTTATAAATTTCATTAATTTATAAAAACGTACGAATTCAACATTTTGTATATTTTACTTTCTAACCGAGTCTGTCTCCTTTTATCCACTTTTTATACATGATTTACATAATTCATATAAAAAATCTTTTGGTTAACCTTTCTAGGTATAAAATTCACTGTGAATTTTTTGAGATAACTTATTACTTTCGCCATGTCATCTATTTCCTTAAACGGGGGAAAATTAGATACTTTGAATGATCCTGGAAGAGTTGATAACCTCATTTCGTACACTAGCAAGAAAACGGCTGAAATTTACCTTAAAAGGAGTAAACATGTTTTGGTACTTGATAGAATCGTAAGCCGAAAGCAGAACTCTGCCAGAACGACATTGTAATCACACATTCGTGATGTCATTCCTCAAATTTCTCCTTATCACCTCCCGTCTAAAAATTAGTAATGGATTTCTTTTAGATAAGAATATCGGTTTTGAGTTTTTTTAATTAAAACGTTGGTTGTTACGTGAACTCAGTACTAAAAGGTATGGATTTCAGGTTGGAAAAAAAACTTGATAAAAACTGTTATTTGGATTCTTCGACAAATACATATGCAAAATTTTCATGAATCTAGACATACATAATGAAAAATATTGGCTCTCAAAATGATTAAGTATTTTGAGCAATATATGAAATTATATATCATCGTAAGGCAAATTTTCTATTTAGATCTGTTTTGAAATATATTTAAATTACCTTGAGATTGAGAAAAAAATTCTTTAATTTTAGAGGTACTCTTAGTTACACAAATCTCGTTACAAAATCGATAATTGCACAAATCTAAAATCAGAAATATGATCAATTTTATTTTGATTCTGAATGTAAAGATTAGAAAAAAAATTAAGTTTTTTATAAAGTGTATACTAGTGTATACTAGCAATGGCTTTGCTAATACGAAAAAGATGTGAAAATAAAGACAAATAGAAATTGTAGCTTAAAGTAAAATTCTATATTTTGACAAAGAACAACACTAAATTTATTTAGAAATGGCAATAGCTTTTAGTATATAAATTCATCAATGAAGTTGAATAAATAATTTCTGGTATTTGATTTTTTAAATTTTTACTTGAAGTGAACTTATCAATTCGTCAATAAAGTGCGTCTTTAATAAAAACTAATGCTTCAAAAGTATGAAAAAAATTATTTATTTTGAGTTACTAAAATTTCGATAAATTATATTCTAAAGTGAAGGAATTTTCATTCAAGGTAAGAGCTCTAAGCTTGTTTCTTTTATTTAAACTATGGAATTTCACAAAAAATATTATAACAAAAATATTAATGTAATAAAATAAAATTTCATAAAAATTATAATTTTTTTTTCAATTTATCATCCTCATAATGGTGAATTGGATTCAAAGTTATTGATATTTCATTGATATTTGGATTCAAAGTTATTGATATTTCATTGATATTTGGAATCAAAGTTATTGATATTTCATTGATATTTGGATTCAAAGTTATTGATTTCTAAGAGAAGACATTAATTCGTTCAAGAAAATCTTGAATGTTAATAATTACAAAATAATTCTTATAAAAGGAAAAATCTTTATTTAAGAGTGAATGTTTTCAATTGTGATTACTTTACGTAAAATTCATACACATTTTTTTCTTGGGGGAAAAATTAATTCAGTATGATTTCTATACTACACCAAATAAATTAATTGTTTAATTATTTTTACTAACAATGCCACTTATATATTTCATCTTAATTCTTTGTCTATCCAATGGAAATATCTTTGAGATGCAAAATACTGAAGATGTGACATTCAAATGTTAATATGCCTGTCTGTTGTTTGGATCCTAATTGTGCCAGCCTTTTCTGATAGCGAGCATTTTGAACCAAGAAGTTATTGATTGTTTATGATCTAGAATGTTATTGGACAATCATTAATTTTCTAAATAACTATTCTAGAAGCATTTTTTAATTGTTTAAAAGCCCAACCCCATAAGTAACGGCAAATCCTCTATCTCCTTATTTTGCTTCAAAGCTAATAAGTTTGTTTTATTGTTAATTGAATTCTATTACTGCTTCCATTTTTGTGGTTTATATAAAGTAAATGAAATATTTTAACAAAAATGTCAAGAGGAAGTCTTAAAATAATCATTATTCTTTTGAACTATATTTTACAACGAACATTTAATTATCTAAAAGATATTTTTTACAATAAATGCTCAATTAATGTGGATTTAATGGAACAAATGTAAGAAATTTTTAATTACAAATTTATTTTCTTAAATTATGAAATCCTTTATCACAGATATTACATTTCTTATCATTAAAAAATTCCTTTTTACAAAACAAGCAGAATTCATTTTTATTCTTACAAAACGAAAGCATAGATATTGATTATTATATTCCGAAGCAGAATTACTTTTTCCAATTCTAAAGATGAATAGTTTTCGTATATATCTCCCTAAAAATGCAATTTACCTAAAGCTCCTCTTGAAAAGAAGAGCCATTTGAGCCCACAGATCCTTTGCTGTCTTATCTATTTTACTTTCTAGTTCCATTTATCTTATTTTGATAGTTAGTTTTCACTTCTATTATTATTAGAACACATGAGAAAAATGACAGGTTTAAGTGTTTTTATATGAAATTTGTGCTGTAATCCATTTATCAAAAATGATTTAAATTCAGCATTCGTTATCATAAATTTTACTAGAAAAAAGGAATATATGGATGAAAAACACTTCATTCCACATTAAAAAATTATTAAACAATAATATAGATAGATATCACAATACAAATTTATTTTATTCTTTTTATAATGAGCAATAAAAGGTTTACGAAGTGTTTTACATGTAGTGTTTGAAATTTTAATCTTTGTTTACGCATTTAAATTCTAAGTGTTAATTTATGCAATTTTAATGATTTTGGCCTGAATTTGTAAGACATAATTAAAAGTATCTTTGTTATGAGGTATCATAACTACATAGTGATGCTAATTTAATACTCGAATTAAAATTTCTGTTATTCAGGTCTTTATGACGCAAATCCGTCGTACAATATTAGTTTACAGCATGATGTATAAAGGACATTATAATTACATAGTTTATTGGTTCGAAATGTCGCATAATAGACGATTCTAAGTTTGCACCAAACTAAATTCATGAACTAGAGGAGAAGAATGTAAGTCGAAGATAATTCACTGAAAAGAGTATCTCCCACATAATTGGATCGAAAAATAATTCTGTAATCTCAAGATATTCATTATAGGCTAAACTGGTGAGATTCGTTGTAGCACAGGAAATCGGAGACATTTGAAATTAGGACATTTCCATTGCAACTGAAACAAGGTATAGCTGGTGATACGTGTAGTTTACTGAATTTGCATTCGATTATTAATATTCTTTTGATAGAAATTTATGACGGACACGACTATCCATAAAGAAAGAAAGAGAACGAAATAAACAATTTTTCAATAGTATCATACAAAAAATTTTTATTAATTCATTTAATTTCAGTAAAAATTCTCTTCCAATCATTCAGAAAATGCGCCGCAAATATTTTAAAAGTCTCATTTAGAATTTAAAAATGCTATGGAATGCAAGCTCCCAGGTCTTGTTAAACGATTAAAATGGTGAGTTTTCTAATTTAGGAATATCATCTATACATTTGCATATCTTTTAAGAAAATCTGATTGATTGTGCTTAAAATTAATATTTAAGAAAAATAACTAGACTGATTAATGATGAAGAAATACTACCATTAGTTTGGTGGAGAAGCTTAAATATAATGGTACCAGCTCAAGTTTCGTCCTCGTCATCTGACCTTAGTCAAAAATTACGAGGTTGGTTCCAAAATAGCCTAGTGTTGCTTTGAAACGGGACATTAATATAACTTAATTAAACTAAATCGACCAACTGATAGGCTTAAGGTGTTTTGAAATTGTTCTGTGTTATCTGAAGCTAAATATCCTCCCCCCAAAAAATAACTTTTAATGATTTGACCTCCTTAGGTAACAGGCAGAAGCATATATTTGTAAAAATTCATTTGTTTTTCAAAACCTCGATGTATTTTATAAAAGAATCATGTAATAATTCATCGAAATGTGCATTTTAAAAAATATTCAAGGAATTAGTCAGCAATTTCTATTTAGAATTGTCCGATTCTTTTTTACTGTTGTTTTGCAGATTGTTAACACGTTATGAAACTAAAAGGTCTCTTGTTATAATTATAATGCCAAATAAAGTAAATTTAATCAAAATATGATTTTCTCCATAATAGTGTTTTTAGAAAAGTGAATTAAAATTCTTGAATTCAATTGATGACACATATTTAAATGAGGGCATTTGCGTAATATTGAAGCATCAAAAGAACATAATTTTGTTTCAGAATTCTAATACTTAAAGCAAAACTTTTCTTCTATGAAAAAATAAACACTGGCAGCAATTTGAATAAACTCAAGCAATCCAGATTAATATTTTTCTTTTATGATAAGGATGAATCGCCTTGTTACTCTTGATAAGCCTGAAAAGAATTGTAATTTCACATGATTTCTAGAAAAGTTTTAGAAGCATTGCTCAGAAAATATTGTTAAAGGATACAATAGATAATAAATTAAACTAATTTATTAATATTGTTGAAATATATGTAAAACTATCTGGAATTGTCGATGCACCGAATTATTTTTATGTTCTTTGGCAGCCTTATCGAATTTATTTTTTATAGCATCTCTGATTCTTATTACCAGTGGTACATAAAAATATCTATAATAGTTTGGTTCAGAAAGGAACAGGAAAAGTGAATTCTAAATCATTATCTCTATTATTTACACTTGTTAATACCAAAATGTTAGTATAAATAGACGGTTAAGAAATTAAGGTAAATGTTTTGTTTGAAAAAATTAAATTTAAAAAATATACTGTTATACATGCGTAGGCCCTCAATTGTAAACAATGAGCAAGCGTGTTTTCCCGAAACTTTCTCTCACACTCTCTAATAAAAGTAATTATTTCCCTCCCCGACCTCGAATAAAACTGGGAACCTTGTAAAAGATCATCTACGTCATTAATGCTCAGATATTTATTTTAAGAGGCTCGTACATGAGCAAATCAGTATTTGTGTACTTCATAGAATAATGAAAGGAAATGATGCTTGTTTATTATTAATTGCTTGCTGCTGGTGAGCAGTAATAACGAAAAAGTTTATTAAAGTACAATTTTGGACGATTAAACCTTGAGAATCGGTTATGGAAACCTAATATATAGAGATGGCGTCTTTTTCCCAACCGATTGAAATCTAAATTTGAAACAGAATTACAATGGTATCAAAAATTCATTTATTTAAGTCATTTCGTTTTTAATATATCGTATTTATAAGCATGTGAAAGTACAACCATTCGCATATTTGGTTGCATATTTGGTACATAACAATAACTTAAACGACAAACAGATGCTCCACTTTTTATCTATCTAGTTCTTAACATTTTGTAGTTATCATGTTCATTCGTATTCAGCAAACTGGTAAAAAATTTCTTCTGAATAAATTTCGTTTAAAATGTAACATACATCTACAAAATTTGGAGTAGAGGTTATATTTCGAATACTGAACTCTTGACTTTGATTTTTTTAATGGATATAACAGTTCCTCTCAGTATATTCCGTATAAAACAAGTAAAAATTGTGTAAAAATATTTTGTGTTGACTTATGCTATTATTTCATAATTGTCCGAAATATCCTCAACTGTTGTACCATCCAGTTCCCTAGATAATTGAGATTTTACTGTATGAGTGAACTTTCTGAGTCTTTCCAAATCTGCTACAATGAAAATTGTATCTAATTATCAGTTTATTGTAACAATTTTTATCTTTTAATCACTTCCCCAATATCATTTTTACCTCCGACTATTTAGTATTGCTTACCTTGTCTAGTTCCATTTGAAAATTAATTAGTTATGAAGACCATAAATTTTATTTCTAGTTTCTAAATTGAAATTTCTTTCAAATTAGTTTTTTAAGCATTTGCATTAATTTATTCGCAATTTTTTGTAAGTAAGTAATAGCATATCAAAAATTGCCTTTTTTCCAATATAAAATTTTTCTTTATTTCTGCTTTTTAGCTCTATACTTGCCTAATATATTGCCTTATTTTACTTCAGCGATCAATGGAGATGGGTTTAAGTAACTTGTAATTCTCGTGCAAAGTTCTAAAATCTGTAAATTTATTCTTAAAACTATTCTTTAGGAATGGCTTAATTTACAGTTGAAATGTTATCACCATGCCAGACAGATTTCATAGCTACACTCATTGGTTAATTAATTAGAAACCTTTGAGATTTGCATTTGAATGCTTGTTAGGGATGAAATATGCAATTTTTTTGTTATGACATGGGTTTTACGTTGTTAGAATGCTAGTATAATTAAGGTCTAAGAGTAGTTTTCGCAAAGAAGGAAATAAAGTAGTAAAAATTACAGATATTTCACAATTTGAAAAATGGCTTATTGTTGGTGCCTATTTAGCAGGTGCCTCGATTTCGAAGACGGTGGATCTCACTGGATTCTCAAAAGCAGCTATATTAAAGATTTTCAAAAGTTGGAATCAGAACCCATGGTCCTTCTCTAGAAACAGGTGACAGCGGTTCAAGCAGAGTTTTTCAATAGCTTGATCGGCGTCGAAATATATTTAAGAATAGGGACTCTACTGTAATGTAACTGACACAAATTGTCAACCAAGGCACATCCCAACATTCATCTCGAACCATGCGTGGAGAAATGTAGATGATAGGAAGGCGTAGCCGAGTGCTTCGTGAGAAAACCACTCATTTCTGTCCGACTCGCAACAATTCGTTTGCAGTGGTGCCGGGAAAGAAGACACTTGGCATCTGAGGATTGGAAGCAGGTAATGTAGTCGAATGAATCACTCTACACCTTATTTTGCACTGATGGAAGACATCTAATTTGGCGAGAACCCACGAAGGCATGAATACATCTTGGCTAACTCGTACTATGTAAGAGTCTGGAGGGAGTATCGTGATATGAAACATGTTATGCTGGCATGGAAGTGGTGCCCTGGTGTTCCTCGAGGGAAACAAACAGTCATGCAATACCTAGATATACTGGCAGATCAAGTGCAACTTGGCATGTTACAATTTTATTCTGATGGCGACGGATACCTCATGGGTGATAATACAACTATACATCGTTCCAGAAGTGTTCAAAATTAGTTGGAGGATCATCAGTCTGACTTCCAACATCTTCCCTGCCCACCGCATATCTCGGTTCTTAACCCCATAGAAAATGTGTGAGATATAGTGGAAAGACGCATACGACAGCACTATTCTCTTTCATTTAATTTACAAGATCTAAAATGCTGCATGGTCAACGTATGGTATTCTCCAGATGTAAATGCACTCCAGAAGATTATAGACTCGATACCCAAATGAATCAGAGCAGTTATCCGTGCAAAAGGTTGTCCAATTAAATTTTGATCTAGGGTTTCTAATTCATTGACCAGTGAATATATTAAACTTAAGCAATATTTCCCAAGCAGCAAAAGATCGTCGGCCAACCATTGGCCACACATCGCGACGCAGAACGCGCGACGTCGGGCCGACATCGGAAGCCGATGTCGGGCCAACATTGGTCTTGTCCCACGGCGGAACGCCGGGCGATGATCGCGCCGACTTCTTTTCGATGAAATTTCCGATCGTTTCCCGACGTGCTTTCTCATGGCCGACGTCATTCCAATCATTCCCCGATGTGTTTTATCAATGGGTGACCTAATGCCACCCATTCCCCAATGTATTTTTACAATGGGCGACCCAATACCAACCATTTCCCAATGTATATTTTAAATATGGACGACCTAATGCCAATCATTTCCCAATGTATTTTAGCAATGGACGACTCAATGCCAACCATTATCCAATGTATATTTTAGCAATGGACGACCCAATGCCAATCATTTCCCAATGTATTTTAGCAATGGACGATATGTTACCAACCATTTCCCAATGCTTTTTAGCAATGGGAGGCCAAATATCAATCATTGGGCGATATATTACTGAACACTTGCCGCATCAAATTGAAATATTAGTTTATTGGTTATTTGGTTTTCTTAAACCCTATAATTTAGTGTCATAATAGTTCAAATTATTGTACTTTCAAATTTTTTTTCAAACGAATGAAAATAAGAAATATTTTAAGTAGTTTACTTTTCTTTTTTACTTATGAATATTTTTGTTTGCTATTTTGATAAATTTAAAATTCCATAAAACACTTGCTTTTCATAGAATGATATGTTTCATTATTTTAATTTTAACTCCTTGACTTTCTTAATTATTATTATAGCATATTATTTTATCACAATCTTACTCTATAAATTTTCAAATTACATTTTTTTTTACTGCTCTAAGGAAAATAAATGTTAAAATTATCTGAAATAATTTTAAATTTGGTCACTTGCACATCTTATTTCTAATAATATAACCTTATATCTCTATATAAGGTTAGTTTCTTTCATTTATATTTCCTATTTATTTTCATTATTAAATGCATGGGAAAAACTGCTAACATAATCATAGTTTCAATTGCATAATTAATCAGTATAATTATATATATATATATATATATATATATATATATATATATATATATATATATATATATATATATTATAACATTTTTAATATTGCCTAAACAATTTGTTAATTTTAAAAGTTATTTCATGAAAATTAAAGCATATTATTCTTATATTATTCTATTTTCTATATAAGACTATATAATCCTTATTAAAAATATTATATAGTTCTATATAATATATATAGAACTATATGTACATTCTTATAGTTTGCTACAAGCTTTTATATTGTTTAATGTTAGCAATAAAAAAAGAATTACTAAAATGCAATGAATAAAACACAAATTCCTATTTTAACATATTTTGAACATCCCCCCTTTTTTACTGCATTGGTTAAAAATTGTTTAAAACACTAAATTATAGCATTCCTATATGTGTTTCTTCAATAGGTAATATTTTTAAAAGCACAATTTAACAAGTTACTTTAAATATCTTTTCTAGATCTCTGTATAGTAAGGTTTGGTTTTGTGGTGAAAGAACCAAATTTGATCTATGACAAATTCTGAACATTATACAAAAATTCCATACACAAAATGCAACACTTCTTTAATTTCTATGAAGCTCCTATTAACTTACATACTTTATGTTGAAGAAACTTTATAGTTCATTATAAATGTTAGTGCTAGGTAGTGTGTAATAAATAACATTCTACAAGACAATTACCAAAAAATAATGAATAAAGCACAAATTTCTATTTGAACATTTCCCTATTTTTTCTAATGCAATGGTTAAAAATTGTTTAAAATACTAAATTATGCAATTCCTATTATATGTTTCTTCATTTTATTTGCATGAAATTCCTTATGTTTACTATTAACTTACATACTTCATGTTGAAGAAACTTAATACTTCATTATAAATGTTAGTGTTAGCTAGTGTCTAATAGACAACATTTTACAAATAAAAAAAATTATTTGAAATTTGAAATATTTATTTATTATAAGTTTAAACTTGGTTTTGTAGCACAAGAACCAAATTTGGTCTATGATTAACTCTAACATTTTACAAAAATTCTAAATAAATGCCTAATTCCAAACAAACACTTTCAATTATACAAAATTACTTCTGAAAAATGTTTAAAAATATATATATTATTTTCCCCTTTTTATTTTTTGGAGAAAGGAAACAAACAATTTATTTAAAAAGACCTTTATTAAATAAAATTTCACAAATACAAAGTAAAATGACATAGTCACTTCAAATTTTAGGCTGAAGTTTCAGTAATGAACTTGTACACTCAAGCAGCATCCTGAAATTGACTTGATGACTATCATGAATAAATAAATAATATTTTCTCATCATTTATAAACAAAATTTATTTAATTAAAAAAATATTTATAATACTTGAAGCATTTGAAATTTCTACAAATTTACATAAATACCACACAATTTATGTAAATATTATATATATGTATAACTGAATCATCTGCTATTAAGAAACCTTTTAGATTCACTTTTCCTTTTTGGCCACCTTTCATGAGCCTAGAAAATAATTATAATAATTATTGAGTTTTCCCTTTTATTGAAAAAAGTACATATAAAATATTTGATAACCGGAGAAAAGTATTTAACAAGTAAAAGTCTTATAGAACTTCATAAACATGATAATGTTTAGGATAACAGAGAAAAATAAAAATATCTGAAACTAATGGGAGTAAAATTTGTGACTATTTTATGAAATAATTAGAAACTATTCATATAAAAGTATTAAAAAATGCCTACATTATCTCAAGTTTTAAAGAAATTTCTGTTTTGAAGTTTACAGTAAATATATTTAAATATATTTTGCTAAGCCTTTTTGACCTCATGTCAAAATAAAAATAATTATACAAATGTTATTGTAATACCAAAATATAAGAATGTTATTTAATACTTTTTAAAACTTCTTTCATTTGAACATTTAAAATTGTACACAAAAACAAAGAATTTAAATGATAAGAAAAATTAATTCAATTAAATATAATTAACATAACTTGAGTTATTATTCTGAAAAAAAGAGGCTGCTATTATAAAATTTATTCAAAATATATAAAGAAAAAAGAAAGTTGTGGAAAATGGATTCTTTTCTTATAAAAGAAAAAAGCTTTCTAATAAAAAAAATGGAAATTGAAATTAACCTACTTGTTGTAATGTAGTAGGCT
>JAOUZG010010951.1:6081971-6128955 GCA_026289955.1 Argiope argentata
TGTGTGTGTGTGTGTGTGTGTGTGTGTGTGTGTGTGTGTGTGTGTGTTAAGGTATGTAAGATATTCATTATAAGTTAGGGAAATTGTTAATCAATATCATTTATACAGTATTCCCTTGTTTTTAGTACCCAGCCTTTGAGGTTCTCCTTCGTTTAAAACAATTATTGTTAGTCTCCACAAATTAAATGGTTTTTAATGTAAATGGCTCCTGATAATTTAAAATTTTCTCTGTTTACACCGCTATTCCTCTTCTTTCTTTAAAAGTATAAAAGAGCAGTAGTACTGTATATAAATCCATGTATAAAGATAATTGCTCTCTATAAAAATACACTCCAATTAAGTTGTGAAATTTAAATTCATTTCTATAGATCAATACCAATACATTCATTTGTATTGACTGTATAAATATCAAAAAAAATTTACTGTTAAAAAGGCTCTAAGATTTTTCTTTCATCAAATTTAACAGAATAGCGTGGGTTTACAATATAATTTGCGTAAATATTCAATAAATATATTCGCCGTCCCAAAGAAAACTGCCCCTCACCTTTTACAAGTCTCATTCCCTATATATATATATTTGATAGACGGAAATTTTCTTATGCAATTGATCAATAGCTGAAAAATAATTCACTGACTTGAAGTATTCTAATTACAAAAAAAATTAAATCATTTTATTATTTCAAAATTTATGAAAAAAATTCTTTCAAGCGGAATTTTTGGAAATTATTCAATAGAATAAACAATTGGGTCATGGAGTTTTATCATAAAAAGCTGCGTTATTTCAATAAGAATCTATTTGAATAAAAATATTTTTATTCTTTAATTTTATGTCATAATTTAATAAATATTTACTAATTCAGCCCTTAAGTTCTAAATAGTATTACACTATTATCATTCCAGATATCATTAATATGGTTAGTCAGAAAGAAAAGTTTATTTTGACTACTTATGAGAATAAGCTATCGAAGTTCACAAGTTACAATGGGTGAAACAAGTTCATGAGATTCCATACTATCAAATGAAAAGTAGTCCCATGTCATAACAGATCCACCCACTAATTGACGTTTTGAAGAAGTGTTTTCTTGTTTCAATTCATGACAGTAATGCTTCTTGCCAACAGAACCACCCAAATTTCATTTCTTTCAGTCGAAAAAAGTAATCTGCAATCATTGATCGTTCCAAGCAATCACTTGCTTGGAAAGTTCTTGCCTGCATTTCCTATCTGTTCTGTAAACCTTCTTTTTAGCAGATCTTTCTCAAGTAATAACAGAAGAAATAGTTTTCCCTGCAAATATTTGAAAAAATCATTCTTCAAGTTTCTTTAAGCAAGTACTTTTGCGGGTACCTCCGTTAATCGTTTCTTCGATGAACAAAAGTTATGTCCATATGAAAGATAATATAGATTATTCTCTTTTCACTTTATTAACGAGATATCAATGCTTCAATTAATTGTGCGAAAAATATTTATTTGTCAGTGACTTTAACTATCAATATTAATCCAATTTTAATTATTAGTATCTTAAAGTTGTAATGGTTATCTTTAAGTTATTCAAAGAGATGAAATTAGATTTTTTAATAACTGCATTATTTTCATTTTAAACTATTCACGTATGTAATTAAGTTATTTTTTAATACTTAACCTTAATGAGGAAATTAAGATAGAAATGTCAAACCCTCAGTTTAAAATTTTAAGAAACTATAAGTGTTTTACGGTCATAAAATTATACACAACTTTCTTCTCTTTGAATATTACTACATGTTATCCTGATTTTAGTATTTTATATATCAGATAAACATTTTAAATGATTTTAACTGTTTCATTGAATCCATACAATGAGCTGCACTAAATATTGACACTTAATGTAGGAGTCTCCGTACACTGATTGCGACGGATATTTTCTCCTTTTCTAAGGCATAAGGATCTCTCCACATCTTTTCTGTGTCGAATACGAGCGGAATAGGCATCCCTCTTTCGTGTTTCACATTTCGATTCGTACGAGCACAGGGGATAGCAAACACTGGATAAATACTTTTATCGGGATCTTCTCGATCTACCAACACGCAATGGGACACTTGTGGTAAAAGAAATAAATACAATTTTGTCATATTCAATAGTTGGCAGAACCTCTATCAGAAGCAATTACAGTATTAATTAGTTAATATTGTAATGCATCTCACATATATTAACAGACAAGGATGCATATGAAAATAAAGGAGTAAATGATGGTTATTATTACTTTAATTGGAAATCCATGCCCACTATTTTAGATCAATCGTACAATTAATTGAGGACATTTCAAGGCCTTATCAAAACTGGCACTGCATCAAGTTACATAATGAAATTTAATTTTGCATGTTATAATATACTAATAAGATCAGAGCTTTCAATAATTTAGTTCAATTCCTTGCATTTGTTATTATTGAATTAATTACCCCAAATATATTTATTATTTTCAGCTAAAAAAATTCTTAAACTATGCTACCACATGTTTTGATAGTTTTCTTATGCTTCCACAGAAATCTATAAATTTAGTAGATTGCGAAAATGCTCATCTACTGCTATTGAAATTTTCAAGACCTCCACATGCATCATCAGCACTGGATAGATAAGGATGAATTAAAGTTTCAGTGGTGTGAGTTATATTTTCTTTGTTTCCACGAAATCAGCATATTACCTTATTCTAGCATACAAATGTTTACATTTTGCCATTTTAAGAATTTCTTTGATCCTAATTTAGCTTAGAGGTTGATTTAAATTAAACTCGCTTATTGGTTGCAATTTTAAAATAAGTTTGAACTGAGACCAATGCTACTGTTTCTTTAACTCTATCCGTAAACTAGTAATTAAATGTTAATTGGATTGTTTTCTTCAGTAGAAAGAAAAATGCATTGGTCAAAATAATTCTGGTTTTACCCAGGCCATATTTTATTTTCTTTATTTCATTTTTATTGCTAACGTACTATTACTCTCAATTATAAAGATGATTATTATTAAATATTGTTATTGATTATTATTAAATATTATTGAATTATTATTTTAATTAATATTAAAATTTTTTTATATAATTTATGTACTAAGCAAGAATTTTATGACAACCTTTAATAAAATATATGAACCCTATCCCTATTACTTGTACCTATTTACACTAAGACCCGTCAAAATGACGACTTCAGCAATTTCATAGTTTATAATATTGTATGGATCATGTATATAATATTGGATATCAATACATATTTACATTTATTCATACATTGCTTTTAGACATTTTTAGGAAAAATTTGAACTGTAATTTTCATATGAAATCATATTGATTGATTCAAAGTGTTCAGCAGCCGTTATTAATGGGTTCTGTTTCATTCCGGTATGATTCAGTTTATAATTAAAAGCTCTAACTGAATATCCTATAAATGCAAATATAAACTGTTTTTCTTGAGTTTTTTATTATTAATTAATGAATTATTGTATTAAGTATTGTTTTTGTTAAATTGTATTCTTTTATTTACATGAACTAAGACAAAATTTGCAATGAAAGTCATGATGATAAAAAAATCTACCAATATGCCGGAAGTTGTAAAACTAGATTTATATTTAACATCGGTAGCTCTAGTTTTAAATAATATTTAAATAATGATTTCTGCTTTCATTTTTAGAATAACATAAATATTTAACCACTAATGATAAAGATATATTGCTTTATATTATATTTTTGTAATTTCATCAAAAGGTGTTGTTGTTCATTTTGCATATTTATTTATTTCATTTCTATTAAAAAAAATTTCTACGTAGGTATTTCAATTCATATCTTTTGGGTAGAGGGAATGGAATAACGCCCTATATAAACAGATGTCGGATGTAATGGTTATATTACAAGTGAAATTTTAAGGAAGTAATTAAAGAAAAGCAAAATATATTGCCTGGAGCTAAAATAAAAAAGCTCTTCTAAATGTTGAGGAATTTTAATCTAAAGAAAAGTTTTTCAGGATTCTTGAATTTCAAAATTGGTTTAATTTAGGTTGCGTTGAATTATTTATATTTTCCTTACTTTTGAGGTGTTATTTATGAAAAATGTTTGCTAGTGTTTCTCCACATTTGCTTGAAATATGAGTTAAGTTTTGGTGATACGAAAACTTTACTTCAAAATCCAATTCTCTGGAATATTTTGGTATGTAATCCACAAAATAGTTCTAGAGTCTCACTGGAAATCTTAATCAGTTATAACCTTCTCTGAATAGTCATGTTTAAATAAAGAGGATTAGGTAATGAATTACTTAATTATAAATGTGAGTTTTTTTATTGTGTAATCTTATAATAAAATGCTTAATAGATAATGTTTCAATTTCATTCGTAATTCAAATAGAAACTATTTTGTTTAATAGTAAATGGTATGTAATATACAAAAAAAGAAATCTCTGTCAGACTTTAACAATAACTTATAACTTCTTTTATTTTAAAGTATGGTTTAAAAGTTATTAATACACAGTTATATTTTTATTTACAAGTTTTTAAGACTTTTTATGCTATCCAGTATATTATTATAATAAAGCTAAATAAATATACCCAGCATATATATTTGTTTAGCTTTAATATAAACTAAATGTTGTAACATATGGGGTTGTGTCTATTTCTTGTCAGAATTTTGTTACCTTACAAATGTCTTATGCTTATGACTATGTTCGTCTTTAGTGATCTTAAAGTTATTGTTTAAAATGCTTAGACACTCACACAAATTACTTTCTCTCGCAGTAATACACAAGGGAATCATGTTCATTAACAAAGCATGAAAATTTAATTGAATTAAAATAATTAACAATTACAATGAACCATTACTCTAGTCAATTAAATTGAAGAAAAAATATTTTTTTTGTGATGAAGTCAAATATTTTCTCAGTTTAACTTCCGTAGGCGATGGTATATTTGTTGTAATCATGAAGTTAAACCTTATATTAGAATGAGGTAATGCGTTTACAGCACAATGAACATTTCTAATCCAGTTTAATATCTCTAAATTTGCTGAATTCTTCAAGTTATATTGTTTAGAGAGCTAAAATTTTTCCATTACGATGTATTTACTAAATTTACATATAAATATACTTAGAAAAGTGTATCCATTAAATTTTTCGTAATACCACTAAATAAAATCCTCAGTAATATATACTCTAGAAATTCAAAGCATTGTATTATTATGAGATTTCAATCAATATAATGGCACCTCTGTTTTTATTATAATTCTTTACTTTGAAAGTAAAACTATGCAAGAACGGTAATAAATGGTATATTGGTATAAGCAACAAAAAAGAGTTTGAAAGGTTTCAGACAATGGGTATCAGCTAGGGCTGTAAAGCTTACAGTCGAAAATAGGGATTTAAAGATTAAACACTGTTGCAAAACTTAAGCAACAATGTACATTTTAAGCAGATAGCCATGAAACTGGAGAAAAGGAGCTCTTGTGATCAGTGCAATGAACCCGTAATTCAGGAGAAAGGTCATGCGCATGCAAATATCAGGAACGAAACGCCACAGGTGACGTGAGCGTACGTAATACGCGTGCGGCTGGCGCCCGCAGCACAAGACTACAATAAAAGGAAGGGCGAAGACGCAATTAAACACATTCGTTGCAAATGCTAGAGAGTTCTTTCATGAAATATGGCGAAAAGAAATGACCTGAATGATTTCACACGTGGAAGAATAATCGGAAAGTTAGAGGACAGGAATAGTGTGACCAGTGTAGCTGAAGAGTTCGGAATCAACAAATGTATCGTTCCGCGCGCTTAGAAACTTCCAAACCACATGTACAGCTATTAAAAAAGTTGGGGGTGACCGCCCCAAGAAAACTACTGCAGTGGATGACCGTAGTTTTCTGCAGTGGATGACCGTAGTTAGTATCTTCCTGCAGGCGAAAAGAGCACGAAACTAGTCAGCAAGTGCAATTGCTCAGCAACTGTGCACAGGAAAGGGGCGACAAGTGTCAAGGTTTACTAGTCCAGACGCCTTTACAAAGGGGGCATATTTGCCAGCCGTCCCGAACGCTGTATTCCTTTGAAAGTTGGCCATCGGTTGCACCCTTTAGAGTGGTTCAAGGAGAACAAAAACGACGTACCATCAATGGAATCATGTCTTCTTTACGGTTGAGAGTCGTTTTAGTGCTACAAGCGATTCTAAACGCCAGTTGAAATGGAGAGAGGTCGGGACACGGTTTCATCCCAATAACATCACGGGAAGATACCGTTACGGTTGTAATGGAGTTGTCGTCTGGAGAACCATTATGCTGAACGGGAGAACTGAACTCCACGTTTTCGACGGAGATATTACACCCTCTGGGAAACCCTCAACCACTGAAATAGATGCTGATTGAGGAATGGGCACTCTTACCTCAAGAACTGTTGGACAATCTAGTACTGAGTATGGGGACACGGGGAGAAGCAACCATTACAGTCAGGGGAGGGCATATCCCATACTAAGGAACATCTGCTTGTTGTTCTTCTTCTTGGACAGACAATCATGTGTAACGATACTATGGGTTTAACAAATCCTGCATTGTATTCATTTTTGGGCAACAGTGCTAGCGTTATCCTTTAAGTACAAAATGATGTCTTTCATTTCTATATTCCATGTCTTTCAGATGATTTCTCATGGAATTAAGTAACAGGTGGTTTTTTTCCCCTAAGCTTTGCACAACAAGGAAGTTTGATAACATAGAAAACTACAGTAGTAAAACAATAATAATAAATCAGTAATTTGAATGTTAAAATTGGAATAAAATGAATTCATTTCTTGAAAAACTATAAACAAATTTTTGTAAACTAAAACAATTTTTCCCCATATAACAAACCATAGAACAAATTTTAAAAATATTCACAAAAACTCTTTTGGAGGATTTTGGAACAATATTTACATCAAAAAGTATATTTACTCTTTTTATTTACTAAATGTGTTTATTTTATATGTAAATATATGCTACTACAAGTTAAAGAAATGTATTATGTATTCCTTGATGTATTTTTATGTATTTTTTAACGAATTACTATCTATTTAATTTGATAGTTATTTTGAGTTTACATCTTAGAAAATCAACAGCAGTGCTTGTAGAAATCAAATCGGCAAAAAATGTTTATTATCAAGAATGGCAGCCTGTGCATATAAATTTTATATAACGGTAAAATTAAAGCCATTTTTGTAAGATTTTTTTTTTTATTTCTGAAAAATATTTAAAATTCATGTTCGGTATTTTTGTACAATAAAGAATAATAAAATCTAACGAACAGTAGTTGTTCCTATTGGTCTTTTTCTTATCAAAATTTTACGAAAGACTGGAAACGATACAATGCTTTGCAAATAATAAATTATTTATTAACAAAATTTTAGGAATGAAATATTCTCGCGTTTCAATGAAATAATTCACAAATTTAAATTATATCAGTTTCCTTTTGTTTGATTACACATTATGCTGCATTTAATATTTTCTTAAAATGCAAGTCCCCTTTTTTCATTCTTTCTTTTTAGAAACACGGGACAAAAAAATCTTGATAATTAAATCAATTGATAAATATTTTTCAACGATTCACGACCACTCAACCTAGAACGAGTACCATGTGTTTTAAATATTCATACAATATTTTTAGTTGAACAATAAGAAACATGCTGAAAGACGTTTCATCAAAAAAACAGCTTCCTGCCGTACTGATAAAGCGTCCTGTCCTCCTAAGAGATCCATTAGAGAAGCTTTAAACCAATCACAATTTTTTATTTGATAGAAAGAAACATGCGAACCAATATTATGGTTTATGTTCTTTTAAAAAGGGGGGCTTAAATTCATCTGAATGAGGTTTAACTTAGTTAATGACATCCAGATATATACAGTTTTCTGAAGGAAATAAATGTTCTCTAGAGAAATTTCTTTTAGATGACATAACCTACCATATTTTTACTTCCAAAGTAGAAATATTTTATTGAAATTTCATGTTCATTGGTTCTTTTTATAGGTATTTAAAGTATTTTGATGAAAGGAACTGGAATTGGTTTATCACAACTGTGCTTATAGTTGATCAGTGTGGTATGCCATTTATTTGTGTTACATTTCAGCCAATTTGTTGGCTGTTCAGAAATAAGCCAAGACATGCTTTTGTTTTTTCTGGCTGAAATTTAATGAAACTAGATAGGGGTTATTGCTCAGTGTTTAAGAAGAAATTCAAGATTAATTATTTTACAAAAATTAATAATATATAAAATATATAATCAAAGAAACTAATTCCTTGATTATGTAATTTAGTTTTTATGCATATTTCATAACACTTCAGTAACATCTTTTACCATTATAGTATTTACAATTACTAATTTATTAGAAAGATTTCAAATTAACATCTGTATAAGTTCGTAGTCTGGCATCTTGTAAATTTTGGGATATTAACTGATCTCCTTTATGCTAGTCTGAAAGAAAGTCAATAAATAAATAGTCAACTTATTTTTTGAGAATAAGTTTATTGGTGGATAAATGCAAATATTAGTTCAACTGATTTTATGCGTGTTTGTGTGCGCGTTTATTTTATAACGTGAAGTTGTTTTCAGAATTTATATGAAAGCTATTTGAAAAGAAACCTAGCATTTTTAACCATATATGACAAGGATAATATCTGAACTAATACCTGTACATTCATTCTATAATGCAACACCATTTACAAAACAATTGGCATGACATTAGATTTATATTTCACAAAATCCCATAAATATTACACATCCGTTGGAATTCCGTTTCGAGCATGAAAACCCAATCTCGAATCTAAAGACTTTCTATTCCTTTCCTTTTGTTTCCGCACCTATTTTTAATTAATAAGCATAGAGAATCGATTTTAGAGCAGAACTAGAAATATTTGATAAATTATAAAAACAATTTAATAGGCCAGAAAAATCCAAATTCTCCTTTTAAATTTAATCAAAGAAATTTGTTTTGGTCAGAAAGCCTTTCAATTTATATTAAAAGACTCTAAACATAACTGTAATTGTCCTTGAAGAAGTTAAAATATCCATTTAAACTGTTGGAGTATTCATAAATATACTAAGTCATGCATTTTTAATGCTAAAATTTTGCTCAAATGCAAATATAGAGTTGTTTAAAATATATTCTTGCGTTTATACAATTAAAGCACAATAGATATAAATTGCGTTTGTCGTGCTCGTTCGGAGTATTTCTGTGTTTTGTAATTTATCTTCTCGTTCTCTAATCATGTACAGTTCCCTCTTGCTGTGCAATAACTCGTTATCTTTACAAATGTAAAAGAGACACCCGGTGAGTTTACAGATAGTGAATTTGAAAAATCGTCTCTTCTGTATTTACCAATCTCCTTCTTCAGGCAAATATTTCCTAAGAAACATTAAACCTCTCGCTAAGAATTATTTGAAAAAGCAGTGACACTTGAAGCAAGGATTTTCAGGGGACCTTATTCCTTCACATCATATTTTATCGTTTCTGAAAGACGTGCGATTGCTTTTGCACAAATGCAAAGTTTGCGTTTCTGCAGGCTACGTTTCAGCAAATTTATGCTTCGACATTCCGATTATTTTGGCAACATTCTTCACTTATATATATTACCTGTCAAAACGACTAAAAGAGCTCCAATGGGTACAAAAGGAAATTTTATTTTATATCTTTCCAGTTATAGGAGAATTTACATTCAGCATCTTAAATATATAATTTGTGACAATTCATTATTTTATGCCACCAATACGATACATAATAAATTCTTCGTGAATTTAGTAGAAGAAATAATTTTTTTTTATACCACAGCAAAAAAAGTCTTGCTTGCTCTTCCATATGTTATGACAGTTTATAAAAATATGCCCATTATTGAAAATAAAAGTATTTTATCACAGTTTTCAAAAAATACAAGTTCCTTACTCGTAATTTCTATTGTAATAATAAGCAATTGGAACTCAAAGTTACCACTCAAGATGCATAAGAGAGAAACTCACAATAATAGTTATTAATGTTTGATTATTTATAAAAGTCTTTTAATGAGGTCGGAGTGTCAACAACAAAATATTTTTAAATACATCTTTTGCATTAAATATTTTTACTTATTGAAATACGTTAAATGCTTTAATTAATTATAAATTATTTCTTGTGCTCAAATATATATAATTATAGTTAAGTATTAATTGCTTTTAAAAAGCATTGTATTAGAAAGTTTAATCTACAACCATTGGAAGTGATCTCTATGCAACTTTCTCCCCTAATAAATCCACCGGCGCATAGTCTCTGCACAATAAAGGCATTAATAAATGCAATTGTGTATTATTAATCGCTTGCCTTTGGCGAAAAATAGTCACGAAAGAGCCTATTAATGAGTTATCGTCAGCGATTGATCGCTGGAGCCTATTAGTAGATATAATTACAACTTAAGAAACATAAAATCGAATATGAATTTTGGTCTCTTCTTTTCAAGCGAATGACACCAACGTTTGATTCTACAACTGTCATAAAAATTCATATATTTAAATCATATTATTTTTGAGTTATCATATTTACATGCTTGTGAAAGTAAAGACCTATTGAAAGATTTACTTACAAATTTGATACAAAAAGTGCATGTACTTTCCATTTAGTTCTCTTTGTTTTGCTGTTACCATATTAACTTATATTTGAATAGAGGAAGGGCAGTCTTCTTCCGAATGGATATCGTTCAGAATTTGAAAAAAATTTAGAAATTTGTTATAAAGGCCATATAACTAATTTCGTACGCCTGCTTCAAAACGTTTTTGAATTATCATATTTACGTGCTCGCAGAAAGACATAGTTCTAAAAGTATGTTACTGTTTTTATCATATTTGAATGCAGAAATTTTTAAATTATGTAAATTTTTAATAGTTAGATCTTTTTCCTTGTTCTTTCGCTTTTCTTCCTTGATTGGGTTAAATTATCATTTTCTGCAAAGATTTTTTTTCCTTCAAAAAATATCGCCTTTGAGATCATGTAGATTATTTCATTTTTCTTTCTTAGTATTACTTTATAGGTGTTTTTTAAGTTATCTATATTATATAATATTCTTTCAATATATTTTTCATTGATAATTTAAACATATATTTCAGCAAAAATTCACTGATTTTCAAAATAAAAAATTAAGAAATTGAACAACCTTATTTAAAGAAATTAATAAAGGCATGTAATGGATAACTACCTCCTGAATATCAAATAAATATTTTATTGGAAACATCATCTGCATAGTTAAAAAATTAGTTTATGGAAAAAACTACTTTAGCAATGGAGAAACAATGGCATTGTCAGTTAAAAATGTAAAACAAATTCAATTTTTAACTTTTTTCATCAAATTTAAAGTCCATAAAAATATTTTAAAAATAAAAATTCAAAAATAAAAGATGAATAAATTAACAACTTTAAAAAGCTTTTATACTAATCCATGAATAAATTGCAAGTATCAATTAATACTTCTTTTGATTCGTTATAAAAAAAATCTATGGAATCAATTTATATGAAGCCAGGCTTACTTGTATTTTGCAAATGGAGCAGTTTTGTTTTCATTTTTGAAAGAAACTAATATCTCTAATACACGAAATTGAATCAAACAGTATAAATTTTGTTTAAAAAATTCTTTAAAAACAAATTGTTATAAATAAAAACAATATGCTAGGAATAAATTCAGTTGAAATCTCAAGTTAAAAATGAACAGAAAAAATTCATTACCAATTTAGTTATACAAGATGAACTTGTAATATCTGCACTTTTAAAGCACTTTCTTGTCTTCACTTTTTCTCTAAAATATAGTTTGCTTATTTATTTGTTTTCATAAAATCACTTTTTTTGTGGATATTTACTTTATTATTATTGCTTGCTTTATTATTAACTATTTTTTGTCGATATTTGCTTTAAAATTCTAAAAATTTAAGAGTAGGTTCACGCCAAATATCTGTTTTTAATTGTTTGCGATTTTAAGTAAAATGTTCAACTATGATGCAATTCTATTTTGAACATGAATATAGCTTTCTCAAATCAATGGCGTAAGCAATCTTCAAAATATTACATATTTGAAAGATTACAGATGAAAATTAAAATTACATATGCCACCACCTTATTTTTCAAAACCATTATTTGTGGAATTTGTTTCTTTAAGCCGGCAAAAGCACACAAACTGTGAAAATAAATAAAGAAGTCAATTCTTAATTACTAATTTAGTCAATTTACTAATTATATTGTGCATATAAAGTACTAATTTCCCCAAACTTTCTTAATGTCAGAAAAATATCGGGAGCCTTTTCTTTAATCTGATTTAACTATAAAACCCAAGCATAAGTTACGCAAAAAATTATGGTTCACGATTTTTATACCAAGCTTCTTAATCTCATAACTTTTGTTAAAAATAAGTTTTAGTAAAGCACGATTTTTTTTGAATAGTCAGAAATTAGTGGCAAAATATTTGCAAAAAATATTCTGTCAAATAAAATGAGGAAAGAATTCTTGATCTTTGCCTAAAAATAACCCAGGTTAGATATCTCCTTGAATTTATTCATGCTTCAGTAGAAAATAGACTAACAACTCCGGTAGAAGATGAACTATAAAGCGAAATTTCAAATTATAATTTCCATAAAGATGTTAACCGTTTAGAACCAAAGCCACTTTGGTGATGTGATTCCCATTTAGTCTAGCATATCAAGCCAATTCCATATCTTGAGTACTCTTGATAAAAGGGTATGTACCTACTTTAAATCCTTCCGACCTTAGAACATCTTAGAAGTCTGACTAATTTGGAAGACTGTTTACTTTCCAGGATGACTTTCTAGGGTAAATGGTCCTGGTTTGAGCTTCGTTACAGTTTATTACATTTAAATGTAATCCTGTTGACATTTTATGGTGGCAAACAAAGTGTATTTCTCTAGTTACAGAAAGAAGTATTTTCTATATAGAAGTGACTGGGAAGTGCATAGAATTATAATGTAAGAAATTATTATGGAAGTTTTATCCCCCCAACATAATCATGGAAAACATTTTTAGTTGTGTCAGAGCTCTAAAATATTCGCAAAACACAACTAGTGAACTTTTTCTTCATGCAACTTGCTTTGATCTACAACTGTACTCCATAACGTTCTTTTAAAGGTAGTAAACATATTTCAGGAAGAACTATAATAGACATGCTGCAATGCTGTTGAGTTCTAAAAGATTTCACGATTTATAATCATAAAGAGCTTGAAATATCTACTATAATTATTGCCACCAAATATAATAATAAAATTCTCGAATGAGATTTGCAATGTCATATTTAATTGTTCATGGTGTCATTACTATTATTGACCTCTTACAGATGATGTGCATGTTTGGTTGATATATCCTACTTTCAAAAAAATGAAGATTCGTTTAAAACCAGGTAGCTCAGAATTTTACCCAACACAATATAATATTGTAAGATATTATATTATTCAATATTTAACAATATTATACAATCTTTCAAATATTGTTTAATATCATAAAATATTGAGCAATGTACATATACTACCGGAAAAAAGAGAACAATTCAACATACTCATCCAAATCAGTCTTGAAAATTTGAAAGTTTTAAAAGAGTATCTTATACTATCAAAATTAAAAGGATCGTCTTAAAACATTCATCATATAGCTTCAAAACAAAATTATATTTGACTCAAATAAGCTTCCGCAGATTGCTGGACAACAACTTTCTATAATACTTTAAAAGATACAAGGATACAAGAATAGTAAATTTATGGTTCCATTTGTTATGGAATAAATGAAATCGACTTAAAGCTGATAAGTCGTGGTCTTATGATGAATAAAAATTAATGTAAATTTTAATTTAATGGTTTTAAGGGCAAAGAAAACAGTTATTTGATTAAAAATGCTTAATAACGAATGTAATTTTGGTAAATATCAGAAACATATTTTAACACAACTCTTACTCATAGTTGAATTGTTTCATTGTCTATGGATTCAAAAAAATGCAAGCGATTTTTTCTATCATTAAATTTATTCATATTAAGCTATGAAATTTATTCTTCGTTTTGAAACAAGAATATATTCTTCCACAATGACTGTTATGTCCAAAACTTACGCCAACAAAAACCGCCGATAAAGCTTCAGTTCCCATTTACATTTTAGAATACCCGAATCTGAAGTGATGGCTTCCACACTAGAATTAGCATTGCTAATCTCCAATTTAATCTAATTTCTACTAACACAAAACGCTATTTTCGTCGACTATCAGTTCCTTGCTATTCGAGTCTGATGAGTCATTAACATAATAATTATCAACTTTCAAATCGAAACAAGTGCGCTTTTCTTTTATATAATCAATTAAAAGAGTCTCTGTCTTATTATCTTTTATATTTGAATTTTTCATTGATATTATATTCTAAAAAGAGAAATATTCAAATCAGAAAAGAAAAACTAGGAACCAAGTAACTCCAAATTATTGTCCATGGAGCAGCATAATTCTAAGTATTTATATATATGATGCTGTAAAATGAATTTAATCTTAAAATCTGAATTAAGAGAACTGTTGTTCTTGTTTCAAAAAAGAAATAATGATCTGCTTCAAAATAATTCGTTAAGTCCTAAGTTATATATCTTCCAAGATTTAACTACTACTTGACTTCACTTTTCAATATGAGAGATATTGTATATATTTTCTTCTGTTCGAAAGAATTTTATACAGCATAAGCACTCTTCCAGTAGCATTTTATTAAATGGCATTAATTTTGAATTTTTTTCCTTCAATTCATTTTAATTTTTAAAAAATACAATTCTATTTTTCTTCATACTTTCAAAGTAGGCAAATGTACATAATTTGATGCCATATACTATTTTTTTAATTATAATATTGAAAGAATTAAAAAATTATATTGATTACCTCATATTAAATGCCACATTTTCCAGAACCATTAAACTAAAAATCGGAACATAAATGTACATGATTATTTTAATAAAGCTACAACTTGAAAAATTATAAATATTTTTGATGGTGACGGCTTACTTTTATCCAAAAAATGCATCCATAATATTTGCAAGTTATCTGAAAAATGAATATAATAGTGGGTCCACAATGACGGCAAGTAAAAAAAACTATTTTTTAAAATCAATTCCAACTTTGGATATTAGGAAGAAATTCCTTTTAGTTACTTTTTATTAAATTATTACATTTGTTGTTCTAACGTTTCGCTTTACAATGGAAGAAGTGCAATACCTTCTGAGGGTTTGGGCCTCTGAGCAACCTAATAATGATCATCTCCGACTAGGTACCTCCAGTGGTGTAAGTTTCGACATGGAGAACTTGGCGACCAGGTTCGAACTCGCAACACAAGATTTTGCGAATCCAACGCCCTACCAACCAGGCTATCCCAACCTAGCAACTATAACTACTATAAATAACTAATTTAAAGGCGAGAAAATTAGTTTTTAATTAATAAAAAAATAATGAATTAATATTTGAAAAAACTGTATTAAAATCAAATCTGATCTACCACAAGTTTTTAAAAAATTACTTTTACTTGACTGTTTATATATATATATATATATATATATATATATACACTGAAGTGACAAAAGTCATGGAACGACTGTTGATATCCTGTCGGTCCTCCTTTTGCCCGGTGAAGTGCAACAACTCGACGTGTCATGGAGTCCACAAGTCGTTGAAAGTCCTCTGCAGGAATATTGAGCCATGCTGTCTGTATAGACGTCCATAATTGTGAAAGTGTGGATGGTGTAGGAGTTTGGGCACGAACGGACCTTTCGATGATGTCCCATAAATGTTCGATTGAATTCGTATCGGGTGATCTAGGTGGCCAGAGCATGCGCTGGAATTGTCCGGAATGTTCTTCAAACCAATCGCGAACAGTTCTGGCCCGGTGACATGGCGCATTGTCATCCATAAAAATCCCATCGTTGTGTGGGTACGTGAAGTCCATGAATGGCTGCAAGTGATCTGCAAGCAGCTGAACATAAAAATTTCCAGTCAATTATCGGTTCAGTTGCACTAGAGGACCGAGTCCATGCTATGTAAAAATAGCCCACACCATTATGCAGCCACCACCAGCTTGAACAGTGCCTTGATAACAGTTTGGGTCCATGGCTTCGTGGGTCTGCGCCACACTCGAACTCTACCATCAGGTCGTAACAACTGAAATCGTGACTCATCTGACCACGCCACGCTTTTCCACTGGTCTAGGGACCAGTCGATATGCTCACGAGCCCAGGAGAGTCTCTGCAGGTGATATCGTGCTGTCAGTAAAGGCACTCGAGTCGGTCTTCTGCTGTCATAGCCCAAGGAAGACAAATTTCGACGCACAGTCCTATCGGACACGTCCCTCGTACGTCCCACATTGATTCCTGCAGTTATTTGACGAAGTGTTGCGTGTCTATTAACATTGACCATTCTACACAGACGTCGGCGGTCTCGGTCGTTAAGTGCAGGTGGTCGCCCACTGCGGTGTCCATGATGGGATGGGATGCCAGAAATTCCATACTCTCGGCACACTCTTGATACTGTGGATCTCGGAATGTTGAATTCGCTAACGATATCCGTAATGGAATGACCCATGCGTCTAGCTCCAAATAACATTCCACGTTCAAAGTCTGTTAATTCTCGTCGTGCCGCCATAAATCACGAAAAACCTGTTCACATGAATAACTTGAACACAAATGAAAGCTCTGGAAAACGAACTGCGCATTTATACTTTTTCGCTGCGATACTACTGCCATCTGTATATTTGCATATTGCTATCCCATGACTTTTGTCACTTCAGTATATATATATATATATATATATATATATATATATATATATATATATAGCGTGTGCTTACAGTAGGAATAGAAAAAAGGATTTGAGGATTTTATCAAACATGCTTATTTGCATATTTTTTTATCATTACGACTTATGAAGGATTAAAAAACCCTTAAACAATACTAATGCATTTAGTCATTACAGAAGGTAAGTTTTCTACATTCCATATAGACACAAAAAAGAATTATCTTGAATCCTTTTTGTCCTGTTACAGGTGGATGCTGAAACAGACTATTTGAAACAATTCCTTTCCCTGTAGTACTTCCCAAGGGACGACGACATGCAAATAGCCGTCAAAATATTATTTGCATTTCAATTTCGGTAGTTCTATGAGGGAAGATAGTTCAAACGGTTATACAAATTTAATTTTCTTCGCATCATCCAGAATGCTTACTTTCAAGACAAATCGAATATAATTGATTTCCAAGTCAGTTTATAAGTTCTATTAATATAATTTGCAAACTTACTGTGTTCTTGCATTTCTTATACTTGATGCCATCTTAAAGGAATACTTTTTCACATCCAGCATTGGTCAAGATGGATGGCATACACATGGAATTGAGAAAGCAATTCGTCAATTACAAGCAAAGCTGGTAATTGACGGCGTGCCTTTATTAAAAAAATGGCGCGATTTCCGGTAAATACCTTTAATGAATGGAGATTCATTAGATGAACTTACATTCCACTATAATATTGACGATTTCCTTGTGAAATAAAACAAGTATTTTTATAGTTCTAATTATAAATTTTTATATCCAGTTTTCAATTTGATATGGCATTTACAAACAGAAAACTTAGCGATATTACTTTTGAACGGAACAGGGAGAAATTCCTTTGGCCATATAATTGGTTGCTATCAACGCAATTTTTATCAATAGATGAAAGGTCATTCACTCCGCATATAGGAAATGACGTTTTAACTTTACCCCAACAAACAGCTTAAGAATCCTCTAATAGCAATTGTAGAATGTATTTTGTTGACTCCTATGACATTGCATTTTTTGAAATGGGGGAAAATTCCATTTAATACAACACAAATTTCTAGGTACGATAGAAGTTTAAATGATCTGTAAGCTTCTTGTTATTTTTAACGCCAGAAACTTAACACTCAGTATTCGTTCTTCACATTTGCAGAAATGGCACAATAAAACAATCATGGTTCTCTCCTATATTATTCGACTGTTCGACACAAAATCCACATAATTATGGCCCTTTCTTAACTTTTGTAGAATATCCAGAGATTATAATTTCTTCAGTTTAAAGCCGAAACACCAAATGTACAGATTTTAATGCATCCCTGGAAGATTTCATAATGTTTGGCCAGCTAACAGTTTGTTGATTGGGTTTAAACTTTCGAATATTTAATAACAAAAATTTCATTCACCTGTGCTTACTCTTTATAATTAAAAAATGTGCTCTCGAATGGAACAACCTTTTTTGCCTTAGAACTGCACCGACTAAATTTAATCTTTATGAAAAGTTATTTCATGCATCAAAGGATAGAGAAATGCTATTGGAAATTTGTGTAACTTCAAATTTGTCCAAAATATCTGCATTTAAAAACATTATCTCCAATGCTTAATAAATTCAAACATATTTCTAAATTTTTTCCTATCCCTGATCTTGCTGATTTCTTTCTTCTATGCAATTCACAAGGTAATTGGAATCCCTCCGCAATCAATACGAGAACATTCAAACTTCTGTTTTCGAATTTTGATATGAAGCAAACTAAATTTCTAATTTCTGAACCTGTGGTTGTTCAGACAGGCCCAGCTAGTTTATTCAGTAGAAATTAAATTACATTACGTCTCAAAATTGTCTAGTTGCTTGAGGATTAACATGATTAACATTAAAACGAGAACAAATTAAACATGTTTTTCCATGTGAGGCACTATATTATATATATATTTTTGTTCTTTTCTTTATATACATATATATATATATATATATATATATATATGTATATAAAGAAAAGAACGAGATCCACAATATTACTTTCCATATTATAAGTTGACGATTTTAATTCAAATATTGAGGGGAAGTGGTTAAGAGAATGAAATCCCTCATAATTTAGCATAATAGATACAGAATTGCTGTTCTATATGGCAAGAACTGTGAGCTGAAATTCAAAAAATTAAAAGGCAACTTTTAATCAAGTTGTAGAAATTTTAAAATAAATCTGTTTAGTTTCCAATGCAAGATCAATTGACTAATACTCGAATAAGTTAGTGTATTTCTAAAATATTTGTAAAAAATTATTTATATATTAGGTATTTGAAGGTATTACATTGTTTTACCATATAGATTTTTTATATCGAGCACAGTAAAAAAACGTTGTTAACCAAAGACTCTGGAAATTAAATATTTAATTGCACTGAAATTTGAATTCGAATCTATTCTGTTCATTGGAAAGTACGCTATTCAAATACCATGTGTAATTCACTATTATAAAAAGAATTTCAATTATTCTTTATAATCATAATTAATTTAAATTGTTGATTTAAGCATAGTTCAAAATTAAGATTCTTCGAAATCACGAAACGCACTGCATCAGAACAATCGATTTATCTGTTATTATTCAATTTTATTCGAGATTATACTCATGTGAAGTGAAAGCTTCAATACAAAAAGAGACGATTATTTTGTCGGATATAAATATATCGATCTCAAATTCGTCGGATTCAAATACAAAATGGTTTTTTAATTTATCAAGAAAATTCTGGTTAAATGTTCAACTCATATAATTTCGTAATCACCTAAACGCTCTGTTAACCCCTTCTTCCCATTGATTTCCTACTTCAAAGTGACCCCTTAAGCTCACCGCTGCCAATATTTCTACTTTGTATTGAGATTATGGCCGTCAATGTTAAGTTTAAAGGCCCTGAATTATTAGAATAAGCAACCCCTTGCTACAATACACAAATAAAGGCTCCCTTTTTCTTTAGCATGTTCCATTTCCTCAAGGTTTACACAAACATACACACATCAACGCCGCTCCCAATCCCCAACCCCAGAAACCACAACTCGCGCATAGGCATTGCCCAAGCTGTCATTAACCCCGGAAAAAACAGCTGTCTACCCCTGCATCCAACACCTACCTTGAAACTACACCTTACACGCTTATTACCCACACCCTGTTCTACCTCCAATCTGTGATTCTGGTAAATATAATGCACATCGCCATCTTCACAGTTTACAATTATCATGCCAAAAAACATATTACAACGCTTGCAGCACCAACTCTCAATACTCAATATTAAGTATCATATCCGATAATACGAATAGTTAACGAAGAAAATAACCTCTTTCATAATTCGTGGTGAAAGAACTTGCATATTTTATCATATTAACTATTTTCAATCACCACTTAGTTATTACTCCATTTACTGCTTAAGGAAACACAAAAATTAGATTCCACACTCAAAACAAACTGCATTAATTTCATTCTGTGAATCATGCTCGTCGTAAGAGGTCATTTATGATGCTCATCACTAAGAATTTCTTATTCGTATAGTGAATCTCAACCTGATAAAATGCATGTCAGTATTCTTCTTGATCCATGAACACCAACTATTTTGCTTTAAAATTAAGCCAAAATTGGATTTTTAAGAAATATTAAAACCAGTGGTTATTATGTTAACTTTTATTAGCACATTGAATTGAAGCAGTAAAATAGAAATTGTATACGATTTGATCATAATTTTTACAAGTTACGTATAAGCAATACAAGTAATCTATAACCATCTTCGGTCAATTTAAATATTAGATTTCCTCAATGTTCAGCACCAAATTGCCTAAATCTGACATCTAGCAATGACGCCGATCATGCCTCTGAACAATTCGATTGATTACAATCATAAGTTGCAAAGAAATCAAATTTTCGTTGAAGTACTATTTGCATCAACTAACGAAAGAATAATTCGATTCTAGAATTTGAGATCGATATCGCTATTCCATATTTCTTTGGTCTCATATCAGTTAGATACAAAGCCAAGTTTCTCAAATCCAATTAATAAAATTTGAAAGTGTTAAATTAATATGGCCCGTTTAATGCCGGAAAAAGTTAAAATATATCTGGATTGAAATGTTCCACTATTTCTTTTTGAATGTGCAAGAGTTCGGGATTCAGGTAAATAAAGAGACAACAATATTAGAAAATGCTAATTTAATGTCACTACTGAAAGGGTATAAATGCAGAAATACCAAATACGTCAAAGTAATTCATTTATTCCATTAATGTAAACTGCATGAGAGACGTTAAATTGATCAAGGTTTAAACCTAGTGACACAGAATACTGAAAAATAAAAAAAATATATGAAACTTGTTTATACCAATAAAAATCTAAACAGTTTAGGGTATCATTCGGCAATTTCAATTTAAGCTATGGATTCCAGGTATGAATTAGCGAGGAGTACTTTAAGATTAATTATAAAACGACGTTTAACAATACTTGAAATAGATATTGGAATTAGAATTTAATTTTTTTATAATGTCTTACTCTTACATCGTCCTATTTTCCGTCACTACTCTGTCATTAAGAATCAATCATCTCAAAAAATTTCATATTTTGAAATACCACATTAAGTTAAAAATCCTAATCACTTACTCCTCATATGAAAAATTTCGTTTCTATCGTGTATATTTAAACCTCCATCTCTAAAATGTTTTTAAGTCTAGTACATAATCATTTCTCCAAATATAGTAATCAAGAAAATTCCTCGATCTATAATGTAGAAAATTAGTACGTTTTGATGTTTGTATTTTTCGTACCTTAAATAATAATTTATAAAAATACTAAAAAAAATCTGCTTTGACTCGAACAGCACAAATTAACTGCAATACTAATCTTTATTCGCAATTCACAGATGCGCTTTTTGATTGAGTAGTTAGATATTTTGACTATTAACTTCCCTACTTTAAGAATTTTATTTCTAACACGCGATACTAGATTTGCCATATCATAACTCAAATAGAAGTTAACTGAATAACAGCCTGTAAAAAGGGAAATTTGATTACTTTAGAAATCACTGACTGAAATAAATAAATGTTATTATAAAGAAATTTCAAGAGTCGTCAGTGAGTTCGATTAGATGTTGTTGTGTCAAATGGCACTTGCCATGGACAAGCCCGCCGCTAACCCAGCAGCAGATTTAAGCCGAGTGAAGCGTCTCTTGTATTTGAGTAGCGCCAACTAGGGCCAAGAGTACGACTTTGCTACACACTCACCACATTCGCTTGCACAACCCCCTTTTACAAGGGGGGGCACATTCATACATCTCACAGATAGCACACAGAAGAACAACCATGCCCGAACCGGGATTCGAACCCGGGACTTCCCGCACCCGAGGAAGACGCGCTACCTCTGTGCCAGCAAGCCGGTAGCTGGATTAGGTAGTCTATATAATTTAAAATACGATAAAATAAAGTTAAATCTAGATAACGGGTTGTCTCTAAAACAACAATTACGAAAATTAATGAAAGAAAATTGTAGATCGAGATTAATTTTTGGAAAACAAAATCTTATTTAAAAAAATTATTGTATTGGGAAAATATTCATCTTCACTTTTATTTCGAGAGGAATCCACTTATTGCTTTATATTTTAGACTTCATGTGTACCTTCAAAATGTTTTCAATTATTCTTAAATTCGTTGAAGGCCTTAAAATCTATGCTTCTAAGATTCTGGAGGATTTTGGAAGAATTTATACTTCTCGAATATTCGACACAAGTAACATCTAAGCACCTAGGATAGGGCATCATAATTACATAGATTGTCGAGTACGTAATTATATAGATTATCTAATTGTCGAGTACGTAGAGACGGGAGAAAATATCACCGTCAAAAAACAGCAGAACACTATTGTAAACAGAACAACACTTTTCTCAAACCATATTGAATCAAGTATCAAATTTTGAGTCGAAGAATTGAAAGAATGGCGTTTACAACGACTATAGTTTCAAAACATATATTCCTTCGAATAAGGAGAGTCTAGATTAAAGATGCAGGTGTCTCCCACTTTGTGGTCGAAATTATCTTTTACGAAATGATCTTAAAAAGAAATCGTGGTTTTCTTGGCTCATATTATGAATCATAGATTAAGAATTATTTTCCTTTTTAAGAAATTGGATGCTTTGTCCTACTTTATATCGATTTCTGAAGAAAACCTTTTGCTTATTGAGAGTTTCACATAACGAATAAAATTCGAGTGTGAATTATGGTCGATAAGCGAGGTTCCATCTTATCTCAATCTAAGTAACCAAAACTATTAATGGAATTTATGGTAACAAAAATTTTGCCCTCGAGTCACTTTATAATAATAGAAATAAGGAATTGTTATTTTATTGCAGAATGACCAGAATTAGATAAGCTGCTTTAAACAATGATGCACTGTCTACATTCCAGAAGAATAGAAAATCATTAAAATATGTGAATGCCTCATTACCAAGCAGCACACAAGATCTTGACATAACATCTAATGGTATTATAGCATAAAGCTATGTACTTTATTTAGCTTTTATTAACATAACAAGCGAAAGGTTGTCATGCAAATACATTTTAAATGATATTTCACAAAACGTTAAAAGCCGTGGGAATTGCAGAGTTTTATCGTGGTGGCTTGAATAGTTTATTTTGCGAAAAATATAAAGCTAAAATTTTACCTACAACAACAAAGATAACATGCACAATCATGTTTTAATAATTTCATTTCATAAGAATCGCCCCCGCCCTATTCTTTGAGAGTGTTCACAAAATGTTATGATATTAAAATTAAAATTTACATTTCACTATATGAAAGAATCCCAAGAAAATACGATGTGAAATTAAAACTGTGCAGCAATTTTGCAAAATGGGCTGTTAAATTCGAAACAATAGGAAGTTAAAGGCTGTGAGCCTAAATTTTTTGTATAAACAAAACAGAATCAACTTTCATGCAGTATCAACTTTTCAGCCCTTTTAGTAACGATAATCAAATATTTATAAGCAACGGCATTTTAGTAAACAGCGATTTTTGAGGAATACTATTATTCGAAAAAATCCACTTTTATAAAATTTCAGATTTTTAAAAATTATATTCCTGCCAAAATTTATTTCTAATAATGAAAGGAAAGTTTTCCTTGACAGTTCTAGAAATTATAAAAAGAAAAAATAAAACTCAGAAAAAAAGACCCAGTCCATCATATAAAATAAATTGTATCTTATAATCTTAAAAATATGTAACATATTTTCATCATATAAAAACAATGAAATGAAAAAAATTCAAAAAAAGCTCGTCAAATTAGAAGAAAAACATGAAGGTATAATTTATGCAGCAGGAGTATTTTAATATGCTTAAAATTTTGTATTACATTTGTTTATGCCTGCATATATAGTTTAAAAAAGCTATATGAATATAAATTAATCATTGTGGCAAATGAAATTTTACCAAGCAAGTCTTATTTTTATTTGAGTTTTTTGTTGATGAAAAAAAGGAGTTGGTTTTACTTCACAAGTAGAATTTCCTTTATATGTTTGTGAATTCTTACAAAAATATTATAAAACTATAAATGTATATATTTCTTGGAGGCATCTGCTAAACGGGCACCAATAATAAGCCCTTTTTCAAATGGGGATATACATGCCATTTTGTCCATTTTACTTCATTTAACGCGAAAAGGATTCTTACACCTTACTTATACTGGCATTCTAACCACGTTTAACTGACGTCATAACACAATATTTGCATACTTCATTCCTAGCACGCATTCAAATGCAAATCTCAAAGGTTTCTAACTCATTAGACAGTGAATTTATAAAGCTTTCTTACGACACATTGTTTAGACGGAAGCAAAGAAACCATACAAACTGTAATTTTTAGCCATGCAGCAAGAGTAGCAATTTTCATTATCTTTCTATCAGAAAGGAATTTTTTTAAATATATATCTTCCAAAAATGAGTTATTTTTATGAGTCAATATTAATTGTCTGTCTTTTAAAATCCACTCAGTTATATTCAGTACATATCTGCAAAATTTAGATTTTAAGATTTAATTTATAATGAACCCTAATATGATTTGACCAATAATCTTACAAAATGTAAGGCATCAGAGTTATAATATAAATACATCTCATTTTAAAATTGCATTATTTTAATAAAATTTCTTAAAGAAATTGAGTTTGAAAACATTTAATATAAAAAATGAATCCTTCAGGATGCTTAATATACTTGTGGGTAATATTTTGTGTTCCTACATATCGAAGTTATGTTTTAAATGTCCTGAAAAAATTAAAATTTAATAGATTCTTTAAGAATGATGTATAAGTCTTCAAAGACTTTATATTTTTATTGCTATCCTTCCTTATAGTTAAATATTGGGAATATCCGGAGTTACCCTCAAGATAAGTTTAGAAATTTTTTGAAGCAAACAATTGTGTCCTAGGACCTTTAATATTTTAAAAACACATTTAATAAGCAATATGGATGTAGATAGTTTCGAAACATATTCGTTTAGAATTTTACTTATTCAAGGCTCTTTCTTCCATAGTACATAACTTCTATATAATTCAATTTGTCAAGTTTCTGTCACAATTCTTCGTTTTTTGGTCTCAGAAAACCTTCCATAAGGCAGTAAATGAAATATTTCTATCTTCACTGGTTATATCCTTTTTAAGATCTTTAATAATTGATTTAGGTAAGGCTACTGTTTTATTTCTTATTTTTTTCGTGTACGCGTTATTTTACTATCTAGTCATTGAATCTTCGCAATAGAGTTTTAACAATTTTTTTCAAACATTTTCTCATTTACTTTTATTACATTTATGATTAACTTTAAAGTCGAGTAACAAATATTGTATTTACTAATTTACTATTCCTTCTGAAATCCTCATTCTATAATTCAGATACTTGATGTAAAAATCTATTATTTGTTCCTTCGGGAATTTTTTGTCACTTTTGGAATTATTTCCCATAAATATTTTGTAACTATATTATGTGTTTTCGAGAACTATCATCCCTAATCAAATTTTCAATGGATCATTCTCATTTGCAGTCTTTAATCTAAGTACAGAAAGCAGAGTTGAAGTTACTATTTTCCTACGAGTAGTCATGGTGCTTCGTTATGTGATTAACGATACTCTAGTGCTCGGGTAAACTATACTTACATTACAAATATTCATGCACGGTTTATGCACTGTAAATCATATGAGATGCAAGCGTAACTAATTTCAAATATAGGATTCGAACCTATTTGGCATGTTTTGCAGACTTCCAATTACTGACTATAGTTGAATCATTATATACTACTTATACTGATGCTGCACCAAATTTTACGATTTAGTTACATTATTATTTTAATTTCATCTGTAATAATTAGGAAAACAAAAAAAATCTTCCTATTTTATGTTAAAGCAGTAATATTTACTCGTAGTAGCTCTCCTTTGACAAAGCTAGGTTAGCAAGGTTTTTGAATATGCATGAAACATATTTATATAGGTCATAATAATTTATAATTAGAATTTTTTTGGTAATGACGCTGCTAATTCTTACCAGAAAATTTATCGAGTCTTCTAAATCTATTCCTCTCAGTGTCTTAAGTGTCATTTTTCTTATTATTCGATTGTTGTTTTTTTTTCTAGATCAGAATAGCCTATCTATTTCGCAATTGACATTAAAATAACTCAAAATTTGATAATCTGATGAAAATTAAAACTGCAAGGGGCTTGTGTATTTCCACTTTTCACTCTGAACATTTCAGCGTACAAAGAAAGAATTAAAATGCCTCTTTTCAGAATCGATTCCTTATCGTAATCAGCCAGCTCTAATTTGTAGCTTCAAACCAGAATGAAGATTTTGAGGAACTCCAACGTATGAGATCTCACTGGGTTCGAATGCACATTTTTGGCATCATCTCTGTCTATGAACCAAATAACTCAAAAACGCTTTGATTTAGATAGATGAAATTTGATAAACGGACTTAAGATCGACTTTATAAATTTCTGCCAAATTCTGAATAAAAGATATTCAAAAAAAAATATGTTTGTCTGGATATTCAAATAAAAATGAACTCTATAACTTCAAAACGTAAAGAGAACTAAATCGTAATAAATCGTAAAAATCGTATAAATTCTGAAATCCAAGGAAATTTCACCAGAAAAATATACCACTACTACACATAGTGTTTTGTGATAAAAGAAATTCGTCATCCTAAGAAATATCTCATAAAAGATTTCATTAATATAAATAAACATATTTGATGATTTAAAACGATTTATGAAAGTTCATTTCTGACTTTATTAATATAAATAGAACATCCTAAATCTGTGACAAAGTTTTCAAAGCATGTTTCTTTTTTTTTCTGACCTTTTTCTTTAGGGATTGTTGTTATTAGATTACATATAATTATTAGACTATTATTAAATATTAGGTTGCAATGTGTAGTTATTAGATAACTGCAAACAATAAATAAATTGTTTTAATCCAAAATCATTAACGTCTAAAAAGAAAATTTAATTCCGCGTCATTGACCAAAAAGAGTGAGATATATCATTAAATCACACCGTATACCTTCCTGACCTAGGATTAATTTTTAATTTTGTCTTCTAAATCAAGTTATATTCAGATATCTAGTCATGTCTAGTTTATATGGGGACTTCCCCATATTTCTCGGTTTTAGGCCCTACACCCATCAAAGACTGGACATCTCATTGACTGGGTCGATTTGGGTCTTACATTTTTATAATCGGACATGAAGACTTGCGTTATTCTTCTTAAAAATTAGTTTAAATAGGCATAATAATTTTTACTCAATATTATGCTCAATTATTATAATATATTCCTCCGCATTTCTTGGCCTTATAATTATTGGTATATTTGATACTTTTTCTGAAGACAATCATTATACATTTGAAATAAATAAAAACTCAGCTTCAGGCATCATCACTGCCATGTGCATAATTTAATACGACAAGAAGGGGCCAAAAAAGTTTCTTCCAACAGTATAGTTTCAAAAGGGACTTCATGCAACTGAGTGAAACTCTCACATCAAGTCAAGCAAAATTTCACATGTTCAATTTTATAAGCAATATGTCTAAAATGTCCAATCATATTTAGAAAATTGTACAATTTGAACTTAAGTTTTCCTATAATTTTACTGAATTCTTCGGGAACTATTATTCCCACCCCAGCCCCACATGACATTCTTTTGTAAAAAAGGAAGAATTTTGAATTACCAATCACTCTGTTCCCTCTTTTTAATTTTTTTTGCCTTTAGAGTCTCATTTACGGCAATTTTTAAAAAAAGGAGTAAAAAAATCGAATCTTATATCAACGTTTGAAAGTCCTTAAAAGAGTAAAAAACAGTTTTTAGACAAGTGCATATTAACTGGAGCAAAGATTTCAACTTTCTTATGGAGTTTAGACCGCAGTTATGATCTTTTCTTAAATTCGCTTCTAAATATGAGACCGCTATTAAAAGCTTATAAAAATTTATATAATACATAAAACATTTTCACTTACAGAGCTCCGTTCAAGTGCGTTTTACTGCTTTTTTTAGATTTTAGGCTTAGCAGAAAAAATATATAAAATTTACCTGAAGATACATGAATTAAAAAATTTGAATTTAGACATAATTTAAAACTTCCTATTTACATCTTTTATTAAAGGTTTTAACTCAAAGAACGCTTACAGCAAGTGAGGGAAGTATGTATCTCCTGAATGCTCTTAACTGAAATGTTAAGATTAAAGAGTATTTATTATTCATAAGTTAAACTCTGATCAGCTATATTGTAGTGCATAAGTTGTGTTAAGACCCAACTTTCAGCTGACTCAAAATTTCCATTGCATGAAAATACGACATATTTATCTCAAATGTGATTATCATTTGTATGTCAAACGGATTCTAAAATATAATTGATAGATTTGTATGCCACCTCTTTGGTCATTTTATGCTGATTAAAATGGACAAGTTAACCACTTGAATGAAAAAAATAGGAAATATTCAAAAGTGTGAAAGCGATTATTCGACGATTAATAAAAATCGGCTAATGTGGTGGGCAACATGTTAAACATGCAAAGGAATCATGCAAAAAATAACCCGAGAAAAATAATAAATAAAAAAAAATCTTCAAAAAAAAACAATTTCTCAATTTGCTGACTATTTTTCATGTACCTATTGTTAACTTTAATAGTGACTGTATCAGCTTTCTAAATCACTAAAATGTTAATTTCTAAGCAGTTAAACATAAGAATATACTTCGAGTAAGAAAATTACTCTAAATGAAGAAAAGAAGAGAAATTATGTTGTTTAAATTTATAATTACACCAAAAAACACTATAAAATGTACATTTTTATGCAGTTCCTATTAGGCAAATTTAATAAACTATACTATACTTGTTTCAGTAAAAAAATGTAAATTTATCTACGATTAAAGCTACCTAAGTTATGAAAATTTTAAGAAAATTCCAAATTGACCCCAAATTATGAATTTCAATCAATTCGCCGAATCATAAATTGTATGATTCAATGGGTTTGGAACTAAAATGATTTAAATTTTTCAAATTAAAATCAAAATTTACTCTTTTGAATTAAGTCCGATTTCTTTTTCTTCTGTCATACCTGAAGTGGGGTTAAAAGCATAAAAAGTTATTAAGCATAGAAATACTATTTCAATTTCAAAAATAAAAACCAGGTAAAAGAAATGAATACTTTAAGCATGAAATATTCTTCATGAAATAAGTTGTAAAGCGTCCCTTTTCCCTCCTGCGAACCCATAACAAAAAATGTTACAATCAGTGAAATAAGGATAAAAAAATTGTGTACAAAATCATAGAAAAATATATCTCTGAACAAATACAGTGTCTAACCTCAGTTGCCCTCATAAGTAGAGAGGGATTTGAGACTGCCGTTATTACTCGATAGAATTAATCTTCCGCGATTTATTCTTCTATAAGGTTACCATTTTCCTGCTGTGTTGACTAGTTCTTATCTCAGAGACCAAAAGAGCTGTCACTAAACAATGTAATTCTCAGCTTATCCACTTTTGTAACCTCTTTCCTTATATATATTTCCGTACTATATGTATGTATAGGTGTAGAAGTAGGTATAGTTATATATATATATATATATATATATATATGCACCTGTCTTTTAATAACATGAATTGTAGAATCATATTCTTTTTCTACTACATGGTTCTAAATTTTAAATGGGATTCTTATACGGAATTTGTATCTGTAAATATGAAATAATTACGCTCCAGGTACTTTTCCATTCATCTTCCATGTTTCAATTTCCGGGAACAGTTTTTAGGAGTGGAATAAAGAATCAAGTGAAACAAGCCTAGATAAGTTTAAATTTATAAAAACTACTTTTAAACCCTTCTATCAGTGAAATAAGAAATAAGAAATATTTTATAAGCTTTAGTCTTTTATTTATGGTTCATTATTATAAATATTTTAAAATCTTGAAGTTAATTGGTGCCAAAATATTTATCTATATAATGTTACGACCGTGAAATCAAATCTAATTACTAGATTAATTGCTAATGCTCCAAAAATATTGCAATATTATATTATTACCCAGAATGCACGAGGGTAAACAATTCAATTACCCTAATACTTAATAAGGGAGTTATTGGAAAGGTGGTAACTAATCTCCTTTTTTTCCTACTTGCCAAGTTATACTTTAAGCACAGAGTTAAATAAAATTATGTAAATAGTTAAGTAAAATATCATAAAGTAATAAAAATTAATATTATAAGGTTTTTGTTGAAAAAGTATGAAACTTGAAACAACATTTAGACGGAAATTGTTTTAGCATGTTCTTTTTTTCCAATATATTTTTGCTAAAATGCACAAAAATGTATAATTTATGTGAAAAACTAGTGGTTAATACTATAAAATATTTTTGATAGGTTGATTTTAAAAATGAAATTAATTAATTCAGTTACCTCTTGCCAGACATATTTATTCTCTAAAGTAATAATTTCTTCTCTGTCATTTAATCTACACTTATAGATTGGATAGAATAAAAGTTCCATAACCGCTAGGAGATCTTACAAAAAATTTGTTATTAAATTCTGTCTCTGGCTTATGATGATTCTACTTTTTGAATTTATCTCTAGATTCATTCTTTTTTCTTCTATTTATCTAAATAAAATAACATTTGTTAGAATTATACATTTGAATTATTTGATTTGCTTCCATTTTCAATAATTGGCGTTTTTTGGACGCACATATAACAGCCCATATCACAATATTTGGAAGCTGCATTTCAATAAATTTGGTATTCGCTTTAATCGATTAAGATAATTATGTATTAAAAAGTATTTATTAGAATTGCGTATCAGCTTAAATTGTGAGTATTACCTAAAGGCCCATATCTTTTAATGGCTTACTGTTTGAATATTCTTAGAAAACAAAATTGCTACTGACTTCTAGCTATTTAACTGCCTAATATTATGAATGTTGTATTATAAAGTGGTCTAATTATTCACTCCTTTTCCCTAATTGTCCTTTATATTTTTCTGATTCTGATCATATTTATTTTATTCTCATTATTTAACTACAGTAACTTTGGTTTTGAATCTTTCCATTGGGTACCTCTCATACAAATGTTTACATAATGATAGAAAACATATTTTAATTATAAAATGTAAGTACGATAAAATAGAAAAAATTTGCGTTATTTTAAATGTTCAAGAAAATAAAATCGCTGATCAAAATATGACGTGTAAGCAAAATTACAATAGTATAAAGAACTAATGAAAATAATCTAATTAAATTTTTTAATCAAAATTATAATATATTGAGGTTTTAATAATATTGGTTGTGAATTTCTTTCTTTACACATGGTCGTCTAACGTAATTAAGACGACCCTGAAAATTAGAAACACGACCATAAAATATACTTTAAAGCGTATAAAATTGCAAAAGTGTTTTTACACCAGTGCGAAAAGCCAAATAGTTACAATGGGAAGAGTTAAAGTTATACCCACCCTTTTGGTCTGCGTCAGCATCGGAGAGGAAATATCTCCTGTTTTGGAGTCTAACAACTAAACCTTTATATAAATATTGACTGATTTATCGATATGCAAAGAAATAAATAAAAATTAAGCATAGAACTCTCTCTAACTCTACATTTTAATTATATTTTTATTACATTAGTGAAGCAAAAGTTAATGAGGTGAGATCTGCAGTTTTTATTATATTATATTCAAACTGATTTAGTAATAAATTTTGTCTTCCTGAGCATCATGAATGGAGAAAAATCCACCGGAAGGAAACCAAATTTGTAATGTTACTATATATTTACATTTAAAGTATACCATAAATTATAAAGTTTTAAAAGATTCTTAAAAAGTTATACATTTTTTTTGCAAAAATGCGATACGTCAACCTTTATACGATAAGACTTTTCTTTTGTTCCTTTTCATGCACCACATTATTTGTAGTTTACAATTTTGGGAATGCAAAATATGTTACCATGTGATACTTTCAGTAATAAAAAAATAAATTGGCAGTACTTTGAAAAAGAAATTTCAGTTTTTTTGTGATATTATTAAAGTGATAACATCCAATCTTGTAAAACACATTTTTTAAGACTGCAATAAAATTTCAAACTGGCCGCCGTTTATAACGTAATTATCTTTCCATAGCGTATCGTGATGTAGGTTATTTTCTTGAGTAACGGAATCGGGTAGAAGCATATGTTATCATTAATGTCTTCTCAAAAATTTGCTAAGATTTTCGGAATATTCGGCGATTGAAAAATACACTTCGAATATTTTCAATTAATTCATTTTTTATTTAAAATAATTTTGTTTCAGATTTCCCGAGAATAAATATTCACTGAGAATACTGACCACCATAGTAAAGTTTCAATTTGTTTACACTGTGACGAGCAAATTATTGTTCTGGTGTGGCTTGCTAACACAGAAATATCCATTACATTACAACTATAAAGACTGAGAATCTTGTGCTCTAAGTTTCATGTCTTTAAATTTCGTTGTTGTATTTTATATGGATAATCAATCATATAGTATTATTTTAGGTGTTTAACCTTTGTATAATATCATTTTGACTTATATTTTTTGATATAGGAATTATTTTTTAACTTGTAATTCCACTAATAAATATGCTTATTAGAAATTTGTAATTTTCTATACTTTATTTATAGACATATTTCATAATTCAGTGCTATAAATACTATGGAATTTTTTATTATGAAATTATGAATTATGAATTATGAAAATTTTATTAAAAAATTGAAATTTTGTGAACTTTAAACAAATTAATTAAGAACATGAGAAAGGAGAAACTTTAAACTACATATAAACCTGTTGAATTTAATGATACAAAATGCATGCGGAAAACAATAATAGCTTTTAATAATGATTATGGTACTCAACTTATGTAAATTTACAGAATAGATGCTGCTATGACGTATTATTCAAATAAAATCATCGCATAACTATAAGTTCTTAGAGAAAAGTTTGTAGTGATTGAACATTTACTTGGGATTATTTTATCAGCCATAATTCCTTTCTCACAAAAAACAGATAGATGCAACATATACGTTCAATTAACTATGCATGGTGAATTATCATTTTTCACACTTCTCAATTTAAGAAGAATATCAGAATTTTCCTTTTGAAATAAAAATGTTTAAAATGGTTTCATTTCAGCCCTTTTTGAAAAATGCTTTTAAGTACTCCCGTGTTTCTTTAATCCTGACAAACTGCCTTTTGTTTTTTAAGTATTTCGATTAAAGTTAAATCGAGTGCAATGCGTTAGACCTGCTCCTGGAATTATGCAAGTTAGATGGGAGGATTTATGTCACTTCAAAATAGCACTGGTATATTTAAAGGCATCATTAGATAGATAACGTATCATGTATGTCAAAAAGCAGACAAAGTTTCTAATGGGGGATAAGTAAAGAGTGTTTCTCTGACTAAACATTAAATTTGGAATGTCTATATTTCTGACAGTTTGGATAACCATCTCCATAGTACTTAGTCATACAGCATGATTTTCTGTTTATTTCACTGCCCCTGAATGGCTTGTCTTTAATTGGAGCTGTGCTGTCTTCTTACCATCAAACTTAAAGAAAAGCTCACTTTATTCTTTTTCTTACGATTCTACGAAAACTTGATAAAAACACTTAATTCAAAGTACAAAATTTAGAAAATCGAATGAAAATAAATCTAACAAAGTAATATAGTGTTAAATACAAGGCAAAAAGGGAAATTTATATTATTTACACATTTTTTAAAAAAAATTGACAGGTTGATATAATTTTTCGACTGGTCATTTAATTTTATCATTGCCATTGTTATTTTTGCTTAAAAAAAGAATATATATTTATTCTTTGAAATCTTTTAGATAAATTTTTGAGTTCGGTATATTTCCTGAAATGTGTTTTCTCTAAAATTAAAATTGGTTATATTTTACGACCAATATCAAACAGTTTATGATTTAACTTATTGAAAAAACATGTGTTTACTTATTCAAATAACAATAAACAATATTTTTTTATAAAAGCATATTTAAATTTGAAGGATTTTTCCCGCCTTAAAAATTATTTTTAAAAGTTGTAGAAGAAATAATTAATCTTTTTGGTACCATAAATTAAGTTTCCTAAAATTTTGAAAAATGTACTGTTAAGCGGAATTTAACATGTCTAAAATAAAATGTCTTTTTCGTTTAGATTTATGCTCTGCTTAGACAAGCAAGATTGAAAATACGAAATACCTCATTTATTTTAAAGAATAAAAAATTTACTTTAAAATGTGCTAAAAATAAATCAAAATGATCCATCTAAAATTCAGATCATTTTCTCTTGGGAAGAAATAAATAAATGAATTCATTATGTATTAAGAAACTGAAGTGATTCATCAATTTCTTGAACACACTGTAAGCCCTTTTGCAAATAACTACGTGTTGTTAGTCCCTTTCAAATTTAATAAGATAGAACCCAACTGTATTAGCCCTTTTTAGCAACGTGTAACAAAACTCACTTGTTCCTGCAAAAGAAAAGGTTTTCATACGAAATATTACATAATATGTAATATTATGCTTAATATGTAATATTATCTAATCTCACATAAACATTTAATTTTAATCTTTATTAGAAATTGCGATTAAAGATTCACTAGTTTCCTTCCAAGAGAATTTTTTTTTTTTACTTATTATGGACTAAAAAATCGATACTTCAATATTTTTCCGAAATAAAAAAAAAAGATTTTCATGTTTCATCAAAACCAAATTTCAAATGCTGCACAAAAACTTCACTTAGACTGCGAGTATTATTTGCATCAATATATTAACTCTATATTCACCCAATTATTTTACCATCAGCATTTTTAAATTCCAGCAAAGAGAAAAAATACTTTTGTAAATTAATTAAAACAACGATTAATAATTAAAGATATTTTGATCTTTGCTTTAGCTGATATTTTCTGTTTGTTCTTCGTGTTCTATCAGAATAATTTAAACAGTTACATTTGTTTGTGATCTTCCTGTGAATAAGTTAAAAGAATAAAATAATAATAGTTTTGAAAAAATACATCATAGGTTTGATATTATATTATGGTTTCATTTCATTTTTCTGAGATAACTGTCAAGAAGATTATCTTGTCATCAAGATTTGTATAACTTTATACCTTAATATACTGGGCTGGTATTTCAAGTAGAAAAAAGGATGAATCCTTTTCTGCATTTGGGAAAGTAAGAGGCGTGTGCTTTATAATTTGTTATTTAAATAACTTAACTTAGTAAACATGTTTCCAAAATAAATTAAATTTTAATAGACAATGAAAGCAGCCTTCGAGAAACCAAAACAGTATTTTTGCTTTTAGGTGATAAATTAGACTTTTTGGGCTCCATTTTAAATAGTTATTTAGACATTGGCATGGAGCTCGATTAAAGTGTTTAACCCAAGGAATAAACAGTGCATGAGATTTTTCTAATAATGCCTTCATCAGGTAATTAGGATCTAATTCTTAATAATCTAATAGTTAAGATTTTAAGTAACACGAAATTAATCTTTTTTATAAGATTAATTGCATTGTGATAAATCATCTTTCAAACGTAATTTTATAAATTATTAAATTTTTATATGGAATAATTCTGAGGTGAAATTATTTTAAGACATTGAATTTTATTTACAAAGCTTTCTTAAGATTAAGTATTAAGATTAAGCTAATTATAGTTATTTTTCAAATGCGAATGTCAATTTTTCCAAAATTTCCGCATTCAGGCTTTAAAAATAATTCTATTCATCTCAATTTCATGACGTACCCGTATGGATGGTCATACCCGTGATCATACCCGTACACGACCATCCGCTCGATACAATTTGAAACGAGGCTTTTTAGACCAAGCAACGTGTTTCCAGTGATTAAGAGTCCAATGTTAGTGTTGATGGGGACTCAGGTCACTAGTAAAGCTTTGTGTCTTGCAATCATGAAGTATACACTAGTGAGCCTTCGGCTCCGAAAGACCATATCGATGAAACTTCGTTGAAGGCTTCGCACACTAACACTTCTTGATGGCCCAGAACTAAAATCTGCTGCAACGGAAGGGTTGCACTTCTGTCACGTTTAATGATTTTCCCCAGTCGTCGTTGGTCCCATTCTTGCACGATCTTTTTCCGGCCTCAATATTGTAAGAAATTTGATATTTTATCGGATTACCGATATTCACAATATACTCGTGAAATGGTCGTAATGGAAAGTCCCCATTTCATAGCTTCCTAGGATATACTATGTCCCATCTAGAGTGCGTAGCCTATTATACCATTTTCAAACTCTTTTAAATATGTTAAAATAAACTCATTAAACTGTCTATTTTGAATCAACCTCAAAGCGAGCTGAAGTGAGAACCGATGTTGAATGTCGAAATCCTTTGGAAGTAACCTCTGCACAATTTGAAGATTGTGCGGATAATACTGGAGGATACTCTGCATAATCTTCTGGACAGTTGAAGGAGGCATATCCAATGCATCTGACACACTTCGGACGCTGGCACTAGCCTGGGGATTCGAAGCTCTGTCCTCTTCCACTTTAAGTGCACTTTCTTTATTGCTTCTTCGGAAATTTTCTACCTCTTCCAGAACGAACCTTAAACGAACCTGTTTCTTCAAATGTAGCTATCATTAATCGTAAATCTTTAATAATTAATGGACCTTTTTGTATCCATTTCAAAGCCCCATATTCCCATAGAGCAATCTTTGCAGAATCATTGTTTTGGTAAAACAATTAAACTAACAAAGCCCGGTCTGGTAACTGTAGGGGCATTCTGATTAGCAATAGCGACATCGCAATCTCAGCAAAAGGTTTTAGGTTTCATAACAGATGCTGTATGACTTTGACAAAAATTTGCATTTTTCATTCATCTTTTTCGTTCATTCAAATCTAGTGTTCGAAAAAAGTTTCGAAACAAGCTTTAGTACAAGTTTTTTTTATTCGCTCAAACAAATTCCCATCCCTTCATTATGTCCTATACAAATTTTCATAACTTTCTGAACAATAGTTTCGCCTGTAGACTACTTTAAAGTAGGGTGATTTAATAATGGACACCATACATATCGTGGAATATTCATAGCCTGTTTTCATATCTACATGCTTCTAAAAACCTTATAGATAATGAGAATTTAAAAAGAAATACTGCAAGGAAAATAAAGTTAGTTTAGTCGTATTTTAATTTATGAATACATAAATAATACAAATATTTAAATTTTTAGTTTCCATTAAATTTTTTGTTCCCCTTTTCATTTACCTTTGATCATTTTGTGAGGAAAGATTTTTTTTTCTTCAAATCAAACACCTTGAAGAAAAAAAATCTTTTTCCCGTTCTTGCCCTTTTTAAATAGCTCGTATTGAAATTTTTTCAATCGAGTTTTTATTTTGTTAATAATTTAAATGCATTCCGGCAAAAATGTAACAATTTTACAGAGATTAAAACTTAAAAAATTAAATTATTTAACTTAAAAAAATTAATGAAGGAAATCTGTTTATAAAAACCAGTTTCGATTATTATTATTATAGCGAGCAACTGTTTTTAGAGAAATGAATAAATTTTCTTTTGGAAGCATTACTTGAGTAACGAATAAATGGTTTATGAGAAAATTACTTGAGAAAAAGAAATATTTTATTCAAAATGTTATTTAAATTTGGAAAAAACTTATTATAGATGTTATTTTATTGACTAATATTGTTTGTTGGAGAAGTTATATTTTCAAGTAAGAAATAAAATACGAATTTGCCTCTATTTCCCCCTTTTTTTATACGAAATAAAAAGTCTAAAAGAAAATGAAAAGATAAATACAGTTAAAATATTTTTTCTTTATGTTCTGCTAACTGTAAACACCAATTATTGATATTTATTTTTCACAATAAAAATTTTGTGCAATTCCCTAGTATGAAATTGGGGGTTACGTGCTTTTCCTTCATAAATATGAGAATGGTATTTTAAAAAGGAAATGAATAATTAAAATCAGGATGTGACATAACTTTCAAAACAATTTATTCTTTATATATAGGTTAGAAATAAAGTTTAGAAGAAACCCAAGAAATTTAATATAAACACCTAAAAAATTATTTTCTTAATACTATTCCGTGTTGAAATTTAAAATATTGCTAATTTTAAATATATATTATGAGAATGCTTTGATTTTCTTCATTTAGATAAAGTTTTTATTTATCTTCTTCATCAAACAATCTAAAATTTGTTCTGGAATTATTGACATGTAAAATTTTTAACTTGACAAGCACATTCATGTAGAATTTATGTTTACTTTTCTGTAAATTTCAATTCTTAAGTAAAATGCTGAATTATAATTCAGTCATATCTTGCGAATTAGTGTATTTCTGTTAGTTTAACATAGAATTTTCGCAAGGCTCAAATAGACGCGAAAATTAGGAGAAAAACATACTTTAAGAATTACCTGAGAAATTTTCTTTCTAAACCGTCAAAACACGCCTGCAGCACGGACAAATAAAGGAACTAATTCCTGTGCTAATGATATTTTATGCCTATAGCATTCATTTCCACCTTCAATTTTGAACTCTTTTGAATTGATCAAGTTAGCTCATTCTCTTTGATATACTTTGATTCTGAAACAGAAATTTAGGAATTAAAATTTCGTCTGCTTGCTCGTCATGATTTTGAAAAATTAAAAGGAGTAGAAAATCTTCTTTAACTGATCAAAAATTGGCTACTTCTTCAGTTACCGGCTTAATTCAGATGCATCTAAATGTTTATTCGCTATTGAAATATGAGCTTGATAAGCCGGTAAGAGATAAAATTAATTTTCCGGGCTTTTTATATACTAAACAAATATAATATACAGGACATCTCAAGAAAACGTAGAATACGTGTTCATGTACCTACGTATTTTCTTGCGAGTTATAATTTCAATCACAAAATTTTATCAAATAAAGTAGACAATGACAGGAAAACACTGTGGCTTTAGGGAAATTTAAAGTTAAAAATTTAAGAAATTAAATTTTTATTCGTTCCCCATAGTGTAAAAGCATCAATAAGTAAAAAATTTTATAAAAATTTTTTGTAAGAAATATCAGACATTTTTTTAACAATTTTAATTCAATTTCGTATCTGAAGTGTAGTATTATATAAATTTGGTTGGAAATGAATTTTTTGACTGTTAAAAAAATTGCAAACAAATTCGGAATTTTATGCGAGGTTGCAAATAGGAATCAGTTTTTAAGTAATCGTTTTCTGGCCGTAAAGAAGCATTGGATGTATTGCGTAGATATCTCCATTTTTCTTGTTTAGAAACAATTTATAAAGACATAAATTTATTGCAATAAATTCTACATTCTAAAATTGGTCAATATAACAGTCTTTCCTTCTAGGTAAGAAATAGTTTTCTATTTCATGCTGAATGATAAACGCATGTGCAACTAACATGCGTTTTTGGTAGATATTTTTACATGAAATTTTGGTAGATATTTTTAACCCAACAACGAAATCATTGAAACAGCATTGCAGCATTGAAACTGTTCAGTAGTACAAAACTTCATTGGTATCATTTGCCTTCTTGGATGACTTTCACGATAATTTGTGTCTGGTTTGTGCTTATCTATGTTTCGTCATATTTAAATGTAATCATGTCAACACTTCATGATTATCCAATGTAACAAAGTCTATTTCTATAAATTATCGATAAAGGAATTTTGAATATAATAATGAATGGAACGATAATATGTAATTTAAATTTCTTTTAATACAGGTTTCAAAAAGTTTTATACTTTAAACATTTAATCAGTTGTAACAAAAGTTTTTAATTACTAGTTCATAATACTAAGCTATTTCATTTTCTTAAACAAAACTTGGAATTTGTCATTATCTTAAGCCTTTCAGTGACTTCACAAAAAGAAATCTCGTGAAATGGGATTTGGCAAATGCCATTGCAAATTTTTATCGATGGTTATGATGTTTGGTAATCCATTGTATTCAAGAGTTTCAGATATAGAAAACAAAAATGTTGGACGAAATCTTACATAGTCCAAAAAAATCAGTTTATTCCGAGTAAATCGCATATATTATTAAAGATAGCCGCAAACTCGTGTATGATTTTAAATTACCTGCTTGAAATAACTGAAACTGCTACAAAAAATGAACCCTATTTTATCTGAGCATTTGGCAGCATTCCGGGTAATATGTATTTGTGCGAAAATGTATTGCAATATGCTTATTATTTTTACTAAACTTATTTTACTAAACTGTTTTAGCAAATCGTTTTATAATATCAACATAAATACAAACATTCGGCATTTTCTTGCAATAATACGTTTATTTCCTGAAATAATAAGTAAACAATTCATACAGTTTGGTTTTTAATCCACATAAAAAACTCATTCGATTTCAGCACACCCAGTAAATTACAGACATGGTTCTCAAATTATGGTCACCATTCTCCGAATATTAATGATGTATAAAATTATCCTCCAAAGTTTGCTCGCCACATAAAGTTTTCTGGCTAGTAAAGTATAAATTAATATTCATCAGTAAATGCTTAATACAACAGTTAACTGCAAATGATGTCTTTATTTCACTGGATATTGAAGTCATTAGAAATTTGCGGAATTTATCTCCTTGAAACTTTCTCATATAGTCTCTTCTAAGTCAATGTAATTATGGAATATTAACCACATGCAAACAATGGCTACAACAAAGTCTATTAGTCAAAGCCTATGGTGTTTTGGCGATTAGTCGCTGCTAGTAATACGATTAATGCACTAGGAAAAGAAAACTAACTGGGATTTTTTTTATATTTCTTTCCGAACGATTAACACAAAACTAGAATTACAGTCACAAAACTAGGTGCTAAATTCCATATATTTCATCGCGTTTTTTAATTACCTAGTGTACATTCTCCTGAAAGTACAGACAAACAGACAGTCAATACCCTTGAAGGGTTCGACCCTTAATTTTATATACATCTACACTTTAGATGTTAAGTACATGTACCAAATTTTATCCATCTAGCTATTTTCATTTAATAGTTTAAATTATATTCTTATACCCGAGCACATAGACTTCATCTCATTCAAAATTTTATACAAATTCACAAATTTGGTGCAAAGGCAATATAATAATTTTCATCGGCTTAGATCGGAGCATTTTTGAATTACTGTGTTCTCAGACAAATAGGCATAAATACGAAAAATGTCTTTTTCAGAATCAGAAAGATCTCAAATGTTGTGATTCGCCATAACTTCGAGGTAACTTTTTGACGATTTCATTACATTTTCATTGTACATTTCGTCTACGAAAAGGGAAAATAAATTAAAATGTTGGATAGAATTATGAAATCTGAAACATTTGACCAATGTATTATTTTATTTTGATATTTAAGGATGGTTTTAATTTTTAAAAAACAATTGATCGTAGTTACTCATTAAATATTGTTCATCTCAAGATTAAATAATTTTAAGAATCCAAATACCCATCTTAATAAAACTAATTTATTTTGCTTTTTTTATGAAATATAGAAAAAAAAATTTGAACTCGAGCCTTTGGCGAATCTTACTATTTCAAACCTTCCTAAATTTGAAATACGTGTTTTTGGTATTATATCTGTAAGTCTATCTGCCTTGATGAGTCACAAACGCTTTGAACAAGACAGCTAAAATTCAGCATATGGAATAACACCAAAGATTTCTTTCATATTTAAAATGACTTTCATTTTCAAACGATCTTTCTCTCTGGTTGTTCGAATAAGTGAACTAAATAACTGCAAAATGCAAACAGGTATGTTGATAAAACTTGATATATAGGTTTAAAGTATAAGATATTAAATTTTCAAATAAATCCGTCAAACGGTTGACTATACGTCGCTTTGCACTTTTGCATCCATATAAATAAAGGACTTAAATCTATGGGATTTATGTTACCTTAGAATGACAACTGCATTTTTGTGTCAAATTTTGGTTTCAGTCGGTTGACACATAGGTATTCAAAATACGTATTATCAGGTAGACTCATGATAAATATCTATTTTTAGTAACTCTTGATCATCAGTACTATGCAAGACACTCACGACCTTATTTAAAGTCCTCTATTTTATGTGGAGGGGGATAGACCTTCAGTAGAAATATGCTAGAAAGTTTTGGAAAGACTACTGGTTTTTTTAAAATTTATATCCTGTTTCCTTTTTTTATTTTTAAAATAAATATTTTATCATATGCATGAGGGATTTTCAATTTTCGAATATGAGTTAGTTCCAGTACCAGGAACCTGTAAAGGAAAGACTAGAAAATGCAACCTTTGTAATAAATTCCTGAAAGTATACTTACCTTCTAGCTATTCCATTAGAGAGATAAGCCTGTTTCAAAAACTTCTTTTACTCTTTTGAATATTTGCATTATGTCATAGCGATAAGGTTATTGTTGAAAGTCGTCTATTGTGTCATGTGTTTAAAAAACTACAAAACTCTATACTCATCATTCCTAGCAATTTCAAAAGGAGAACTCTTTAAAATTTCTTTACCCTATAGATAAAGCCTATTTTTATTCCACACAGAAAAATTTTGTTTTGGAGCTATCCAGTAACACAGGAAAAATTCTTATTAATTGGATTTTTCTATTTATTCTTTGCCAATTCATTTAAGAGAAATATGTACTTTTGGTCATTTTTTCCATGCAATGAAGATTTTAGAACACATTTTTCACTCGAGTTAAAACGAAATGCTTCTTGAAAATTATATTGAAGGTTAAAAATCCTTCAAAAACAAATTTAATTAATTTAGGGTTCCCGAATATTTTTAACTCCTTTTCATTGAATAAAAAAATCTTGTGAAAAATCTTTAAATTCAAAAAGAGGATTTAAATCAATCACATATGAAAAGAACATATAAATAATAAAGGATTAGGAATAAGACGTTTGAAGAAGCATTTTCTACTAGGCTGAAAAGCTTTAATTAATAACAAAAGAATAGTCTTTAGTATGAAATGTGTTACATATTTTCGAAAAAATAGTTTTCTATAATTGTTTCCAACCGATAATTTTTTTTGTTTTTACATCCATCTGATACTTTTATATTAAACAATTCTTTTCTACCAAATTTAGCATTGTCAAGATGTATTTGAATTGACATATGTTTAAAAAGCTGTGAAATATTTTACATAAAACATTGTTTTAAAAAATTGGTTAAAGGTTTCGACTTACTTTGTGATGAAATAGCTAAAATGGAACTGTATCATTATTTACCTCATATTATTAAATTCCCATATTATATATCCCCTTAAAATTTGTTTATAATAAGGGAATTATATGCTATGCATGTCAATGTATGATTTAATTAAAAATGATCAAATAAAACTGTATTCAAGAGCATTAATAAATAAGTACTGTATTCGAGTATTTTATTATTTTGAGAATGGATTAATGTCATATCAGTGCTATTAATAATAAATCTCCCAATTTTCGGTTATAATCACTTTTAATAAATATCAAGATAGCGAGTGACAGTAAAAAGTATGTATCACCGATGTTCAAATATAAAGCGACAGCAAAATGATATATATAATACAATGATAGCGGTTTTTAAATTTTATTGGGCCATTGTGTTACGTAGGATTAAATCAAATACAAAAACGTCACTTCTGAAGCGAGAATCTATTTCAAATGAAGATATAAATAATATAGAAAAGAAATTTTTGAGAATAACACTTCCTCTGGTTTATAATACTTTTATATTCGTCAAGATGGTGTGCAGGATTGGGTGACTTTTACATGAAAAGGCTTATTATATTTCCTGACTTTCTTTCTGAGATTTTTTTTACGTTTTTCAGACCAGCTTAAATATAATATGAAATATATTTCTGTCGGTATCATAGTATGATAAAATTATCACATTTGAAAAAAAGTACGTTATACATTCATTACACGTCGTACGTCTTATACATTCATTACACATTGTACGTCTTATACCTTCATTTACACAAACATTCTTACATATACATTTGTTTCTTATATTAAATGGAAATGAGAATCCTTATATTGCATTTATTACGTGTACGTGTAGTTCCAGAATTATGTCCAGGATCACATAGATTTGGCCAGCATTGTTCCAATTTGCACATCCTGCTAAGTTCTGGAACCCAGAAGAATTCCTCCCCAAAATAGCAATCCAGCACCACCGTAATGATGTCGTTAATTGATGTTTTCTTGCTGGTAGTGGGTACCTGGCGATTTCCATATAAAAGTCCTGTGAGAATCAGACTGTAAGATAAGTCTGGATTCGTTGGATAACAATACACAAGCCCACTGTTGCGGTGTTTAAAATGCATTCTCTCCATTCAAGGCTATCCGCAGGCGACAGTGAGTTGCAGTAAATGGAATACATCTGAAGGCCCATGAGTATGAAGACCAATCTACCCTAAGCTTCAGTACACGGTCTGCCTTGAAACTGTCGAACTAAGGGCTGACGAGAACTGTCGAGACAGGTTTGATGGTGTTGTTTTTCTGTTTCTTTTGGCTGTAACTGCCAAATACTGATCCTCATTGGTGTTGTAACATAGAGGTGACCTGTGTTATCTCATCTACTCACATTATCATAATCTTGGAATCGTTGCCAAAGCCTAGAGAAAACACTCTAGGGGATTCCAAGTTCTTCGGAACTTCCTGCTGGGTACGCCCACGTTCCAGACGGCCGATAAATCAATCATGTAAAAAACTTCTACATTCGTCCCTTGTGTCATAACTATGCTATTATTACACTGAAGGGTTCATAAACTGCTTGAGAACAGCTTTTCTTCTTTGCCTTTTTTCCTTATACATCACTCTCTAACACTCTCGACATTGGGACGTACTATCGGTTTCATCATGTTTTTTAATATATAAATAAACATTTGAGTTGATTGATTACATTTAGTTTGACTATATACATTTTGAAGATGTATATAGCTATTTTATTGGTGATAAAGGCATTCTAGAGTTAGATTTCCAGGTGACTGTGAATTATGCTTAATTTACGGACATGAGTGTAATTTTTTATTAAAATTTTTCCACGAAACTGCATTTTCTATTTAATTATGAATCTACTGCTCAAGTATTTAGTTATAATATATTATGTACACTAATTTCCTTGTTTTGTCCTATTATTTGCCTTGAATCCGAATGTAATTCAACTTTTAATTATTTTCATTGCCTTTGAGTGTAATTTGTATCCAAGTACAAAGTTATAAACCCTTGGTTATTTTTTGACAACTTTTTATATTTATATATTTCATTTTGTATTTATTGTAACACCATTAACATTAAAACTAATGTTTTTACTGTATTTTTAACGCTTAAAAACATTTTTTTTTGTTTTTAAGCGTTAACTCTCACTAATCTTTGAGGAATTTGATTTCAACCATTTAAAATAATTTTATTTGCTATTAACATCCCTAAATTTATTATTATTTAAAATAAATGCTAATTAAAAAATTAAAACTCTGTATATAGGCTTTTTATATAGTTTTAGAATTATATAGTATTTATAGTAAATATTTAAAAGCATTAAGTACTTGCTACTGTACATTATTAAAATATCAAGATGACTGTAAGGATATAATTACTATTAACTATCAATAGCATGAGATATAACATATTTTTTGTCATTCTCCAATTACATATCAAGAAGTTTCCTAGAAGTTAAAAGAGAAAAATACATTTATGCTTAGAAACAAAACATTTAGACAGTACAGTCTCACTTATAGTTTCCTTGGCACCAGTGGCTACCCAATCAATAGATCAACGCGTTGTTTCTGATTAATTTACAGTAACTTCTTCTCTCGGATAAGTGTTTTCAGATGCGCTTCTGAGAAAGTGGTTGCTTATTCGAGTGTAGCTTTTTTTTCTTTTTTTTATTCCTTTCTCAACTATTAAAATGAAGCCTAGACTTCATTTTAATAGTTGAGTTTTTCCTTAATAGTGATGGTCGAAAAGGATGAAAAGACTTAATATTTATTAACTTTCTATGAGAAATTCCAATAAAAGCCTTTTAGTTCATTAAAGATATCGAGTAAAACCTCTTTAATACTTGCGAAGTAGTCTAGTTAAAGAAATCTTACAACCCATAAGCTAAATGAAATAACGAGCACTCCTTTTTTCTATTATCTTATTTCGTTTTCAACTTTTTTCTATTATATTATTCGTTTGAATTCATCACGGATCGTCAATTACTAAATGGAAAACTTTAATCAGTGTTTTCTTGCTCTTTCTTTAAAGTCAACTCAAGGGTCTAAAAGGGATCATTAACATACAAATGCAAAATTCATTCTGCCGAGTAATTCTATTTTCCTCCGTCATGCACAAATTTAATAGTGAAATGCATTTCCGATTCTAAAGAGAAGTGAGTTTTAATAATAGACAGCATATTATCTGTTCCTGAGGCGAGCTGATTACAATCTTAAAGAGATTATTTAATGATTAAATGTGTTAAAAGTAATTTATTCGAAAATTCTTCTTTATTTTATTAGATATTTGAATTAAGATAAAAATTAATTTCCAAGTTATAATTACTTTTTTACACTTTTTTAATAATTTTTTACACGCTGTGCCTTTTTTTATTATTCCGGTCTTTTAACTAATGCTCAAGAAATATAAATAATTCAATTTCATATGAAAAAACAACCAACTTGCTATAATAAATCTGAGAAATGTATATCTTCATATCTTCTCTCTCTCTCTCTCTCT
>JAOUZG010010951.1:6129055-6152549 GCA_026289955.1 Argiope argentata
CAATCTAAGATTTGAATATATATATAGCATAATATATATTTTATAGTTGCTTCATATATATATATAGAAAGCAACTATTTAATATAAACTGTGCTTCCTGTAGTTGAATAAGTTGCAAGAATAACAATCCTTATTTGCCTTTTATTCGAGAGGAATTATATCTGCATTTCTGAAGAAGAATTATTATCCAAAAATAATTTTCAATTCTTAGATTGACAGGAGGTTATTTCTTCTATAGTTTGTAAACTTTTTTTGTGAAAACGAACAAGTTTGTTTACATGACTATTTACAGATTACAATTATTAGCAATGGTATGTTGCATTTGAGGCAAGATTTAAATGATCAGTAAGAAGTTAATTTGGTTGTGTTTGTAAATCCACTTGGATATATTCAATGCATTTGAGCACCTTCCCTTTAAACCCTCCATTTAAAATCAACTATTAATATATTTAGGAAATATAAATGTCATTAACTGAAATACAAAAATTTCCTGCATAAAAAATGATATGAATTCTTTGAATAAATCTCTTTTTTAAAGAAAAGTGGCCAGTAAATATTGATTATGAAAATCTCAATTAAGTGAATGAAAAAATTCCGGAAAAATTAATTTGGCTGTAAGGAGCATATACAAGTCTCAAACTGGCGTGTTGTTTGCCTATTCAATTGTTCATTTTTATAGTTAAAAACAGTAATTTCTTTATTTTCATGTTTCGTCTCTAGAATTGTTCTAAATTTAAAATATATAACCCATGGGATTTATTGCCTTAAAATATGACTTACAAATTATTTATCAACTCTCCCATCGTTTCAAAATATTATTCAAATATTGCAATGCGTATTTATAAGAAATGTTTGTTTTTAACAAATGCATGCATTGAAATAGTTAAATTCTTTAAGATAGTTTACTCGAATTTTTTAAATTCTTAACAATTTCAAAATTAGATTATGTGTAACAACATTCCAAATTTTCAAAGGTGGTTTTTTTTATCACATACAATGCGTGTTAATAAAATTCCACAGCTTTCATAGTTCAAAAAGTTAACATTTGTTTTATGGCACAGGCGCTTTAGAAGTTCAATTCCAGAAACCAATTGTTTTAACACAGAACTGCCCCAAAGTTAATCAATATTCTTTTAGAAAACAAATTCTTTAGAACAAAAACATTCTTTTTAAAAATTTTTAAATACAAATAGTTTTTACTAGTTTTAACTTAAGTAAAAAATTATTAAAAATGATATTGAAGCTTGTGAAGATATATGGCTGCAACGTATTTATGTAGGGTGGACAAAGAATCTTCTTGTTTTGGGAAAGGAACCGATTATTTGTTCTCTGAAAGAAGGAATTATCTCTGTTACCGATGTTACAGAGAGCTGTTACCGATTCCGGAATCTACCATGGAACTGAACTTCTAGAAATAATCCGGTCTAGAATGGTCTGGAATGTCCCATTCATTTTTATGATTAAGATCGAAATGGTTAAAAGGTTAGTTATTTTGATATATTCATTTTGATTTCTCTTCTTATTTTTGATCAACATTGCTTGGAGAGATGAGTATTAATTACATAAATGTGATTTTTGAAACGACGACATGTCCAGACAGACGAAGCAAAGTCTGAATGATATCATTCCTGTATTTTTGAACACCTCAAATATAGAGCCCTGAGTAACCATCTTGTATAATATTTGAACTTTTATCCCACACCCGACACTGATGCAAAATGGTTTACATTCGTGCCGTTTCCTAGGTGTAAACGAATTCAATACTTCTTTCATAATATCTATACTACTATTATAAATGTGAAAGTTTGGATGGATGGATGATGGGATTCAATCACGCCAGAACGACTGAAGGAAATTGGGGGAAAATTTGCAGAGATAGAGTATAATTTACAAAAGAACATAGGCTAATATTTACTTCGGTTAATTCAGTGGTTATTTTTTCATTAATTAAAAACTAACTTTCCCTCTAAAAATCTTCTCCACCGCTAAATGAGAAAGACTTCGATTTGTTTTGTTTCGCACTCGAATGGGGTTAGGCTTAACTTATTTCTGACAATTATTTCAAATGATTATGTTTATTTTCTTAGTTGATGCAATTAAAACCAAAAATTGTTAATTAATCGATTTTTTTCGATTCATTATGAAGCACTTTTGAATTAAAATAAAGCATAAGGACGAAAATTAAAAATCTCTATTCTGTATAGCATTACCTCAAATCATGTAGAAAATTCACGCATTGCGTCGTGTCAACTGGCGACAAAATTCACGCATGTGCATCGCTATTTTGTTTTATTTCAGGTAATTAGTTATTTTAATGAAAGGATTATTTTAATAAAAATAATTATTTATTCTAATAAAAGGATTATTTTAATAAAAATTATTTATTCTCATAAAGAAGCAATTATTTTATTCTGTTTAATATCATCTACTTACGAATTTCATCAGAACAGAAAATAAAAATTAAAAAATCTGAAAACAACTGCCTGAGCTTTTTCAATCGTTTATTTTTATTTAACCATTTTTCCTTTGACCTTATATTACCATTCTAATGGAATTCTTTGTGATTTATTTTTCTTTTCGTGAATTTCCCGGCAAAAAACGTATTCATCAATAAAAAGTTCAGCTGTTTTATATAAGACAGACAGATAGGTAGATAGATATAGAATTTCTTAAATCATTTCCTGCTCATAAGAAAAATTAGTTGAACCAGGTAAGTGCATTTATTCTTTCCAATTTCTACTTAAGAAATGCATCAATCTGTAGTAGTAAAGCTATTAAGAACAGGTTTATTCATTTTTTTTTCTTACGCTGTTCTTGTGTTAATATAATTCGATATTTCCTGTTCATTTCTCTTGATTTTTTCCCCTTACTGTACATATTCCTTTTGCTTACTTTCATTAATTTCGATTACATTTATTGAGTGTATTGCATTTATTGATTTTTTTTTGTATGTTTCCGTTAATTTCCTGCAATGCACATCGAAACCTTATGATTGGAAATGCTATTGCTGCCGTTCGCACTACATTTGGCCATTTCGCTAAAATTTGGCGACAAACTATTTTTTCAGCCAAAATGACTGTATATTAAAACTGTCCAACTGTGTTTTTTGTAATTAAATTGTATTTGTGTTAACTATATATTTTTCATATGATGGTATAATTCCATTAGCAAATAATGTAGTTTTCCACCAAATTTTCTCAAATTTCTTGTGCGATTGCTGTTTACGCCCCGTAAACCGAAAATTCCATTTATAGTTTTAAGTACATAGTTTTTAAGTAATTTCTCCCCACGCTAATGAGGTTAGACGTAACATGTTTTTGGCCGGTTATTTCAAACGATTCTATTTATTCTGGCAGTGTATGATAAATTTAAAATTAAACATTGTTCATTAATAGATCTTTCAATTCCTTCAGAAATGCTTTCGAATAAAAATAAATTAGACTAATTGAAATTAAAATTTTCTAATCTGAGTTACGTTACCCCAGCTGGTGCTTAAAATGGAAGTCTTTGCGTTGCTCCAATTGGAGTTGAAAATTTATGCATGCGTACGGTTTTCATAATATTTCTCGTTGTGATCAGACCATCAGTTCTCACATATACACATCAAAATTTCCACGCTTTCGAAGTCGTGGATAAAAGCTAGCTTTATTATAAATTGAAAATTGACAACGTATTGTTTAATATCGGTCTTAGCGAATATTTGCAACTTTTGTTCTTGGTTGGTAGTCTGATTACATACTTAATTGCAACTAACAGTTCTTCTTAATCTTCACCTGCTTTCTGCTGCTTTCTTTATGAAACCGAAATAATAACTAAATGACACTAATATCTAATTTATAATAAATAATTTAGAACTTTACTAAAGAATGTCAAAGAATCGTAAAATTAAAGTTTTTTCTACAATTTTTTATCTAAAATGGATACCTTAGCAATATTTAGAAAAGTATAAGTAACCGAATAAGTCTTCTAACTTTATTATGGAGCTTATTGTACTTTAGCTCTGGTCTTTTCCTTAGGTTTGCTTCTAAATATAAGACTACTTCCGTGCTTGATGACTCATAAAAATTTCTACAATACATAAAACGATTCTATTTACAGACCTTCAAGGGAGTGAGTTTTACTGCTCTTTTGGATTTCTGGGTGAACGGAAAGCCATAAAAACAATCTGGTAATACGAATAAAGAATTGACCTTTTGTCATCAACTGATGACTTTATTCATTTACATGCTTTATTTGTGGTTTCAGTTGGAATTAGTTTTAGTTGTATGATTTATGAATCAATTAGATAAATGATTTAATTACTCAACTGCTGAAAAAGTTTATATTTCAATTAGTTTAACTTAAATTTTGTTACGATTAATGGTTATCTAGTATCTATTAGTGAAGCAATGGTCAGTTGTACTGTGATTGATAATCTGCGTTAATTATCTATTTTTTAGTTTTAAATTGTTTAATAGCAAGGGCATTTTTATTGTAAAAGACTCTACTTTCATCTGAGTTGTGACTCATATTTATAGAAAGTTTTTTTTTAGAATTCATTTATTTTAAATTAATGATAAATAACTACTGTTCATTTTAATTTAAGGAGGAATAAATTCGGAAGAAAGTAGTAAATATTCTAAGATATATAAACAAAGAATAATAAAAATTTACCATTTTTCTTTTTTTCTATTAAACGCATAAAGGAAGCAAACATAATATGAAAAACACTTAAAAACTGCAAAATAAAAGTAATTTCATGCTCAGTTTTTAATATGCAAAAGTGAAAATTCAATAATAAAAAATTACTTTGATTAACTGACTTTATATATAAGTCATACATTAAAAACTCAGTTCTGGATGATATGATGATGCCTTTGCGGTTTATATCCGCTATGAAGATACATTTGCTTTGTGACAAATGCATGCCGTAGTATTTGTCACATAGGTGATAAATTTCGAAATATATGAATCTAAGAAAAGGAAAATTTTCTTAGGCGCATGAGTATGATTTATATTTTTCGAAAAAAAAACTTAGACTTCCAACGATTGGCTAGTGATGATTTAAATTTTAACAATCGGCTCTATAACATATTTTTAAACTTAATTCTTATGCTAAAATCTTATTATCAATTCAGTTATATTAATTATTTTATATCTTCTTCGTCAAAAGCAAAATTCATACAGGATTCTTAATAACAGTTAAAAATATTTTTAAGAAATCTGAATCCAAAAATTTAAAATTAATAATTTGTTATTCAATGAATACTTTAATTTTTTTGTTTATTTCACTTTCACAGATCTAGTTTTAATTCAAAAGAATAAGAAAAATACTTGAAAGAATCATAAAGTTTGAATGCTTTTATTTTTGGGAGAATGAAACAAGATTTTGATCGGGATACCTCAATTCTCTATCCTGTAACGTTTATTTCTCTTACATGTGAACATAAACAGAATTTTAAATTATGTCTACATTCATTAAAATATTTACATTCTGAAATGTGTTAAATACTAAGATATATGTTTTAAAGATAAAATTCTCCTATATTAAAAAATCACCTTCACCTTCAAAGAAACTGAAAAAGAGTAAAAGAAAAAATCAAAAAAAATATCAATACTCTAAAATATATACATATTACCTATCCAAGTTAATTATATTTTTGTACCAAACAACATAAATGCTAAAGGGGAATTATTTTGAAGTAATCCTACATCATACTAATTTAACTGTTAAGCAGAAATAAATTACTTTGAAAAAGCCAATATCATAGGCTTCATCTAACTCAAAGCAAAGAAAATTATTATTTACCAAAATGTATTGTTACGTTTTTAGCGTAGCGGGTTCGGATTGAATGGACTTTATTTGAGGACAGCACAAACAAATTTATTTACAGCTATTTACAGGACGACTTGAAAAAGTAAAACTTCAGAAAACACAATCCAGCAGTAATCAGTCACTTACAGCGTAAATGCAAGCCTTACGCACAATAAACAAAGTTTGCAAAACAGTACTCGCACAGCACAGCAAACAGTAAATCACAGCGAGCTCAATAACACAACGTCGTTATCAGCAAACGGAAACACAGCTCACTAATCCACTAGTCTAGCGAGACGCTTCTCTTCCGAGAGAGAGGTACTGCCGAATGCGGTAGCCCGTCTCTTATATACCCGGGAGAAAGCGCCAGCGGCTGCCAGACTATTCTTTTCACCAAACCATCCCAGCTGGCGCCAATCTCTTTGATGACGTAGCCAATCGCTCCCCCCTCCGCAATTCTAGCGACGTTCGCTTGCTTGCAACAGCATCAGTCGATGAATTCCAATCATATGATTAATCGTATGTTAAAATTAAAAACTGTGATAACTTTTTTGTGATAGATACGATTCTTTTTTCTTTCATTATATATTTATTGAATATATTTGAGATACTTATGATTTTTAAATACAAATAAGATGAAATATACATTGGCTTTTAAACATGAAATGTTGCTCATAAAAACATTGCATTTCTTTTTTTTTTCCTTGAAAACCAGTAAAAGAATAAAATATTACATTCATTGTACAAAAAATAAAAAATTGCATGCTATAACGATTGGAAAAATGGCAATGTCTTACTTCATGTATCCTCATAAGCGCATAGGTATCTGAAAATGTCCATTATTATCCGAGCGAATTCATCTCTACCTCTATAAGATTGTTAATTCTTTTGCTACATTGACTAATTCTTACCTGATGTACCTACCGGGTTGTCACTAATTTCCCGGTCTGCCTATTTTTTAACCTCCTTTTTACTATGTATACACACCAAAAGCAGAAAAAAAATAACAAAGCCAATAATATTTAACTGCAAAAAATTTAGAAAAACTTAACGAATTTTAACCTAATATATATATAAATAATATATAACATAATATAATATATAATTAATTAATTGTACGCCTAAATAAACTTATTCTTATCTTCATTAATATAAACTATACAACGAGAATGTATCGTATTTTGAAAAAAAAATCGAATAGTGAAAAATCTTATCATTTGAGACTACTTAATATTTTGGGAAAAAACTATTTCTGGAATGTGTACGCCTAATATTGAGCCTATGCTGCAAAAGCGTGTGAACACGATGGCTCGGAATCGGAACATGTCAGGCAAAGGAAATGTTTCGTGTGGCTCTATTAAACCAATATAGATCTGTTTTTCAAGTTTTGAAAGCGCTATCTCAAAGGATAGACTATATTTTCTTAAATCTATACGAATGCTATCCTAATAAATCAAAAACTAAATGAACCAAATATGATATCGTTTTATCATCAAAACTGTCCAACAACTTTTGCACTCAATTCCTAAAGCTCTCAGTTTGCCTGACCATGTCTATATGAAGGTGACAACTCAACACCGAAATAAACTCGACAGATTAATTTTATAATACAAGATTAGTTCATTACTTTATATCCGTATCAAATTTTGAATCTAGAATCACGTCCATAAAGTAAGTATATTGCAAGTTCAGTAAAACAAAGAGTTAGAAGCAAAACAAATATGACTTATTTGTAAAGCCTGTTTATTAAACAAAAGGTAATGAGCAAAAACGATTCCCCAGGTTTCATATCATTGATAAAAATTGAGATTTTCTACTTGGAGAAAATCCCAATACCTATGTACTAACCAATGCATTGCCAATATTACACGATTGGTATGGTGTTTAATACAGAGTATGTCTCCCAGACGATACAATAACGTCTATACAGCATTTGGACATGGTAAGCATCAAATTATCGATTTGATCTTGGAGAATATTACAACATTCATCAAGTAGTGCTCCCAAGGCTCAGATAGATATGTAGGAGGAGGTTGATGGACTGTAACATGTCGGACAAACATATCCCACACATGCTGAACTTCATTCAAGTCTGGTGAGAATGATGACCAGGCCATATGGGTGATATTTTCCGATCGAAGGCATTCGTTTACGATGTTCGCACACTGAGGACCGGCTTTGTCATCCATAAACACGAATCATGCAGCCATGGCACTCCAAATCAAGCGTACATGTTGTTCCAGAATGATGCCCCGATGGATTTGGCCACCATTGCTCCAATTTGCACTTCCTGCTAAGTTCTGGAACCCAGAATAATTCCTCCCCAAACTAGCAACCCAGAACCACCGTAATGGTGTCGTTAATTGATGTTTTCTTGCTGGTAGTAGGTACCTGGCGATCTCTATATAAAAGTCCTGTGAGAATCAGACTGTAAGATAAGTCTGGATTCGTTGGATAACAACACACAAGCCCACTGTTGCGGTGTTTAAAATGCATTCTCTCCATTCAAGGCTAACCGCAGGCGACAGTGAGTTGCAGTAAATGGAATACATCTGAAGGCCCATGAGCATAAAGACCAATCTACCCTAAGTGTCTGTACACGGTCTGCCTTGAAACTGTCGAACTAAGGGCTGACGAGAACTGTCGAGACAGGTTTGATGTTGTGGTTTTTCTGTTTCTTTTGGCTGTAACTGCCAAATACTGATCCTCATTGGTGTTGTAACATAGAGGTGACCTGTGCTATCTCGTCTACTCATATTATCATCATCTAGGAATCGTTGCCAAAGCTTGTAGATGACACTATAGGCGATTCCAAGCTCCTCGAATACTTCCAGTTGAGCACTCCCACGTTCCAGACGGCCGATATTTAAACCACGTAAAAAACATCTAAATATACACCCTTTGAGTAACAGCTATACTGTTATTGCACTGAAGGATTCATAAACTGCTTGCGAACAATTTTATTTCTTTGCCTGTATTCCTTATACATCACTTTCTTACATTCTTGTCAATACGAAGTATTTTCGGTGTTATCTGGTGCTTTCCTGTAATTTGCATATAGTTTTTGAAGATGTATATATTCATTTTACGGTTGATATATGTATTTTAGAGTTAGATTTCTGTGTGACTATGAATTATTAATTTATGGACATAAGTGTATCGTCAATACACTTATTTGATATTGATTTTTATTTTGCCGATATGATGGTGAAAATATCTTTATTTCATTTTCTATAAAGATAATCTATTAAACAATATACTAAATTTATATCATGAATGTTTTTTTTCTCCAGAAACTACTGAGTATGTGATTTTTAGACATTTAAATTCTGAATTATAATGACAATGTCATATCTTTGAAATATTTTTAGCGAAATTAATACTTTTCAAAATACGCAAATTAATTAAATAAGCTGTTTTTTGAAGAATTATCAATTAAAATCCTTGAATATGTCTTTTAAAATTCCCGAATGTGTTTATAAGGTGAGATTGCAGTAAACATTTGAATTCTGTAATTATCTGTATTGTTTGCAATTTCTCTTGTATATGATGAGTTTATCTCAAAACGTGTTTTAATATTCGAGGAGACTAATTAATTCAGATTATTCTGGACGCTAATGCAGGCAGTGGGTTCTTGCATTTCCCTCTTTAGAGAGCAATATAATTCTAAAGCTACTATACGATATGTTCATTGTGTGATATATATTATAGGCCCAATGTTAGAAGGCAATTTCGTAGGTGCAAACAAACTGTATTTTCTTCACCTGACTTGGTCACTCAAAATATGCACGATTAATTGAATTAGGTATAATAATAAATGGAAAAGTTCAGTGGAATGGATTCGATTCTTGGTAAAATCTCAGAACATTAATGTTAAGAAGGGTATCATTTCAATCTTGTATAAACGCAAAAAATACTAAGGAAACAGATAAAAGATCTTTTCCTCTATTACTGAAACTAACTTGATCAACAGTAGGGATAAATTCCTAACTGAAAAGAATTACAGAAAATCTGTCAGGATATTAAGAGCTACGGTCATAAATAACATTGGAACTTTCCGAGAATTTGAACGAAGTTCTAGCATTCTTCAGAAAGGTACCATATAATAGAAACATCCACTTTATTACTATCACATCACTCTTATGTCTTTGAGTGTCTGATTGAAACCGACTGAGGTTATGCTAATCCCCGTGAATTTTTAAAATTTTCTATAAGGAAAAAACAGAAACAAATTTTTACATTGTTGCAACTTTATTTTGATTTTGAATTTCAGTAGCTACAGATTTCAGTGATGAAATAATCTGTTATATTGATGAGAAAGGCTGTAACGAACCCCTCCTCTTCCTTTATCTAAATGCATACTGCCACTGGCTTTGGTGATCAACAATTTGCTTATATTGATCAGTTTCGATGATTGTAGAGGGACAGTCTAAGGTCGACCGTAAGAATAAACTCTAAAAAAATGATATTTATAGGATCCTTACCTTTATTTACCGAGTTACTCCTTCTGCCTTTTTGTTATATTCTACCATCCTCTGTTTGGTGATATAATGGCTGTGATCAAGCAGTATTTTCAGTTTCACGATGAACAAACAAACCATGAACGTCAATGAAACTGAACCCCGGAAAATGACAACTTGAAGCGTGAACGAAAGCAGCATAGGAAGAATGGGGATAAAAAAAACTTACGGTGAGAGTGATTTCTCAAAATGAGAGAAATAAACGGACATATAAAACCAATCATTCGTCGGAGGACCGTTGATATCAAGATAACTCGAATACGTGTTCAATCTTTTGAAGAAGATTATTCATGTGGACGGTTTATCCAATGATTGCATGATAACTCTAGAAACATGTCAGTTATAAAAAATTTTTAAAAGGCTGAAAAAATTGAAGATTTCTGAATTTGTTTCAATTCATTACACCGCTTTGATTTTGTAATAAAAACAAATGTATAATAGGAATGATGTCGCATGATGTTTTTTCTGCCATTCTTGTATTTCTTCAAAATTTATAAACCACTTTGATTTCATTGTTCACTCGGATCTAGTAATCATTTTGGCTTCGCCTCAAATTGATGATTGCAAGCATCGTCTTCCATATATCATCCAAATTAGCTCATATTAAAATTAAATAAATTATATAGTTGCATAAAATTCCTTTGCAGCGATTCTTGTTATAAATAGAAAATTCAAAACCTGTCCATTATAAAAAGGTCTTTCTCTCAGGCTATATATTAAGAAAAGATTTGTTTTAAAAATTATAATGGTTCCTCAAAGCCGTCATTTTCTGAAATAGATAAGAAGTTAAAATAATGGGAAATAGAGAATTTTTTCGCTATAGTGAAAGTCTCCGATATAATGAAAGCGGTAACTTATTTTTTAAATCTTATATCTGTCGATTTGAACGGACATTTGAATGTGTTGATGCAACTTTAACACTTTCCCCTTCCTCAAAAAAATAACAAGAAATGTAAGAACATACGAGTACAGGAAATTTTTTAAAAATAACGATGATTTTCCGTCAAGACAGTTTTTGAGAAACTTTCATAATGTTAAATTTTTCACACTTTTCATTATTTTCATGCAATTAGGTAATGAAATTATGAAAGAACCCTTCAGTAAAGATTAAATTTCAGTTTGAATGAAAAATTACCAATTAATACTTTATCTTTTTGTAATAAAAGGGAGAAAAGTTTTCTAATTTGTTGTCTTTGTTAAGCGAAGCGATGACGTAAATTAAAAATGCAAGAATAAACCAAAGTTTTTGGACTTAAAAAGTTTTCTTCTTCTTTTTATATAAAGCACGCACTTAAGTTATAAATAAAACTCCTTCTTTGAAAAATTTCAAACAAAGAGAGAATTGAAAATTATTCATAAGACGTGTTAAAATAATCCAAATCAATTCTCGACAGTTAATACCAGACAAGGTACTTAGGTGAATTTTTTCTTTATAAATTATTTTGATGATCAGAAAGTCACTGTTGTATTTTGAAATAATTTGTCTATCCTGGGACCTAGATATATTTTTTGTATTTCGATAAATTTTCTCATTTTGTGAATTTTAATCGAGATCATTAAATTTATCCAAATAACGTTGTTGTTGTTGTTGTTTCTAATGGCACTTGCCTATGCACAAGCTCGCTGCTGGACCCAGCAGCAGATTTAAGCCGAGTGAAGCGTCTCTTGTTTCAAGTAGCGCCAACTAGGGCCAAGAGTAGGACTTTTGCTACACACTCATCTCATTCGCTTGCACAACCCCTTTTTACAGGGGGGCACATTCACACATCTCACAGATAGTACACAGAATAACAACCATGCCCGAACCAGGACTCGAACCCGGGACCTCCTGAACACGAGGCAGACGCGCTACCCCTGTGCCAGCAAGCCGGCCCAAATAACGTAAATATGTAGAGAAAAAAAGAAGATAAGTTGTTTTACTTAGATATTCTAAAGATTTCTTAAAATAATAGTATGTAACAGAAACCGCATTATTAATTATATTAATTTTACAGAAGGAAAAAAATTATGATGTCTTACTTACATACCCTAAAGACTCTCTTTAAATAATTTTGTTTCCAAATTACAGAACCTACGTTATCAAACCTTTCGCAAACGTATTTTAATTACTTTTCAGTGGACGCATCAGTGGTTACTTTCACCCCTCTCTAGGAAGTTGAATGTGAATTTTTTAAAACATATTTAATGAAAGTATATTTTAAAGAATTAAGGTGTTAATATTCTTTCCATTATTCATAAAAACTTCTTCATGTGTTTACAAATATTTAAAACAATTTAAAATAAGAGCTAGTACAAACTGTTTAATTGCGTTTCAGAGGACGCACAAGGGAATGCTTTCAGTTCTCTCAAGAGAGTTGAAGGTGAATTTATTCATATTTAAATTTTCAATACATATTCAATCAAAGTATATTTTAAAGAATTAAAATACTATTACTATTTTTATTCTTTCCCTCATTCATAAAATCTTTTCTTTAATTTATTTTATAAATATAGGGAGCAATTTCAAACAAGATATAGTTAAATGAATTACCCTTAATTTTCTTATTTTTATCTAAATTACCATACGTTCATAACTAATACAATAAAAAAAACATCCCGCCCAAAGCTTATTTTAACCACTATTCATTTCCTTCATCATAGTGAAAAATCATACATTCTATTTATTTTTTTGTTTAGTACTGAAATTTATTTTTTTTAAAGAAAAATGTGAAATTTCGACCATTTCTGCAACAAGTTATTTTAGTGTAGTGATTTTCGAGAAGATTACAAATCTCCTTGTCACTCAAATTGAAGAAATATTAGCTTTGGATTTTTTTTTAAATTCCATATTATATTATTTAGTCCAATTTTGTATATCCGTATTCATCTTTGATTAGCAATATGTTTGAAATTATTGTAATTGCATCTTACTTAAAATTATGCAACATAGATTCATGTATGGAATATAGTTCAAAATTTATTTAGGGGAATTCTTAGTGTTTATTCTCAATCTCTCTCATAAAATATATATATTTTTAATTTTGTATGTTTTAACTTCATTTACACTCATGCCCATAAATAAAGAATAATTCAGAGTCACTCGAAAATTGGACTCTAAAACACATATCACCAGTTAAAATAAATACACATATCTTCAAAAATCATATACAAAACATCCATAAAACGTCTGAAATGAGAATTATTAGCCGTCTGGAACTTGGGAGTACCAAGCTGGAAGTATCCAAGGAATTTCGAATATCCCACAGGGTCATCTCCAGGATTTGGCAACGATTCCAAAAAGAGGATAATGTGTATTAAAGTTGGAGCACAACTCACCCCCGAGTTACAATGCCGAATAAGGACCGATATTTGGCAGTTACAGCCAAAAGAAATAGACGGAACGCAGCATCAGACCTGTCTTGTCAGATACTGGTTGGATAGTTTCAGGCATATAAAGATTGGGCAGATTGTTTTATATGCTTGAGTGCCTGTCAGATTTGTTCCAAATACTGCAACTCATTTTTGTCTACGATTAGCTTGGAGTAGAGAGCATGCATTGTCGACACTGAAACAGTGGGCTTGCGTGATGTCTTCCTACGAGTCCAGGTTTAATCTGCAGTATTATTCTAGACGGACTTTCATATGGAGTGTGCCAGGTACCCGTTACCACCAAGAGAACGTCATTGAAAGGCATTATGGTGGGGTAATTATTCTGGGTTCCAGGTAAGTACCTGCATGTTCAAATTGGAGCCATGACCAAACCAAATCTATCGGGAAGTCATTCTGGAACGACATATACGTTTATTTTCGATCGCCATGGGCGCAGAATTCGTGTTTATAGATGACAACGCCCATCCTCATCGTGAAAAATCGTAAACAAATGCCTTTGACTGGAAGATATCACCCGTATAGACTGGTCATCATTCTTAACGGACTTGAATGAAGTACAGAATGAGTGACATGTTTGGCCGACATGTTATAGTCGGTCAACCACCTCCTACATGTCTACCGGAACTTCAGAGAGCCCTACTTGAGGAGGGTTATAATTTTCTCCAAAATGAGATCAATAATTTGATACTTAGCATGCCTAGGTTTTGTATAGCTTTATTGCATCGTCTGGGACACCTACTATGTATTAATCCTCATACCAACCATTCAATATTGGTTTTTGTATATAGGGTTTTTTGTAATTTGCTCCAGGGAGAAAAAAAATCACAATTTTTATTAATGATATCAAATACATAGCATCTTTTTTTTGCTCTTTACCTTTTTTTTAAATAAATAGGCTTTACAAATAAGTCCTATTTGTTTTGCACCTTACTCTTTCTTCTCTTGCATCGCATTATCCATAAATTATGGATATGAGTGTAGTTTCAAGAATAGGTTGGTTTTGTCTGGCATTTGAAAATGAATGTTGTAAACAATTAAATCTCTTTAGTTTAGAAACGCGTTTTACTAGGCAACGAAGACTCGTCGTCAGCTATATCTCAGAATTTTCAAATGTGAATGCAATCACAATCTCGTGTAAGATTTATGGTAAATTTCATACATCTTTCCTGAAAACTGAACATAGATTATTTACGCAAAAGAGTGAGCTACGAATTCCTATTCAATCTGTAAGTTTTTCTGATAGACATGTATCTAAACTGGATGAAGAAACTACCAAAAAGGACTTATGCAGAGAAATCATATCAAATTGTCACAGGGAGATTGAATGTCATGGCCGCGATTGGAGGTCATACGAGGATTTGATGTCGTGCCAGATAACATTCTCATACTCACAGTGAAAAGAAGGTTCCGTGATTCACACGAAGAAAAACGATACTGTTTTCTCATATTTAATCACAATTAACAAGATAAATAATTTCCTATAAAAATACCTATCGATAAAAATTGATTAAATGATCCCAATGGGCGTGATTTCAAATTCAAGATGTTGTAAAATGTAGGTCGAACAGATGAGTCAGGAAACTGTTATTTTTCTAGATGCCTCGATCTCTACTTTTTCTTGTTAAATGGCCTGTAGCCATATCCTTCATTATACGCTGAATGATAGTCACCAGTTTTGGTATTAAAGATGGCCTGGCCCTTTTATATTCATTTCACTTAGGATCTTCTTTTCTTCGAAAGTTTGGACTAACTTTAGCATTTTAAAAATAGAAATATGTTCTTTTCTCACATTTATTTCTTTTGTAGAGCGAAATTTCAGCGATGCAACAGTTTCATCGAGTATCGTTCTTGTAAAAGTGCTTGAAAAACGAAGCTTATATGTTAATGATAATGCAACGTATTGAATGAGACATCAACTCTAATTCATTACTTGTATAAAAGGTTTGTGCTGAACAGTTTTAGATTTCTCATTCGCATCTTCTATCAATACCTTCGGAAATCAGTTTACCGGACTTTTATCATAAACTTCTCTCGCATTAGGGTTGAATTATGTTTTTTTAGGATCATTTTCCCATTTTAATGAATTATTAAATTTTAATTGAACCTACGTTGTACCTTGCCTTCACAGTATGGAATTAAATTTTTTATGATAATTTGATTAAAATTGCTGAAGTTGATTGACATTTCACTACTGATTTCTTCTTCTTTCGATTTACGCTGCGCATGAAAATCGGACCTTCTTTATTACTAGAATTTTCTTTTCGTCCACTAATCTGTTTTAAAGATAGAATTTCTCAGTAAATGTGTCCCAGTATACGTTTTTGTGTCTTACTATCTGCAAGAATCACTACACTACAAATGGAAGCACATTTACTGGAATGAAGGCAGATTTTCTTTTTAGGATAAAATAAAATATTTGCAAAGTGGATCAAGAGCGGAAGATTGTTTTTGTTACTGCTATAATCTAACAATAAATATCAAACTAAAAGCTAGAGTATTAGTGAGATTATTCTGCTCCATAGATAAACCTTTCGCTTGCCTACAAATGAATAATTTGACGTAAAGTACGCAAAAATTCTTTTTACTGCTAAAAATTTGTATTAAGTTCTACTTTTGCTACATTAAACAAATATGAAAATAAAATGTATTGATTGTGAAAATGTATTAATTGATTAAAAAGCGAGCATTTCTGTGAAATTCGAATATTTATTAAATTTGTGATCAAACTGTCTTATTAGTCATTCTCATTGAATAATTTTAGTATAGAATTTGATTCTATATCCCATTGCTCAGCAAAATGAAATAATATTTTCGTATAACCATTTTTATTTTTCATAGAATTAGTGGGATTAAAGACATAATGACAGAAATATCAAATCGAGCTAAATTACTTAGAAGTAACTATTTTACACCTAAAGTAACTTTGTCTTAACTCTTTGACTTTACTTTATTTTTTCTCTTACATATAATTGATTCCAAACCTAAATAGACAGACCGTAGTTAACTCTTTATCAACTGAATTATGTTGCAATCAATTTTCCAACTTCATTTTTGCACCAGTAGTTAAGTTTCCTTGTAGAAAAGTTCCAGATAACCCAAGAGAAAAAATTTCATTAATAGAAATATCTTAATTTAATTAATTAAATATTTTTGTTCCTACTTTTAGCTTATATTAACTTTTTGCTATTTGGGTTATATTGTTTTTTTTTTAGAATACCATCAACAAAAATAGTCATGCTACGAATTTATAATCCAGATTTAAATGGTACTTATAAATACCGTCAGTAGATAAAGGGTTAAAGTGTGTACAGAAATAAATATTATTCTTGTAAACGTGAGATTAAAAACAAAAGTACAAGAATAATGTTATTTTCTAATGATGTCAAGAGTGCAATGAAATTAACACTTTCTTTCGCAGTTTATATGCAAGACAGATAGGCCTATTTTAATCGCTAATTGTAGAAATAAAGCAAAAATTTCATTTTTTTTTTTCTTTCTTCCTTTTACAGAAACATGGCTTATGAGGATCGAGGAATCATTTATTATAAAAAAATATATAAATTTGAATGTTTTTCTGCTACAGTGAAGACTAAAGATTCCTATCTACCGTTGGAAGAGGACAAATTGTAGACTTGTTTTTCCTAGTTGCAATAAAGATCATGTGTTCTTAATCTTGAAATTAAATAACGCCATGAGAATGGCAGAGTATCTATTTGAATTAAATGTTGATTTTAGGGAAAATATTTAGGATATGTTAAAAATGTTATTAAGAATCCTAAAAAAGACTTTTACCATCTCTCAGCATCATAACCAGGTTTTCCCAGTAAAAACGCTCTATGAAATAAAATTCAATATCAACATTAATGTCCTTGTCTCATATACATCTAGTTTCTGTGATAATGGTACATAGTTAAAATATTCTACAAAGAAAACATATCAATAAAAAAATCCCATAAATTAGCTGATTGACAAAAAGAAGTAAAAGAAAGGGCGGTTATGTTTTCTACTCAATACTGCGTATGAAATATATCAGAATTTCAGAAAAATAATAAAATACTATTACATCATTGAAAATAGAAACTAATATTTTTGTATCACAGGTAACATTTAATTTGGTGTCGTATTGTATTTCCGCTGTCAGAGATACATTTAGGCTCTATTCGTTTATGCTAACATTTTTGATTTGGAATAATATCAATAGATAAGTAAATTCCCTGAAGAGATGAGGTATGTATGTGTGTTAATAAATATAACTTAAAATGTGTTTGCTGTCAGAAAAGATATGTGTATGTATTTGTTGCCCATGTGCATGATCGAAAATTTTACGTGATTGAAAGTCATACGAATTTCCTAAATAAATATTTAAATATGAAGAATTTATCATTTTAATTAATGCTATTATAAGTACTTTTTTGAATTATGAAATTCAATTAAGAAAAAAGCTGATTTTAAAAGGAAAATATCGATCTACCAAAATTATTGGAGGTAAAAATATTAGAACGCCGTTCTTCATATTTGGTGAGTCCTATAACAATAGTAAATAATAAATAATGTATGATTAATGAACATGTTTTTAAAATGCATCTTATTTTCTTATTTTTTATGTTTCTTCCCTTTGTTATAAACTCTATAATCGTCTCTATTTTTTGTGAATCCTATTTATGTTGTAATAAATATTTTTATCGAAAAACGATGTAGATTTATTAACATCCTGATTGCATAATTTTTAATCAATATTTAGATCCAATATTTGCAATTGTTTTTCAAACAAAGTGAACTGATATTATATGTTTCACGATAGTAATATGATATAATAAAAATCTGTTATAGCAAAAATAAACACACTAAACTGCGAAAAACGTGGGAAGCAATAGAAAAGGGACTAATTGCTATCCCGCAGAATTCGTGGGATAAGCACCTGCAAAGTTAAATTGTAATAAATTGTGAATTCATACATTTTATGGTAAATGAATAAGAACTTTCAGCAGTTTAGTATACATGTAGAAATAGCAGGCACAATTTAACCGTTTATGATAAATAATACTCAAACCGAGCAAATGGCAAAAAACTAAGAAAACGGTTTCTAACAAATTTAATTTTCAAACGACATTATTAGAATATTATTTTTTCAATTCAGGATAGATTTCCGAAATTTATAAAAAAACACCATTGCTTAAAATGGGTTTTTATCTTGAACTAATTAACCCGAATCAGTTGAAAAGTATTCATAAAATGAATAAATGTAACTTTACATCAAATGATGCACATTCAGAATAAAAGAGTGTCGATATATGCATGTGGCACGGAAACTTAATGTTTTTTCTTCCATTAAATACTTTCTAGCACAAAACGTAGCTACTTGTGCCGTCAAGTTTGAATTAATACTAACTTGATAGATTTTTTAAATCAAATATTGCTATTCTAATGTATTTAATGAGCAATTTGTGCTTCCTTGAGGTAGACAAACGCCAAATAAATAGTTTTACAGGTACAATTTTACACAGAAATTGCCAAATATTATACTTTTCATACCATTTTAAAATTCCCATAGCCATATAAAATGACTTGGGAGAAGATACATGGAAAATCTCTTCCTCCGATGCAATTTTTTCTCAGACTTGCTATTCTATGGCAATTTGGACAGCACGAAATTCGGAAGTTGCAACTTGAAAATCATGTTTCACTGCCAAACATTTTGAAATTCCGTTCAGATTCAGCTTTAAAATAACATAACTTTTCATAATCTAATCTTCTAAAATAATCTGCAGATTGTTTCTTCATTTTATCAATTATTTTTCATACAAAACAATATCTAGCTAGATAATGCAAATAAATAGCGAGATAATGCGTTTAGCTCTTAATTTCCACTTAACATCCTAAATATTATGTAAATAAATATTGTTTTACAGATTTCATTATTAGCGTTAGATAAAAATTTAATTCTTTTTATTGAGTTGCTTATTATTAATTACTTAGATTTATCGATTAGAAAGGTCCATTTTTTCAACCAAATAAATTCAAGTTAAAAAAGGCGTATAATTGAAATAAATAGAGAAAGAAAAATTTTCTCAAGGAATAAAAATATAGACTGATTTTAGCGGGATGTTTTTTTATTTATTTTAATTTTATTATTATTGAAAAATTCAAAAAAATATTCAGGAAACGCTTGGAATTGCGAATTTTCGATGGTGTGTTCATTTATAAATGTTTAAAAAACATACTTTACATACTAATATTTTATACAATATGCCTTCATTGAGGATTTTAAATGCGAATTTGTTTTTCATCTTTTAGTTTCACACAGAAGGAAAAGGTGGACAAACATGTGATCACTTTCTATCCAATAGTTAATATAAAAGTTATATTACATAGTTATAATAGTTAAAATAGTTATATTACATATTGTAACGCTTTATATACATATAAAATGCAACATTATCTTATAACTTTAAACGAACTGTTCTTGTGTATATATATAAATTTATTTTGTGGTAACACAGAAACGGCTCTAGCGATTTAGATCAAATTTTAGATTTAGATAATGTTTTGCTTTTTAAATTTATCCACATAGGCGTCTTTCCTGAAAGAACACGATTTTACACACAAGATAATTTTTTTATAATTAACTATTAGAGCCTATTTCTGTCTGCTCTCATGCTGATAATGTTGTATGACACTATCGGGAGACCAATTCTACCATAGCAAAACTGAGTGTGAGTTTTAAAATATAAATGATGATAGATAAACTATAAAATGAATGTAACATATTGATTCGAACAACATGTTAAACTAAGTGCATTCATGATTTTTTTATTTAAATGGCCAGTTCCTATGAGGGTAAGTTTAAAAAATATTCATATTCATCACAATTATAAATTATGATGTATATACAATTTATAAAAAACTATTGTGAGAAGCTTGGTTTACCAGATATTCTGTCAAATAAGAAACAAAATATTATAAGTATTTTTAAATAATAATTCATGGAAAAAATTCCGAAGAACTTTTTTTATAATTAGTGATGTTAATATGCATGGTTATAGCCAAGTCATTGTTCCATTATGCTTTAATTCATAATCAGTCTCAATTCTTGGAATTCCTAATTTTGAAAGAAGCTCGACCATTGCTTGAAGACGTTACTTGATTTTATTACATTTTTTAGTTTTATTTTTTTCAAAAATGCATAGTTACCTTGCATATGAGTTAATCAATTTACAGAATATTAATGAATAACCAATAAGACTTCCCTAAAGTTATATGCGCTGAGACAAGAAGATACATTTGGTAATAGCATATAATTTACATTCGTTAACAAAAACATTCTTTGCACCAATTTTCTCTTAAAATTTAGCTCATGCTTTGATTAAAAACTTTGATCTTATAAAATATACCTACATAATGTTTATTAAATAAATAGAAGTTATATATTTTTAAACTTTCTATTTTCTTAAGCTTTTAAGCAAAAACATTTTAATAAATACTTAAGTACAAATACTAAATAAATATATTCAATAGCAAATTACTAACTCTTGCATTAAAAAAGAATCTCTTCAGCTATCTAGTTAAAAAGAAAATCGGATAACATCGATATAATAGGGTCTTATGACGGTTGTTAATTAAAGACACCAGCAATTTTCGTTATAACTTAGCAACCATAAAAATCACGAATTATATTCGCTGAAAGGCAACGAACCGATTATATTAATTAACAGGCAGATGTTTCCTCTATTGCTTTTACTTTCATTTCAGGGAATATTAGAAAAAGTTTTTTTATCTTTAAAGTTGCCAAGCATACATTTTTCGACCAAGGACACAAAAACTATTTTTTTCTTTGATAATTCATTATCGTTCACTAGTCACTTAAGTCTTTTTCCACTTCATTTTTCAGCTTTAATATTGTTATTCTTCTTCTAACTAATTTATGGTTTATCATGACATATTAGAGGACTTTAGTTTATTGAAAGTAAATTGAGTATTTAAACAATCTGAGTTGAGATTGGAGTTTTAGTCAAGTTATATTCTTTGTATATATACCGGGTGGCCAGAAATAAAACACCCCTACTCTGACCTCCCTGGATATCGAACTACTCAGTGTAAAGGCTTGAAAATTTGTGGACATACTATTCAAAAAATGGGGAAACGGATTTCACGAAAAAAAATTTTAGTTCCAGAAATCACCGATAGGTGGCGCTGTACCACTGGACGTATGCTGAAAAGACACAAAAACACGTTTTAAACACATTTTATTTGAAAGTACCAAGCATACATGAAACAAGGACGTTATCGATGCAGGGAATGCTGCTCAATATGGTTCCCTTCCTGAAGATCTAAAATGTGAAGTCTGTGGACAGCTTGTTCAACTGCGGATCGTAACTGGTCATCTGAGATGCTTCTCACATGCAGACTGATACTCTCTTTCAAATCTGCCAAGGTTATCAGACGTTCTCGATAAACAAGGTTTTTTAAGTGTCCCCAAAGCCAAAAATCACACGGATTAAGATCCGGTGAACGAGATGGCCAAGTTGTCGGAAACGCGCGACTGATTATTCTGTCAGTGGTGAAATGTTGGCGAAGAAACTGTTGCACAGGGAGTCCAATGTGTGGAGGTGCTCCATCTTGCATAAAAGTAATGGTGTCAAGGCATTGGCGCTGCTGCAAATGGGGTACAACAAATGTTTCGAGCATCCTTTTGTACCTGTTGGCCGTCACGGTACATGTCTCAAGGCCATTGGAAGTAACCTCTTCGAAAAAGAATGGTCCAAGGATGAATGTGGCTGTGAATCCACACCAGACTGTAACTTTCGGTGAGTGGAGTGGAATCTCTTGGAAGGTACGGGGGTTTGTCGTGTCCCATATGCGACAGTTATGGGTGTTCACTGTTCCACTGAGGTGGAAATGGGCCTCATCGCTCCACAGAATCTGCCACGGCCACGATGCATCCACTTCAACTCTAGCAAGAAATGTCAATGCAAAGGTCAGTCGCATCTCCCTGTCTGTGGCCAGCAATTGTTGATTAGGGCGGATTTTGTACGGGAAACAATGCACCATTTTTCTGAGTACGTTCCACACTGTGCTATAGGGAACACCCAAGTGTCGTGACACTGCACGTGCACTACTGCAGCCTAAAACATTATCCATTGACTGTTCAACAATACCGGTGGCAACATCTTCAACGACATCTGAACGAACCGGTTTGCGTCCTCGACCAGGCTGAACTCCAAGATGTCCAGTTTCCTCGAATCGAGCGATCATTCTCCTGAGAGCTTGTGGAAGCAATGGTCCCTTACGCAAATCCTTAAGTCGGCGAAACTCTCGAAGTGCTGCTGGAGCATTTCCTTTATTCTCGTAAAACAACTTCACAAGCAAAGCGCGTTCTGGCAGTGTGACAGCCATCACTAATAAGAATGACATTCCCCACCTTTTAACGTGGCTTCTAACCATGCTTTATGCAAATTTTTCTGGTTACAGTATGAAATTGCAGTTACAACGGGAGTTCTAGCTTCTTTACTATTTTTATTTTCCATAAGGGGCAGAAAAATTAAAAAGGAAGCATGGAAGCATTCCATTCCGCATAAACATTTTAATTTTTATTATTATTTGTGTCTTTTGATCATAGTTCCAGTTGTGCAGCGCCACCTATCGGTGATTTCAGGAACTAATTTTTTTTTCGTGAAATCCGTTTCCCCATATTTTGAATAGTATGTGTACAAAATTTTGAGCCTTTACACTGAGTAGTTCGATATCCATGGAGGTCAGAGTAGGGGTGTTTTATTTCTGGCCACCTTGTATATATATATATATATATATAAAT
>JAOUZG010010951.1:6173455-6194998 GCA_026289955.1 Argiope argentata
TCAGCACTAAGTCAAAGTACATTATTTAAAGAAAAAAATGAATAGTAGCATAAAAACTATTAATTAAAATTGGGCCGTTTAGTTTAATTTACAAATGCCATGTATTGAAATATTTATGTCATTAATTTCTTCTAAGTAGACTATAAGAAAAAAAATCACTTAAACTTATTTCTTGATATAGAGAGATAAACCAATCTTCGCAAGTCTTGTACAAAAGATACAAGTTTTTATGCTGGCTACCATTCAAACTCCCATAATAGCAAATCTAGTTCCTACAAATGGAAAGAAAACTGCAAAACTGAAAGCAATAAAAACATACAGGAAAGATACTTTTATCGGGATGAAGTCGTATGGATTTCCATTTTCCAACTATCTGTTTTTATTGAAAAGTGCAAGGCTAATACCGCTACAGCAATAGGACCGAAGTTCGCCTTTCTTTTTTTATGAAAAGAGAGAACTTCAAAACCATTTGGGTGAATATACGAATGGCATCAGCCTCTTTGATATTTGATACTTCAGTAGTTTATCCCAAACCATAGATGTAACTTTTCTACAAGAAACTTTGAGAGAGAAAAAGAAAAAAGTTGACACTTATTAATGAGAGTTTAGAATTTTATTCTGTGCGAAGAAATCGAAATAAGATTAATCCGAGAAAAATCCAGGACGATTAGTTATTAAAATTTCACTTTCCATTTTTATCGAATAATTTTAAAATTTAATAAATTATTAATGATTTCACAATGATAATAATTGATAATAATAATAAAATAATAATTTAATTAAATAATTTTAAATCCTTAAATCGCTGTTTACTGTCATTATAACTGTTTGTGCTTTTAGACAAAGACGTAGAACATTTCTAAAATATTACATTTATATTATTTTAAATTTTGAGTAAACCATAATCTTTCTTTAATGCTGATATTGTTTAACTGATAGCTATTAGAAATAGGCATGTAAAATATGCTTTAATCCTCATTCATGTAAAAAGGTTTTTACCTTTTTACCTTCTGTATACGAATTGCAGAGAATGTATTACAATCGTCCAAAAATTCGAACTCGAGATTTTGACGAATTTTCCTGTCAGCCTAAGTTTGTCTTTTTTCTGAACACGATACTTAGAAAACATTTCGAGCTGGACGTTATTCTTCTGATGACAATAATTGAGAAAAAAATGATTATTTTATTTGTATAAAAATTTTAAAAAAAGTTACAGGGGCTAAATCCTTTTATTCAGCTATACAAGACACTTATTCTATATTATAATGTATATGGACTTTTCATTTCTCTTTTTCCTTTTTCATATTTGAATTGCCTTATTACGCATTAAAGACTGCCCTTTTTTGATTTTTTTGAAATATGTTTCCTTAAATAAGGGTTATTCTCAATTACTGATATAAAAAGGAAATACATTAGGAATTTTTTGAAACTTCTAATAAAAGAAATAAAAGATTTACAAAAATCAGCTTCAAAACAAAGATTTTTTTGAAACTTTTTAAAAATAATATCTTAACTGATGGTTAACAGTTCATATTTATATTAGATCTCCTTTTATTAAAAATACTTAATTTTTATTTTTTATACATATTTAATTTTTTTAGTGTATTTTATAAGACTTCCTCAGAATTTTAATACTTCAAGTCAGAAATTCCTCAAAGGCTTCAAAACAAATATATCATCCATTTATTACTTCCTAATTCTTTGATTTTGCACGTTAATGCGAAAACAATAAGTACCTCTCAGAATACTCATCCTCCCTTTAATAAGGGCTACTGCTCTCGGTGCAATTTGTAGAAAATCGCAGATTTGCTTGAATTTAAGTTCTTAGTGGACCGCTTTATCTTTATTTGCACTTGGTTAAGATTAAGGCGCTCTTGACCAGAGATCGAAATAGGTAAGCTTTCAAGCATATTCATATTTGATTACCAAAGCAAATTGGGCATTATCTCACAAACTGACATTAGGACCTTTTGCAATACAGTTCCTGTAGATAGCTTTCGAAGTTCTAAAGAGATGGCATTTAAAGCAAAGATTGGCCATTACTTTAAATATTTTTAATGGAAAATTCTAAAACTTATAAACTGGTGAGATTACAACTTTAAATTTAGAAACTTAAATTTACATATAATTTTAAAGATCCTTTAACTATTTATTAGTAAGATAAACTATATATGTAATATGTGTTTTCATTTAAATGAATTATCAAATTAAAAAATATCGTGTTTTATAATAAATTTACAATTCATTTTGAAGCAACAGTTTTTCCTGTACCTATTTCGTATTTTCAAAATGTATTTCTTTGATTTCTTTCACATTTATCCAAAATCTGATATCTTTTGTCAAGTTTCATTAAATTTGTTCTTTATATTTAATCTAATATAAAACTCTGCTCAATAACTAAACACAACTATATCAAAACTAACTTAAATATTTTATTGGATTATTTATCATTTAAGATTTTTTACACTAGCTGTTATGTTAATATAATTAAATGCAAGACATTAAAACCCTTTATTTCTTCTTTGTATTTGATTTGCAATTTGAAAGTCACCAGCAATAGGGAAAAAATTGAATGAACGCTAAATATAAGAATGTGTCCATGATTGTTTAGTATTTTATTATTAACTTTTTATTTATTAACTCGGAAAGGATACGCAAAAAGAGGGCATTAAAATTTATTTCATCATTAGAAATGTTTAAAAATTCACTATAATTTCCTTTATAGCAACAACTTTAATAATAAATACAGAGAAATTTATTAGAACATGTCTATGCAATAAAAAATGTGAGCATTCATTCACCATTCAAAATAAAATCTTCATATCATTTCATAGATCAATAGAATTGTGAGATAAATATTAATTAAATAAGACTATTAACGTTCAATAATAAATAGTACTAAATATTTCAGGAATAGCTAGATGTCTTATATAATTTCGAAACTATTAACGATATTTTTAATTCTGTTTTGCAAAAGATATTGATTGAATTTCTTAAAATGTTCTGAGCATACTTGCAGTTCAATACATTTTAAGAGAAGATGAAACCCGGAACAAGGATTTTGTTCAAAAGATTGCTTTCCAAATAAAGAATATCCCCGTTGGCAAAATACTCAGATCTGAGATTGATTAAGAACCAAAAAAGTATCGGTTTTTAGTGTTGAGAAAGATTAATTATTTTAATGAAGAATAAGATAGTGTAAGGTAACGCAAACTATTTAACTAGAGTTTTTATTAAAAGCACTATTAACCTACGTAAGTATAAGATTATGTGTATATTTTTTTTGATTAAAGAGATTCGTTAAAAAAATGCAAAAAGTTGTCAAAATATATTTAGATGAAAATCTTTTAACATTTATTTTAAGAAATTTCAAATATTTATTAGGAAGTGGATGTTCACGAATCATAAAATGATTGCTTTTAACCAAAAAGCTGATCTACCAGTTCCAAAGACAAGCCAGATTTCGTCAATTATAATTTTATGAATTAATGAACGCTACATATGACATCAATGGTCGCCAGTTTTTTAACAGCCTCCTGTTTTCAGAGAAATCGGAAAACAGCACTTCTTTGTAAATTTTCTGTGGTGTTGAATCTTCCCAGAATACTGCAGCTACAGCGATTGCATCGATTTCGCCAATTTTTGATTCCTATGCAAGTTCCTAACTGCTATATATAAGATTTACCAGTCCTTTACCATCCATCCTTTTTGAAAGAAAACTTTACTCCATTCCTTTTTACAAAATTTTCCCATTTGAGAGAAAAGTCAAACACAGCATTACTTTTACCAATCATTATTTTATATAAAATTGAATGACCCCATAATATGTAATCTATTACCAGATTTTCTCATGATCTTAATATCAGTTAGATATCGCAAAAAAAGCTATATTATTGTCTCCAATATCAACTAAAGGGTTTTACTTTATCGTTATACTCACAGGTTTTGCCAATCAATAGTACCGCTTTCCAAGCGTAGCTATTCTTATGCCGGTATAAAAGTAACTTTCTATCAATTTCTCCAAATTTTATTTGATTAAAATGAATAAATAGCTCTTCTATGATCATACTACCCCATTCAAATTGTTACTCTATCTTCCACTTTTAAGATACATTGCAAAATATTATGATATTAATTGAGAATTAACAACAGGTTATATTTTTCATGGTTATTCTCATAGGTTACATGCTTCGGCCAATCAATTCCACCACTTTCAATTCCACCACAGAATAATTGCACAGTCAGAATGTGCTTTAATTCTTAAGCAAATCAAATTTAAAATCCTTATACTTACTTTAACCGTGGTTCGTAAATGCGATTTTGCGTGACTAAATTAATGCTGTTAATATGAAAACCATGAGTGAACAACCGTTTTTCAAAAATGGATTGCATGGTATAAAACAAATAAAATCAGGAGATATACTATCTAACACCATTTACAGAGAGAAAAAAGAGACGCGCTTACTGCTTCACCAGTAAAATCAAATGATTTCCTCATTTCATCTTTTATATATAAATGTTTTGAAACAGAAAATCATCCGATTGTTATTCGACAAAGTTACGCATTTATATATATATATATATATATATATATATATATATATATATAAGTAAAAGAAATGCAACGTTCTGTTATTTTTGTTATTTTATGTGTATACTAAATTCATGTGTTATATGAAAATTTTTAGCACTAAATAAGTAGAGCACTAAATAACAGCAGTCAAATCTAATTTAAATTTTCAGCATCCTTCTAGTACCTCACCGTGTTTGTAGAATAGATACTAATTTATAAAAAATATAATTTTTCTAATAATTTTTAGAACTTTAGTGTAATTGAAATTGCCAGTTTCCGAAAGATATATTTATGTACAGAATGCAACACCACCACAATAATACATAATCAAAGGAGTGAAAGAAGTTATTTGATACAAATAATGATATACAAGATTTCATATGGTATATGCATTTATTGCCAAATGGTTAACATCCTTAAACAATCAGGAAATCCAAGGAAATCCAACTCATACATTATACATAGATTCCTGTGTGATATTTAATCTAAGCATATCTGAGTTTTCGATTTTTTTTCCTTCGCAGTTCATGATGCTTCATTCATATCATATATACAAATGCGTGTTTGAATGCTAAAAAGAGAGATTGGTGTAAAGCCTACGAGTTCTTTTTTTCTTTTTGATCAGATTCAAACGGTGATGCTTGAACCATTCAAGAAAGAAGAAAAAAAAGTCTTCATATCTCGGAGCATCTTTATACAGGAGCATCAAAATACTCTCGAAACTTTGCTAGAAAGCAATATGATAATTATAGACACAACTTGGCTCAATTGCTTGCTAACAGGTAACTTCGCCAAAAATTAAAAAACCATAGTGCATATTGAAAGCGAACAATACACAATCTAAAATCCAGGCAGAGCCTAGAGACATGGATTTTATCACGTAAAAGCAGTTAAAGGTGAAAAAATTCAGAGGAATATGATTAACTTCCTTTCTATGACAAGGAAGCTCATCATCGGTTTTATAAAATATTGTTTATATTAAGTTTCATTAAAACGTATGTGTGCTTCTGAAGGGTTGTTCAGTCCCTTCTTTCTTTCAGGTATGAATGAAACGCAATATCCCGTTTACAATTGAGTGCTTCCTCTTATGTATTTGATTATCAAATTCTCATTACAACAAAAGCAGCTAAACAAAAAACGAACACAATTATAATGTATGGGTGAAGTTTTTAAAGGACAGGCTAATTTTTATTCTTAAATAACTTTTTTGTACTTACAATGCCCTGCATATGATCAAAGTACCTTTCAAACATTCATCTGCAGAATACTTACAAAAATACTTTCTGATTGGTAGAAATTTAAAGGAACTATTCCTCCAGGAAAATCTTTATTATCGTTTTTAAATTATTCTTAAAGACGCTTAAAAAAAAGGTTCGAAATTTTAAACACTTTAGTAAAAGCATGGAAAGAGCAATCTTTATCTTTACTTATAATAAAGCACAATGTGTGTGTGTCAGTTGGCGGTGTACAGGCCAGACCGTTTGACTTACAGCTACCACATTTGGTACATGTACACCTTGGGGGCCGGGAATGTGCACCTCGGAGCCCTTTTTTTGAATTTTTAATTAAAATTTTAATTAATTAAAAAATAAGCCAAATTTTAACGTTTTTTCGCTATAACTTCCGAAAATATTACAGCACAAAATTGATTTTTGCATCATATTAAAGCACAAAAAATAGCTTTTCAATGATACTAATGTTTTGACCTATAAATTAAAACTCTATTTTTAATGAATTTTTAAACATTTAATTTAATCGGGTTTTTTTCAACAATAAAATAAAAATAAACAAAGTAAAAATAAAATTTTATCTTCGCGAGGATCTAAAAAAAATCAGTTTTTAATAAAATGTTGCCATCACAATTTCAGAAGTTCTGATTAAAAAAAGTTGATTACGACCAAAAATAAAACTAAAATATAATTTATATCACGTGATTATATAAAATAAAATAAATAGGAAATGCGATATTTTTAAAACAATAAATGCAAGAGAAAATTTTTCTTGATCGTTTGCAATATAAAAATTAACAATTCAATTAAAGAATTAAAAGAAATAAAAACACAAAATAAAAATGTATTACAGAAGTGCGACAGTTAAAACTGAAAAAGAATTTTTAGAAAAGTACCAAACGATAATCTTTTGAGAGCGATATTAATTATTTAAAAGTAAGAAATCTTAATCGAGCTTGAAGATGACGTCATTTCAAAGAAACGACGAACAAAAAGCAATTGATATTAAGTAGAAGTAAAATATTTTTGCATTCGCGTTTTTTTTTTAATTTTTTTAAAACTTTAAGACATGTTTTAAATAGTTACTTTTACTCATGTGAAGAAATATATTGCACAAATCAAAGAATTCGCCTTCGTGATTGTAATTTATCTCCGAATTTTAATGAATCATCTATATTAATAAAAATGCAACTCGAAATGCGTTGCGAGGCGCAAAACTGGAGAACGGCTGAACCGATTCGGCTAATTTTTATTTTAATATTTTCGTTAAGACACGAGGATGGTTCTTATGGAGAGAAAAAATGAAAAAACTGCGAGGAAAATAGTCAAAACGGCACTTTTCTTACTTTCCCGCCAAAAATCTTCATTTCCTTCCCCCACACCGAGTAAAATAGCAGGAAGTAATAAATTATGATTCGTTTAGAAAGAAATGCGCGAAGTCAGTTGGCTTTCATTGATAGATAACGGGATGTTTAAAAAAGAAAGAAAATATTTGCTTTTATTATTAGTCTGTATGGATATTTAATCTATGTCTGTTCAAAATAAAGTCATAATAAAGTAATAAAGAAAGAAAAAAAAAGAATAACAGAGGGCAAAAAGCGTTTGTAGAAAGAAAAGTAGTGAAGAAAAAAAGAATAGAAAAATAAAGAAAAGAAGGGTGTGTGTGTCACCATTATTTCCTCTGTGCGCGGCATTTTCCAAGCTGTTTTTAAACTTTCACATCTCTTGAAAATCAATTGTGTCTTTATTTGTTTAGTGTGTTTACATTTAGGAAAATTTGAATCTCATTATTCTATAAAAACGTAGCATTTTAGACCTTTCCCTCCACCATTTAAGTAAAATATCAATTCCGGGACAATCATTGCTTGGATAGAAAGAGAAAGATGAGTTGTACAATGAACAGAACATCTGAAGAAAATCTTACTAAATAATACTATAAATGAATTATTTGACTATCAAAATTTGTTTGGTTTAAATATATTTTGGTGAAAAACCTGTTATGAGACACAGCTACTTAAAATATTATATGAAAATTTTAGCGAGCATTAATACTGGCGAACCGACTGGTCGCCAAAGGCGGCTAGTATTTAATATTCAAAAACAAAAAAAATCCATGGATACAAATACTATAAGTAATAGCTTTTATTCATTATAAATGATTTTCAAAGCATTATTATATAAAACTGTCATCAGTGTAATAAAAGATTTAATATAAAAAGTGTTCTCTTGGCTGAGAGTGAAAATCAAATTCGTCATAAATAGAAACTTTCCGTCTGTCCCTTAATAAGTACAGCTAAATTTAAAAAAAAAATAAGATAGAGTACTCTTTGAAAAATCATCACTTCTTAATAAGGAAAAGAATAACTAAAAACTTGGAACTTTTATTGTGCAACAGTCATGCATGAATATTTTTTAATAACCTACAGCTAAAAAAATTTAAGTGTATCATGAATAAAGATCTCATCAGATTAATATTTATTGGATAGAATATGATTTATATTTTTAAAATATAGAATCAATTATTTTAAAAATATAAATCATATATTTTTAAAATAATTGATTTATATTTTTTTTAAAAAATTTATTGAAAAAATTATTTTATAAAGCAAAAGATATCATAAGAGAAGAAAATATGTTATAGGTTTGTTATCATTTATAAAAATTGCGATTTTCAGATCCAAGGAGCAAATTATAGAAAAAAACCCTATTTTAAAAACAATATTAAATATTTCGTATGATACTTAAAACATAGTATGTCCTGCTGACGATGCGATAAAGTCCCTACAATGCCTAAGCATGCTGAATATCAAATTATCGATCAGATCTTAGGGAATATTACACCACTCACCAAGCAATGCAATTCGAAGTTCCGGTAGACATGTAGGAGGTGGCTGACGGGTTGTAATTCGTTTTTCAATCATGTCCCAGACATGCTCTACTGGATTTATGTCCGGTGAGAATGGTGGCCAGTCCCTACGGGTAATAACATCCTATCGGAGGCATTCGTTAACGATGTTTGCATGGTGAGGACGGGCGTTGTCATCCATAAACACGAATTCTGAGCCCATGGCGACACGAAGCAAACGTAAATGTTGTTGAAAAATGATACCGATATATCTGACATATGGTTCCGAATTGCACATGCAGATCAGGTCTGGAATCCAGAATAATTCCTCGCCAAATGAGTGATCCAGCACCATCGTGATGTAGTTGTTAAGTGCTGTTTTCTTGGTGGTAACTGGTACCTGGCCCTCTCCATATGAATGCCCGGTAAGAATTAGACTGTAAACCTGGACTCGTCGGAATACATTACACAAGTTCACTATTGCGGTGTCCACAATACATGTTCTCTGCTCCAAGTTAACCGCAGGAGACAGTGAGTTGCAGTATGTGGAACACATCTGATAGGCCTTCTAATATATAGACCAATCTGCCTTAAGCATCTGAACACGGTTTGCCTTGAAACTATCGAACCAGTGGCTAAAGAGAGCTGAGGAGACAGGTCTGTTTCTTTGCACAATCTGTTTCTTTTGGCAGTAACTGCCAAATATCTAAAGTTCCTCGGATACTTCCAGCTGAGTAAGTCCACATTCCAGACAGCCTATTATTCTACCAAGTAAAAAAATCATCGAAATGCTACTTTTGTATCATAACTATTGTGTTATTGCATTGAAAGGTTTATTACGTACTTGCGAAGAATTTTACTTCATCGCCTGTATTCCTCAGACGTCACTCCTGCGGGCTTTAGTCATTGTTACGTACTTTTTAAGTCAACTGGTAGCTCTCTGAAATTTGTGTAGGATTTTTGAAGATGTAATCAATTTTCGGCTTATATATGTAGTTTAGAATTTGATTTTAGCGTGGTTCTGAATTATTCTTAATTTATGGGCATGAGTATAGTTATTCTCATATCTTTAAGTAACTTTAATACTTAAAACTTATTTTAAAGAAAATTCTATCTTAAAAATTACTTTCTATTTTAATGAGTATTAAGGATTTCTTCTAGTCTTTTTTTATTCGCTGTTATCGAACCCTTTCATTAATTGTTTTTATCACGCTTCATGTTGTTTCTTCGCTAATTCTGCACGAGTATTCTTTTAAGCGTCTTTAATATATTCTAGTTTAGTTATGATAATGGACCCCTTGAAAGTGATACATGGTTTATTATGGAATAGATTACGTAATTTTTAATTTGAATCAGAGGTCGAGAGTGGCTCCTGAGCAGGCTGCATTACCTTCAGGATTTAGTGATAGTGGGTGGGGGCGTCTTCCACTCGCTGGCGGCAGAGCTTGCATACTTGGAGGATCTGTAGAAGAGAATATTTAACCTGGTAATCCCCCTCCCCACAGGACCAAAAGCTCAGATCTGATCACTTGTTCACCATACAAATTCGTGTTTGAATGCTTGAAGTATCACTGATGGAGCATTCTTGCATCCCTCTCCAGAGTTCTGAAATAATATTTTTTTTCTTATGTCCTTATAATAGTAAATGAGTAAAATATATCTTATAATGAAATTATGGTTGAATTTGGTGAGGTTTCTCTGTTACAATTTTGTGCTTGGTAGCATTTTTAAAGTGCGTTAGTTCACAGATTGCTGCATCCTTCATATCTTAAATGGAATAAATTCATATTATGTTCTCTATAGTTAGTTTCGGGATATATGGATAATTTCTTGGTTTACCATACACTGACGTGTCAGTTAAAATGCTGAGTTTAAGCATGAATGCAATTTGACACCGAAAACTGTTACTTAAAATGAATTTCTGAATATTTTTTTAATTGACTATGGTCGGCCAAAATGACTAAAAAATGAATTTAAAAAAAAAGACCGTCCTATGCAAAGTATCTCAGTTTTTCAAATATTTCGAAAAGGATTATCTACCGGCATGGCCGCACCAATCATGAGCGGTTTATGCTTCTATAAGGCTGAAGCTTTAAGATTAATATCTGATGAAGATTAACATCTTCCAATTAGCAGTATTTTTAAAGTTAAATTCAAATTTCTGAAACAATTTTTAATAAATATGAAAAATAAAGAGGGTTTTTTGTATTATAAACGAAAGTTATGCTAGTATCCTGATTCTTAAATAAATAGTTAACATTTTAATTTGAAATAAATACAAACGGAAAGGAAAATCAACTGCTGTATTTTCGTTTAATCGTTTATTTTCTAAAAAGTAAAGGTAATAAAAAGAAAGTGCGCATAGGTTTTATTTTCTGTTTCATTTCTTATGATGATATTTTACTTAATCAATATCAATTAAATAAGAATATTAAAATGTTCGTTAATTTTTTTGAAATTTTATATCTATATTGTAATAACTATTTATCAGTGTTCTGTAAGACCTATTTTTTTAAATCGTATTATTTTTTACGATATTTTAAAACCAAGTATATTGTATATTTTAAAGCAAACGGTATCAAAAGTTATTTTTTTCTAATATAATTTGCAAGAAATTAATTTATCACTGCTTACCTAATCAATACTCACTTCATTAGTCCTTGCCACTAAAAGATTACTGTAGGAATTAAAGTATACAGAATATCAGATTTCACACCAAACTTTCAACCAAAATTCTATTTCAATCAAAAATAAGTAAAAAATTTCGTTTGGACAAAATTAACTCGAGACCAGTTAAGCTTGATTTGAAAAGCATTATTTAGGGGTAAATAGATAACTTCAAATAATTAATTTATTAAGAATTAATAAAAATTCTACATGCATTCATGTTAAAAAAACAGTATTAATTTTGGTTGATTTTAAACCACTCCTCACTTTTCATTAACGCAGAAGTCTGCAATTGCTATAAAGACCTCAAAATTAAATTTCAGTTTGTCCTGAAATTGAAACCCTATTTTTTATATTTTCTTTCTGAATGAAGGGATAGGTTTAGTAATTAAAAAGATTATTTTTACTTCAAAATTCCTTTGCAAAAATAAATTTAAAATAAGGATTAGATTTCTTTTATGCTGGCAACCCCTAAGACATTTTTTTAATCACACTGAAATATGATTATCATACAAGTTAATGCGAGAAATATCGGTGCACAAAAAGAAAACGCTATAATCGAGCAAATTTTTATTTCTGTAATCTGCTTCCAAAAGAATAGTTAAATTTAATATTTATTAGACAAGATATAATTGGTGATTTTATAATACTTTCATCAGTCACTATCCCTTAAACTAATTATAAAAATTCAAAGCGTTTCCACGAAGTTATATTTTTTTTATTATGGTGGTGAAATATGAAAAAGATAACTAAACATTAGATAACTCATACGAAAAGTTATGGATCAAAACACTGATAGCTAATTTCATGTCTTGTCTGTTATGCGCATTATTTTTAATCAAAAATTAAACTCAAGTTATGAACCAAAAGTGTATTTATGCAGTAAATTAATGCTAAACAATATGTTAAAGCATTTGCTATGTTGTTACTAATTGCATCTGACATTCGACAAGTGCACTAGCGGACGTCAGGGATTTTAAGCCGATGAGCTCGTCTTATTTTTGAAGTAGCGCCAACTAGGGCCAAGAGTAAAACTTAGCTACACACTCAACACATTCACACACGTGACAGAAAGCACACAGAAGAACAACCCTGCCCTGACTGGGAAAACGCGCTGCCCTTATGCCAGGACACCGGCTTACGTTCAAGCACTTTTTTAATATATTTCTTCTGCAAAAGACGGAAAAAAACTAACCAAATAAATCTATTCCACTTACTGTCATATTCTCATACTAAATACAATAAAAGAGTACTAAGTTAATATACAGCATTATTTATTTACTCAATCTTATCTAGGAGATAAAAAATAAAGACATTGAATGAAAGAAAGCACTTCAATCTTTTTCATGCTTAAGGTTTTTATATTGAGATTGTTGTGAATGCTTCGAACGAAATTCTTGAAAATTTAGACATCAAAAGCAATCACTCTTCCGATGCTCCGATTCTCGAAACTCTTTGAATTACAATGAAAAATTTCTGTGAAATCCGATTGCAGATTGTTTAATTTTTTTAAAAAAAATTGTTTCTCATAAACAACTCAAATCAAATTACAGTGAATAAGATATAAACGTTCAATTGAATTATTTTTCTCGATGACAAACCACTGGAGGTAATAGAATGAGCTTGCCTTTCTTATTGAAATATTTTTCTTCAGAAAACCAGTAATAGTTGAGATTTGGGTAGAATCAGCATAGAAGGCTGAGAATTATGCAGTAATGTATTTTATACTTACAAAAACTGAAAGATAAAATGAAGTAATACTTTTAGTAACTACATGTTAGGTATCAAGGGGACCTAAAAGTTTCTTTATCTAGTCTTCCTTCAAGAAGTGAATTTAGAATTTTCACTTTCCTTTAAAATCTTATGTAACAACTTTGCACAGGTTAATGAAAATTCCTCTGAAGAAACTTTTTTTTTTTAATTTTACGTTCTTTTAAATCACCTTTCTTTAACTTTCAAAATTAGGTCCACTATTTTCTAAGATTACATAAAGGAATACACGTATTAGTTGTTTGTAAAATATATTCAAATTTTCCTCTTTTTTTTTGTTGGTTGTAAATATCTTTTTAGTTTAAATAAATTTCGTGATTATCTACTTGCTGAGTTACTAATAATTACTTTGAATGTGGAAATTCAGAGATGCTATACTCCGTTACGAAATGTATGAAGCGCATATAAAAGAAATTAGCAGTAGTCTTAAAATAATATATTTAGATAACTTTTAACCATCCCAATTCACAACATTCAGAAAGCAATGCTAAGTTCATGCTAAATTTGATATGACACCAATTTTGATAAATGCTTCTTTTTTACTATTAAAAGATCTTTTTCATCAGAAAGCAAAGCAATCATCATTTGAGATTGAATACAAGAGAAAGTTCGTATCGTTAACTGCCTTTTCAACCTCAAATGTGATGAAAATTCTAATTGCCATTATACATCATTTTAAATCTGTATGAATATCATCTGAACTTCGATTCAGAATAAACATATTACCATACTTGACTAATTAACATCAAAAACTTTTTAATAAATGTATAAGTTTTAATCAATAATATAATAAAATAAATATAAGAATACTGTAAGAGTTTGTAACTATCAAAAATTTAATAAACGTTAGGGATTGTTAATTCATATTTGATTTATTATTAGATTTAGTTGGGCTAACAATACTTGAACTATATAGAAAATATGAAGCCAAATGAAGCAAAATATGAAAATATGAAGCCACCTTAAAAACAATGTCTGACTGTCTGATGAGAGGAAATTAAACTGTATTAGTGTGATTCCCCGTAAACCTATAAAATGTGTTTTATTGTATATTTTCTATAAAAATACGAAATACGAGAAGTGATGTGAGTCATGTCAACTGGACTGATAACCAATGATAAGATGTACTATTCACATATGAAATATGATTTTGCTTATAGTCTGATTCAAATCACCAGTGTGATTATTTTCATAATTATTACTGTAATAATGATTTGAGGCCTTTGTTATTTTAAAATGGTATTCGCAAGTTTAGAGTTATGTAAAGGGATGTACGAATTTATTACCAAGATATTTTATCACCTCACATTAATATATTTTGTCGTGTTGTTACAAATTTGAAAGTTATGACAATGATTGATGTCTAGCATTTATGACACATTTCATGAAAGTGGAAGAATACAATGATACAGAGGATTGAGAACATAGCCAAATTTAAGGCCTCAGAAAATCTTTGAAACGCATTTAAATAACAGAGGGAAAAGTTTGAACTACCGCCACAGAAAATAAACCTGGTTGTAGAAATAGATGGAAATTCCATAATTTACCTGAAATTCTCAGGTAATCTGGCCGAGATATTCATAACTGATTATATGCAAGCCTTATAATCGGAGGTTAGCATGTAATCCTACAAATGTTTCTTAAAAGAAGTAGAAATGCAATTAAGGTTCGCTTCTGATTTCCCTTAATAAGTTCTCTTTTTGTACCCCATATTTCCTGTATATTCTATACATTAATGCTTTTCATATTTATTTTCCTCCTCTCAGTAATGTAATAAAGCTTAAAATTATTTTCCAAGAAAGTGTTTTTATAACCTAATTATATAAACCAGTGTATTTGAAGAATATTTTTATGGTTATCAAATTGTAATACATTGCATTACTTTTTCGCATGAACCTGAACAAATAACATTTCGGATTTTAATAGCATTTATAGTAATATAAAATTATTCAAGCATCAAATACACGAAATTTTAATCGCTCTTCGACGATCAGTTGGAAAATATAATATTATAATTGTCAATTATTATTCATTTTAATAATATGATACGTAAACGAATGGAACAAACTTTATGGTTTTTAATATAAACTTTTGTCTTCCCTTTAAAAAATCTATATAAAATAACTAAATAATTTCTTATTTTAAAATATAATTTATCTTCAATCATAATTTATCTAAGCAAAAAAACCTAAAATATATTCAGTTTATAAAGTGAAAAACTATGCATTTTTGCGGAGATGCATATTTGAAATGAAAGAATGTAAAAGGACGAAACTCAAACGCTCCTACAAGAGGTTCCATATGTTATTTGATACTAGACAATCTTTTTCTTCCAAAGATGCTTATGGAATATATTCTGAGAGCGATTACATTCATGCTACGATGAAATTGAAATATATCAAAGCGTGCTGTAAAACTCGATGGTATTTTATCTGTCAGTTGGATTTCGAATTATAGATGGGAAAAAGTTTTCAATTCCAGATATGATTCGTGGCTGAATCTGAGCAAATTGCACGAAATATGTCTTGCCCCCTAAATAATATTTGCAATTCTTCGTAGATTTTTCATATACTAATTCTTAAGAATGAAGTGAATATATTTATTTGAAAGATCTTTGTTTCATTTTTTTTTATTATAAAAGAGAATGCTAATCCAATGCTTTTTTACTAATAGTAAAATTATGAAATTTTCTAAAGGGTTCAATTAACAAACTTTAACAATTACTCCAATAACACATATATATTGTATTATATTAAATTATAGTTTTGAATATAATATGATATGATATTGCATAAACTTGTACTATATGAGCATGTTAATAGTTATTGAAAATATATCGCTTACAGAATTTGCAGAAAGGAAAAAGTCTCCTGAGTACTTGCTTGTTTTAGCATGTTGAAATTAACCGAACGAGACAAAAATTAATTTTGGAACAATTTTTTTGAAAACTCAGTTTATTTCAGCGATTTATTTGTTAAGGTTTATTGAAAGTTAAATAATATCTACAAATACTTTGTAATCATGGATTTTAAAGCGATAATATGTATCAATTTTTGAATAGCAAATGAAGTATTTTAATGTAAATAAACAAATTTATCATTAACCTCAATATTCATTAGTAAAATCAGAGAGTGATGTTTTTCTGATTGTGGATTAATTTGTAATAATAATGCCTAGATCAATATCTTTATTTATCATACCACTATGAATGAGTTTCATTTTTTCAAAAGAAAAGCCCGAAAAAGGATTTTTGTATTTCTAATCATTTTTTTTTATTGTCTTAAATGCATCTTATTATTGTTCATTTTTTTTATTATTTTTATATAGACTTCAAAATTTGTATTATGTTTAGAAATACAAAAATTATATGCCCTAGTTTGAATGAGGATATTTAAATGCTTTAAATTTTTATCATTTGAAACTTTTCGTTTAACTAAACATTAGAGAATATAGCCAAAAAGAAAGGATGGAAGTCCATAAATTTAAAGATTATTATTGATTAATTTGGACTTATTTCTTATTATTTAAAGATATTTGAAAAATAAAGAGAAATTAAATGCTGGATACAATTAATTTCGTAAATTTTTTCCAGAAAATTATATTATTAACATTCAGATCTTTTCTAGAATTCAGTAAATTTCAATAGACGCTCAAAACAGCTTTCATTAGAAAAACAATACCTTATTCAAGTCAACAAATCATGCATTTTATTTTTTGGGATCATTAAAACGATACTACCGTCATATAAAAGAGACAAATCCTAAAATCAAAAAAATAAAGAACATTAGATAATTTTTTAAATTGAATTTTAAAATTCAGATTTCGAAATACACTGAATTTTTTTTACTATTATCATTATAGCCAATTATCACATCTGTAGGATGATTATATTCATCTGTACTTTACAGACACACAGTCACTTTCTTTGATAATCATAGCAGACTGTTGTGGGTTCAAATGAAAAATTTCATAATCGCTGACAATACAATATAAATAAAACAAATTCAAAAGGTTATTTCAGTTATTGTTCTTCATGTAATATAATATTTGTAAAAAATATTCTAAAACTAAGACAGGAAGGAAAGATAGAATAATATTTCTATGTTATAGCATGTGCATCGCAACAAATAAATGAATTATTTTTTTATTAATGTTTCAGTTGTTAATTAATTCCGTATCTATTCAGAGAAAACTCACAATGAAGAAAGTCTTATTGTTTTATCCCTGAACTAATTAGTATCCACTTCAAACAATAGAAGGAATCTCCACCTCAAACAACACTAACTCATTTGGGTTTTCTTTCTCTTTCTGATATGAAGCCTTCTATATAAGTTTTTGTGACTACTTTGAAAACTGTTAGCACCACTTTTTCTTAGATGTGAGGAAACCTTGAACTGAAATATTTGGCACTTAATTTCATTGTTTTGAATTACTAAGATGTAATCATCAATTAAAAAGTTGTTCTTTTTATTTCAATTTTTAAGCATTTATTTCTCAAATCCACTCTTTCAAATTATTCTTAAATTAGAAAATGAAGACTGTTGGTTAGTAAAAATACTTTTTGCTGATTAATGATAAAATAAGCATTGTTCAGAAAGGTTTCTTAATTCTTTCTTTCAGAAAGGTTTCTTCTCTTTTCTGAAAATGAAAATTATTCAAAAATAAGTTTTTTTTCTATGAAAAATTACATTTTAATATAGTTAATTTAACTCAAAATTTCAAGATGAAATGTAATAATAAAATTTTGCATTATTGAATCGTTTTTAAGTAATAAGAAAAAATTTCTAAAGAAAACAAATTATCTTACCTAGGCATTAAAAATGAAAGCAAGTATTTCATAGTTCTTTTATTCCATTAGTTACGTATAGTTTAAAATTATCTACTTTTTTTTATTTCAATGAGTTGGTGGAATGAGACTAACATCAACTCCTGAATCTACAAAATACCGCAATCCTGTGTTTTTGTCCTTTACAAATAAACAGAACTTGAGGCTTTCATTAATACAGTAAGACCCCGCTTAACGCTGTTTCGATTTAGCGCTCTTTTATTTCAACCCGGGGATTCCACGAAATCGCTCGCAGCATACGGGGATTCCCCGAAATATTATGCAGCGATAGGGTTTCAAATACATATCCGGAAGAGTGTACTTGTATTTCTTGTTTGGTGCGGTATTGTACTGACATATTTTTATAAATGGAAACATTTGTTGACATTATTGTAAGTAGGTATTAATTTACTTATTTAATACTATATTACAGTGTCAAATATTTTGATCTTTAGTTTTTTACTATGGGTGATAATGAAAAAGAAAAGAAAGCAACCAGAAAAAGCATTTCACTGAAAACTAAAATGGAAGTCATTAGAAGATTAGATTCTGGTGAACGTCAAACTCTAATTAGTGCTTCATTGAATTTGCCAACTTCAACAATAAGGACCATCATGAAGAATAAAGAAAAATCCTGTCATCGGCAACTGCAACTGAGTCAAGCTCTGCAACTAGAATTACCCGTTCTAGAAATAATATTATAGAGGAAATGGAAAAACGACTGTCTATATGGATTGACGACGAAATTGACCGCAATATGCCATTAAGCCAATCTATCATCATGGAGAAAGCTAGAAGAATTTTTAATTACATTCAGGCTGAGACAATTGACAAAAGTGAAACTTTCGTTGCTAGTCGAGGATGGTTTAATAGATTTAAACATCGAAATAACCTTCACAACATAAAGATTACAGGAGAAGCAGCAAGTGGTGATACAAAAGCGGCGGCTGAATTTCCAGCGATATTAAAAAAAATAATTGAAGAAGGAAACTATCCTCCAGAATTGGGTTTTAATGTTGATGAAACAGGCTTGTTTTGGAAAAGAATGCCGAAACGAACATTTCTATCCCGTGAAGAGAAACGGGCACCAGGATTTAAAGCTGCAAAAGATCGCTTAACCCTTCTACTAGGTGGTAACGCAAGCGGAGATTTTAAATTAAAACCATTACTAATTTACCATTCCAAAAACCCAAGAGCGATGAAAGGCATATCTAAATCAACTTTACCTGTAATTTGGGAGTCTAATAAAAATCATGGATAACTGCGAAAATTTTCCAGGATTGGTTCACTGAACATTTCTGCCCGTCTGTTAAACGTTATTGCGAAATTAAAAAAACTTGAACAAAAAGCACTTCTGTTAATTGATAATGCTCCAAGCCACCCAAAAAATTTATCAGACTTAACAACATGCCAATGTCACCAATTGTTGAGCCTGTGTGTAAAAAAATAAAAATGAAATTCAGACATATTTACGATAAAACAAAATGTTATTACATTGCAAAAATATAATCAAATTTAAATCAACTATTTTCATTCAAATACTAGTATCTTTTTAAATATTACGTTTTAGCACGTATAAGTAATTAAAATGATTTATTTACATTCTTCTTAAATATTTTAAGTTTATTAGGATAATTCTTCTATTAATGGCGTTTCTTCGAAAATGAAAATACTATTCATGTTCAGTGGCAGTTTAGCTAATAAAGCTGATTACCAAATTAAATTAGAGGGTACAAAGCGATTGATTCTAAATTTATTAATTAGTAAGAGTAATTTTGAACATAATGTACGTTAAATGAATTATAACCATCTTAAAATTTTCAAAGACTTGGACATTATCTTTCACTACAGTCTTTTGTATACTGCGTTGATATGAATATGATAATAATTGTTAATAAATTTCTTATTATTGAACAAAAAATAATTATGAAAAATATTTTAATAATAATACCCAAAGACTAGAAAGCCGTTCAAATTAGCTAAAAAAATCAAATGTATAATAACCAAAATCTAGAAGGCTTGTAAAAGATCGAATAACAATCTGTACCTTATTTATCGTATTTAACTACCTTATTTATCGTAAAATTTTACTCTTCATAAAATTCGAATAAATATTATAATGATCTTATTTCATATCAATTTTTCTACAATATTCTCATAAGACATTTTTATTCACAAGACTTTTTATCCGACTTAATATAATATTCCATCCACTTGACTTTATTATTCATAATCATATGGTTGATTCAAAGGCATTCTATTTCTTTTCGTTTTAATGTAAATTTATATAGCATACTGTTAATTATATAATGGTACTTATTTATTCACGTTTCCGTTGGAATTTTTTTCATATACTCCAAAATATTATTTTAATAAAATATTCATATTATACGTTCATAACACTATTTTTATGCTTCATGAAATTCATGATATATATTCTGTAGTGTGAAAGATGAAATATTTAAAAGATTAAACCTACAAATAATTTATAATTACACTTTAAAATTATATATAGATTTTAAAATACTCAAAGGTTGTTTCTATATTCAGAAATACAAATTATAAAGCAAAGAGTCTACGAAATTGAAATATAATCAGTTTATGAAATTGAAATAAATTTTGAGATTTTAGCAAACATTTTTTCCTGTATATTAATATCAGTAAAATGAGTGATTCAAATATAATGTGTTGGTAGGATATAAAATTCTACAAATCTTCAATAATCTTTCTTTTTTCAATAACGACAACTCTCTGTAGACGAGTACTCTAAAGTAATCCTCAGATTAATCAACTCCAAAAGTTGGCTTGTAAATTGTTAGATGCTCTTGTAATTTCTGCTACTGACTTGTTTTATGAAACTGTTTGAGTTCATGCTGACTATACAATTAGTTTTATTTTCAAATCCACTTAAGTAAATATCTGACCTTTTCACACTTTCAAGATTTAATCAGTGCAATATTTGTTGTATATAAATATTATTTCTTAAGTTGATGCATTTTTCAATTAAATCAATTATTTTCTAATGCTTATTGTCTTCTGAAAATTGGCTAGTCTAGTAAAGTAGGGTTTTCGAGATGAATAATTGTATTTTACAGTTTTCTTTCCTAGTGTCGCAGCTATTAGCAATAATATGGTATTCCAACTAATATCATTTTACAGTGTTTTACTGTATAGATACCATCTTTACATTTCATTTGTTACAATTCAGTTTCTATTTTTTGTAGACCAGTTATTGTGAGAAGAAATCCAAGAAATTATGTTGTCTGACATTTCAGCTAGCAGACAGCACATTCGATACTTACATTCTGAAAACTGTAACCGTCAGTGTGAAAGGAGTAAAAGAAAAGAAAAAGAATCTATGTTTTCGAGGACGTCTCTTTTCAACGATCGAAAATCAGATGGGATAAATTGGAAATGGGAGTGCTAAAATTAGACACAGTGTTGTTCATATCAAGTGTTTTGAAATTAAACATGAGTTTCTGTTTTATGTTCCATGGATTTTCAGTATTTTCTTATTCCTAATTTTAGATGATTTATTGATCTTTTCCTTTATAAAATCAACTATATCATAATAATTCCTTGGTCATAACAATTTACAATGCAACAAAAATTGTAGGAATAATAAAGTCTGAGA
>JAOUZG010010951.1:6210060-6220806 GCA_026289955.1 Argiope argentata
TGTGTGTGTGTGTGTGTGTGTGTGTGTGTGTGTGTGTGTGTGTGTGTTGTTACCTACTTCTGCTTCTTTAGAAACACTTCATTCTTTGTACATTTTCTGCCTCCATGTACTTCTTTTCATAATATGCTGAGTGGTTATAACAAAAGTTACATTTTCAAGTTTTTATTGAACTGCAGAAGAAAAGCCGTATGGGGTTTCCTGAAGGAACTTAATTTTCATAATTTTTATAACATGGTAAATGGATTACACAATAAAGAATTAATTTTTCGCCGATAAGTGGCGTAGATTTCTAAAGCGTTTATTTCTTTCTTAATTATGTTAAAATGCCTACTACTTAAATTTCAAAAATATTTTTCTTATTAAATTAATTTTAATATCTTCAAAACGTTGTTGTGACTCTGCCAAAGTTGGAATTTGTTCTTTTAAAAGAATTCTTTTAAAAAGAATAGCAGTCATACAGCTGTTTTGAAAGAATGCCCTCATCTGTCTTAAAGATTGGAGTAGTGAGCCGATGTCTTGATGAAATTTACTTGTAAATTTAAAACAACAGGAAAACATGGAGTGGTCTCTGGTATTAGAGGATGAAGTGCTGTAATCCATTCAGTAATGAAAGAAATAAGAGAAACAATTGATTCAGGGTTTTTGGTTTAGCAACATTGAAGCGTTAGGAAAGACCTTATCAAAATCTCGCCCTACATTTTACGATGTTATCAGTATAATAACAAAATTTTTAAGCTCTTGCATTCTGTATATCTGAATGAAGACATGATTTGCAAACTTCATTCTTTCAAAACATTATTCTGACGAATCATGTGTTCGAAAAGTTTCGTGAAGTATATTTTATTTTATTGGGATAAGTCCGTACATCGAAGTTTTGGATGTAGGATCATTAGAACCTCATAATGTCAGTTCTCATGAAAATCTTTAAATTTAGCGTTCAATACATTTAGTACGGTATGACCACCTACTTTATTATCAGACATTTTTTTTGAGAATTTTACACCGTTATTTCTCTGAGCAGTAATATCACAAATTACTATAAAATTAAATAAAATATTATGATCCCTAGTTTGTGCTAGAGATAATAACTAAATGCAACGATATTTATGCAATATGGAACCCTGCCTGTTTTTGCTTCATACTTTAAACAACTACTTCCTCAAACCTTTGAAAATATGAGCATAATTTGCAGATGTTTCGGATATGCTTGACCTCTTCGTCCATTGGATCTCAGCGAAAAAGTATAAGTATCGCAGCGAAAAAGTATAAATGCGCAGTTCGTTTTCCAGAGCTTTCATTTGTGTTCAAGTTATTCATGTGAACAGGTTTTTCGTGATTTATGGCGGCACGACAATAATTAACAGACTTTGAACATGGAGTGTTAGTTGGAGCTAGACACATGGGTCATTCCATTGCGGATATCGTTAGTGAATTCAACATTCCGAGATCCACAGTATCAAGAGTGTGCCGAGAGTAAGAAATTTCAGGCATCACATCCCATCATGGACAGCGCAATGGGCGACCACCTGGACCACCGACGTCTGTGTAGAATGATCAACGTTAATAGACACGCAACACTTCGTCAAATAACTGCAGGAATCAATGTGGGACGTACGAGGGACATGTCTGATAGAACTGTGCGGCGAAATTTGTCTTCCTTGGGCTATGACAGCAGAAGACCGACTCGAGTGCCTTTACGGACAGCACGACATCGCCTGCAGCGACTCTCCTGGGCTCGTGAGCATATCGACTGGTCCCTAGACCAGTGGAAAACAGTGGCGTGGTAAGATGAGTCACGATTTCAGTTGTTACGAGCTGATGGTAGAGTTCGAGTGTGGCGCAGACCTCACGAAGCCATGGACCCAAACTATCAGCAAGGCACTGTTCAAGCTGGTGGTGGCTGCTTAATGGTGTGGGCTGTTTTTACATGGCATGGACTCGGTCCTCTGGTGCAACTGAACCTATCATTGACTGGAGATGGTTATGTTCAGCTGCTTGCAGATCACTTGCAGCCCTTCATGGACTTCACGTACCCACACAACGATGGGATTTTTATGGATGACAATGCGCCATGTCACCGGGCCAGAACTGTTCGCGATTTGTTTGAAGAACATTCCGGACAATTCCAGCGCATGATCTGGCCACCTAGATCGCCTGATATGAATCCTATCGAGCATTTATGGGACATCATCGGAAGGTCCTTTCGTGCCCAAACTTTTGCACCATCCACAATTTCACAATTATGGATGTCTATACAGACAGCATGGCTCAATATTCCTGCAGAGGACTTCCAACGACTTGTGGACTCCATGACACGTTGAGTTGTTGCACTTCGCCGGGCAAAAGGAGGACCGACACGATATTAACATTCATCCCATGACTTTTGTCACTTCAGTGTATATCCTCGAAATTCAACCAGAAACAGGGGCTACTGTACATCAAGGTGTCTTTGTACTTGACGATCCACATATTTAGCTTTTATAGTAACTATTCATTTCATATCCTTTAAGAAAGAAAAAAGATATTTGAATTTCAATCCATAAATTAATATGAATAGACAAGCGTCACCTATCGTAAAAACTGAACTACTTTTTTATAGCGTAGTTTGTTTCTTCAAGGTGTAAATATTACAAAAAACAAGTTTCTTCAAAAAAAATGTTGATTCTTCAAACACTTTCACTTTAATTTAAAATCCCGTGTAAGCTAATTATGCTTTATTTACTTTTAAAGAAAGATTCATTTTTAAAATAAAATAAATGTTGTGTTATCACCAACTTTTATACTTTGATGTATATTTTTGTTAAGTTCCTGAAGCTCTTAGAAACGCTGTAGATAAGCAAGTGCAAATTTAACGAATATTCAATTCTTTTTTGAGTTTCCGAAAAGTATCTATTTTTTTTAGTTTTAATAAATAAAGCTTTGGAGTGAAGAAGCTTTATACGAAGAAACTTATAATGAAGAAGCTTCTGAATATGAAGAAAGTTTAATTTAATCAATTCCCAGAAGGCTACTTGTATGTATTAACAAATATTCGTAATATGGAGTTACCAAATCCTCCTTCAAACCTTCCTTTAGTGAAGTTTGAATTTGCGAGGTTATTCAAAACAATATCTTTAAACAAAATCGTTATTTTTAAAAACTTTTTCTAAAAGAATATAAAGTGAAAATTTGAGCTCAATATTCAAGGGAATTAAAAGTTTCACTTCAGTACATAATAACTGACTTCTGTGTTTTCCCTAAAGCACAGGAGTAACGACAGTAAACTAATCTATTTCACTGCCATGTGAAGCATTCCCTATGCGCAACTTAATCCATTTCGCAGCCTGTGAGGCATTCCTTATGCGTAACATAATCAATTTCACTGTCATCTGAAGCTATCCCTCAGCATACTTTAAGTTCGATCTTTGTTGGGCGTAAAGAATGCATAAAGACAAAGTCTACGACACATCTTGATATCATAAGATTCAATAAGTAATTAACAAAACATGAGCCATAAGCATCCGGCAATTAAACACACAACATCTGCAAATATGCTACACAGAGTTACAAGAAACTGACGACCGCATCGCTGTTTCGTGTGTAAACAAACGGAATCAAATATATATATTATCATGTACTTCTTTCTGTACAATTTTAAACTGTTTTTAACTACCATCATTTACAAAAAAAATTATAGCTATTTGCAATAAAACAACTGTTTTGAATAATCGTGGATAATCATGGAATATCGTTTCTCGAACTAATTCATATTGACCTAAAGTATCAGAGATCTAATAATTAACTAATTTTGGATAATTTATTAGATATGAATTTTCTGGGAAGTAAACTGTTTGGATTTATGTTTAAGTCAATTTGTAAAGTTTTCAGGTTACACTTTTACGTGGTAATCAAATATTGATGGATTGTAACGATTTTGAATTAATCTCTCTCATTACTTATATTTATCGCTTATATAAATGGAGAAAATCTATTCGTGGAATTAATTTTCGAAAATCTATACCTTCTGATTTTAAGTAGCATTATTAAAGCACGAAATACAAGCATGTTTAAATGTCGTGTACACATTATAGGTAACTTATCAGAATTACTCAAATGGTCAAGTGCTTAATAAACTTTTAAGCTATTATGTTGTTTAAAAAGCGCCAAAGTAAATAAGGATGATCTTATTTTCAATTATTAATATTTTCAGTAGCTCAACTCACTGAAGATAATTTTGAAAATTAAATTATAGCATGAATTAAGTCTAAAAATTTTATTTTCTATTTGAAACTACATCCAAGATGACAAACAGTTTTCAAACTTTGTGATTAGGATAATAGGTTATTTTTGTAGTAAAAACAAATTTAACGCTTCTATTTTTCTTCGGTCTATTTGATCCGAAAGCTTTTGAAAAAAACGTTTTTTAAAAGATAATTTACAGATAGATAGTTATATTTTGAGGATATTCTGATTTTTTCGAAAGTGACTTTCTCTTATTTATGTAGTTTCATCACGCGTTTTTAATAGTATTAATGTATCCTTCTGTTCACCTTGATACTGTTGATGATTTCATACCATTTTTTCTTAAAATATTTCTCTAGACATTAATAATTCAAATAGAAAGAATAAAAAAACTCGGAAAGAATTTACTTTGATAATAAATTTATTTGCTAAAATAAAAGTCACACTAAAAACTTTATAATGTTTGAAAAAAATTTCAAATTAAGAATAGAAATTCAGCCCATTAAATTCGTATGTGCATGAAAATGTCACAACTGCTGAGAAAGTAGTTTTTTTCCTAGACGGTGAGAAGCGTAGGTCGGAGAAGCTCCCTCTAAATATGGAATTAAGATATTAAGTTATCATAAAAACTTTAACTATTCTTAAAGAGTATTTACACTGAAAAATAACCCTGACTAAAACCAGAAGAAAATCGAGCCATATGAACTGTAAATGACCTACCATAAAAACGCAGAGAATGCAACACCGGCTGTAGATACTCATGATAAACTTTTGAAAACACATATTTGCGTACAAGATAATATTTTTTAACAATTTTTATTACTTTTGCTTAAAACCCATTTATTATCTGGATATCACTAAATACAAAATAGATTGATAGTAAATCGAGCAAAAATTCTTGTCTATAGATGATTTATATGAATAATTAAAATTTACCCAGATAATATCCCCCATAAAAGAAGAATTAAGTAATATATTCAGATGATTGGTAGGATTGAAATGATTTATCATCAGTTTCCATTATTGATTTACCTGGAAGAAGAAAAAAACATACGCATTTCAGGTACCGTTGGCAAATACTGATAATAAAGGAAATGTATTGTACAAGAAAAACTAAGAAATCATACCTGCAAGCTGCATGTAACACATTTTTGTACAATCAGAAAATGTAAATAAGGTAATATTTCAAAACAGCTGTAATATGTATCTAATATTTTTTTAAATACATGCTTTGAATTTAGATACTTATTGTTCTGTTTTTAGTTATATTAAGTTTATTTAATTAAAAATGTTCTTTTTAATCTTTAAATATAATGACTTTAAGAAAACAAGGAGAGCATAGTTTTCAGAAGACAATAAAAACAAGAACAACAGGGTTAACTGTAGAAGAGTCAAATACATTATAAAGTGCAGTGCGATTCCAAATATTTCAGGAAATAATAATTGTTTTCCATTTTCAGTTCTTATTTTAAAATCACTAAAACGGACAAAACATTTGTTTAATATAAAATTCAAAATGTAGACATATTAAAGCAAAATATAAAAATAATTTGGTTATTGGAAACCAATAATAAGAAATAAAAGTTGTTACTTATATATATTACATGAATTTATCTAATACTTCTTTTAAATATGACATGAATGACTTATATTTACAATCAGTATAAGTTTATTATTTAAAAATATTGTGTATACATAAGATACAATTTGATTTCTGTTTTAAAAAAGCACTTAAATCAAGTATTTTAGTTTAAATGTAGCTTTCACAGCAAAAGGTAGCTGTCAACGATTTAATATGCCAATGTTCCGAAACTATATACCTAGAATCAGCAGAATTATGTGACCGAAGCGAATTTTGAATCTGTCTTCTCATCTTACCAATTAAGTAAAAACATCTAAAAAAAACGTCTTACAAGACGTCTTAAAAGAAAATGAGTCACCGCTGCTTTCATTAAGCCATTTTTGAAAGTCAAGATTGGAAATCTTGGAGAATGTTTTATTTCTAAGCTCTTTTAAATACGTTTTACTTTTCTTTCGTTGCACATTTCATTGAAGTCATAAATGTATATAAGCTATATTTAATTAATTTTTTCTTTAATTTTTATTTTTAGCATATGAATGGATTACAATTATGTAAATTTCTTGTAATATTAGTTAGAAAATAACTACAGAAAATATCACTCAGGAGAAAAGGAAATTAAAATAAAACCTATTTTCGATTTAAGAATTTTTTTTCTTAATAATTAAAATTAATTAATTCTTATTAATTTTTTGCACAATATATTTGCACGTATATTAATACTGATGCCTAGGTTATGCTTTGTGGAGCATTGCTTTTTACTTTCTCGTGTAGGAAGTACAGAAAAGGTATTGTAATCGACAAAAAAATTCGAACCCAAGGCATTGAAAGTCCCATAGTTCAAGAAACAAATTATTGGCATTAGGTCTGTTCGGCTATCACTCTATGATAAAGATAATTTTAAAAAAGCTTTGAGCTAAACAAATGAAATTTGGCATTATCATATTTACATCAAATTCGCTGACTTCTTCCAAATTTTAAGAGAAATCCATTTCGAGGAAGTGTGTTTGTCCGACAAAACTTTACGTAGATAAAATTAGGTATGCACATTTAACTCTAAAGTGTAAATACTTTTCAAATTTGCAATAAAACATGATATTGAAAAATTAAATAATTTATAAGCATATATAAACGCAATAACTCAAAAAGTCAGTGACTTAAATATATCAAATTTGATATGTGATTTTATAACTGTAATTATAGTTCTGTGTCAAGTCTTGGTTTGGATGGGGGGAAAAAGGTCTTATCATAAATTCCCTACCGTATACCATAAATTCTATTTTCGGCTACTATTAACTGTATGCAAAGGATAATCGTCAAAAAAACTCGCCATATATCACAAAAAGATTTAGTAAAAATAAAATTATGCCAAGGATCAATATTTTGTAGTTATTTTTTACCAATGACTTGCAAGGCATTCGAAAAGCAAGTTATCTGAAATTCGTTTGCCCAAACAACATAAATAATATAAGATTATACAGTGCACATTATAATTTTATTTTGTGTATCAACTCATATTCCTTATATATTTTGAAAAAAGAATAATCCTACTTCACTGTTTCTAAAATATAACTATTAATCAACAATTTTTAATTGAAATTCATTGAATAATTGAAGATACTTTCTTTATCAGTGATTATACGTCACAGGATTTTTTACATCCTCCATAAGTGACTTTGTTCATAGCATATCACTTAAAAAATTAATTGAAATTTATTTTTAAATTCAATTTATCAGCTCCTTACCTTCACAGGCCTCGAAACGTATCCTGATCCCTCTGAATCCATTTCAAAATGAGCAAACTCTTTTAAATCAACATCAACATAAACATACATACACACAACATTTACATAAGCAATTTTAACAAATAAATTTGTTTTTTAGTTTTACTTTCATAAAAGTTTCACAAGTATGACAATATATATTTAGATCGCCGAAACTCTTGTTTTTAAATTAACAAACATTTACATTAACCTAGATAAATATACATGATACAGTAAAAGGAACAAGAACAAATATATTAAAATAGGTGGAATGTTCTAGCATAATTCTTCCTTGAGCTGAATTATTCCTACAAGATTATTCTGCTCAAGTCTATTCGATGTAATTTTTTTTTCATATTCTATGTACATTACATCAGACCATTGGAGTTTAAACCTTTTATTGGTTAGTTAAATGAAAGTTGAAAATGCTAAACGAAAATATCTTGTTAGTTGAAATAATAAATTGATGCAAAATATCAGTGCATTTTGGATTTCTTTGCTCAAAGTTTTTTTATTATTTAAACCTATCCCGCCTTTTCTTTAGAAATATTTTAGGAATAGAGAAAAATATTAGCATCTGATAGCACAAAGAAAGTATTTATGTTTTTATGAAGTCAAATTTAATATGAAATGCTTGCCAACATCAAACTACTAAATCATTATTCACTTTCATTGAAAACATGGAATATAAAAGGAAGACTTCGGATAAAAATAGTTTTCATCAAGACTTATTTAAATTCGTCATCAAGTAATCGGGCAATGCTTTGGAGTAATGTGAGTAGGCACATCATTTTTTGCTTACTAGTACTGAATTTCGACATTACTAAGTCTTAGTTCGTTAATGAGTAAATGATAGATTTTTTTTTAAATTTCTAAAATATTTCTATGCACTTACTGGCTTCACAAAGCAGTTACATCTTAAAAAATCAATTCACACTCTAAATGTTATCTGTCGAATTATCTTTTTTTTTTTTTTTTGATTTTTACAAATAGCTTTGAGAAAAAAAAATGATGAGCAAATTATGTGCATTATTTCATTGAATATTATATATTAGTTCTCAGATTATAAACAATTTTCATAAATGATCAGGAAAATAAGTGAAGTCAATAATTTTAACAGTCTACCTTAATGACACAGTTAAAAGTATAGAACCAGACTTTTAACATGTATAACTTAGAGTAAGTATATACCCAGACTCTTTTGGGTTTACACCTGACTGTTATAAAGTTTTAGCCAGCCAAATGTAAATCCAAATTTCTTTTTTATGGACTAATAAAGGTCTAAAATATAAAATTTATTAAAGCTTGAAATATCTGGTATGATGAACTCATAGGTTTTAATTAATTATTCAAATCAGCGCATCAAACAATTGATAAGACTTGCGAATGTTCTTCTACAAATGAAAACTTGGATTTGTTAGAGGGTTTAAAACAAAGTCTAAATCGAAACTATTGTCACATCATAAGACAGAAGATAACATCCGCATGCGATAACTCCTCGATTATTCCAAATCCTCTATAGTGCCTGAATTAGCCTAAGCTCATTTTGGAGATAAGATGGCTATCAATAGCAGAATAATGCACTCAATGGGGTATCTTTCCAATAATTAGTCGGACGAATAATTCTATGCTCTAATGACATTCATTGTAATCCTGATGAAGTCAGCCTGAATGTACAAGGGCATTGGAAATTGCTATCCTAAATTTAAGATCAATTCTTGTAATTCCAGTGAAGTGTGCGGTATAGCATGATTAGCTGAACAAGTGGTGCGACAGCAGATATGTAATTTGGTGAGCAATCTCACGTCTTGAAAACATTTCAGAAGAGAAAAACAGATTTTGGTCAGGAGCAGTATTTTGCATCAAAATATAATATTTGAGAAATGATAATATATTAAATAAGTTCTCATAGTGTAGTATTTTTGGGCCCAACCCAAATTCGAAATTATTTTGAACGTTGAGTTTAGCAGTAAAGAAGCAACGAATTGTTTCGTACAATAAATATCTTATACAGGATAAATATAAACTCCAAAAAAGGCTGAATAATTAAATGTTCTCGATTTTCGCAATTAATCTTATCCAATTCATCTTTAGTATTATATTAAAAGAAGTATAACACTCAACTATGGAAAGAAAAAAAGAAAAAAAATTGAAATTTTAAAGAAATTAAAAAAAACTAAAGGCACTTATTTGAGGAATATAATATATTATTAATATTTATACTCAAATTATGAAGCGATCGCTGTACAAAAGTATTGTGTTGGTGGAAATGTTCAGAATTTCAATGCATGAGAAAAAGCAGATTCTAAAGTGGTGGCATCTAATAACTTTTCTAATTAACATTTTTTATTCTGATTGAAAAGAAAATATTTAAACACTTTTAAAAGGATTTTTTAGGGTACACTTTTCTGGTAATTATATTTTGCGCTATTTTTTAAGTTTAAAGCGTTGTAATCGCTTGCAAATTATATCAGTTGATTTTGTTTCAAAATTTTAAGAAGTTTTATCTCGAAACTCCAAGTGTGTTTTCCGTTTGTTGTTTCTTTTAAGTTAATTTATTTTTAGTGTGCAAAATTATTCCTTTTTTCATTTCATACTAAAATAATCTAAATGTAAAATAAACTTTTCTTTTAATTCATTCTTTAATTATTAAGTTTATGAATAAATCCGACTGTTCCACTTAATGAATTTGTGACCTTTGAGTTCCCTAAAGTAGCGAACTGTAATATTTTTTATATTCATCTCCCATTTTAAATTACATTAATATATTTTTACTTACATTGAAAAGGCATAATCAATATTCCACATAATAATTAAATGAATAATTATTTATGCATATATTTCAGTTTTCTGAATCATGTGAAGTACATAAAAGTGCCCCAAAAAACCATCTCTTTCAGAAATTTTTTTTTAACTTTTAATCAAGGCACTCCAATCATTGTTCGGAGAGGAAAGTAATTCTTTTTTAGAATCCTATAAGTTTTTACGATGATCCGCATAAGAGATGAAATGTCTTTTACGTCCTGTACTACTTCTAATCACTTTAGCGCGGTGAGCGTCTAACTGCCTCAATTTTGCAAACATTCTAATGGGTGTCTATAAAAGGCATGGTTGGCAGATCAGAAAGTTTATGGGAGGTGGCACTAAATGTTACTCGCCCACATCGAAGTTTTGAGGGGGACG
>JAOUZG010010951.1:6221206-6323278 GCA_026289955.1 Argiope argentata
ATATATAAAAGGTAAAATGTAAAAGAGACTTATACATCCAAAGCAAAGTGGATTATCATTTATTGCTCCACGATTTCTGAAAAGAAAGGACGGATATTTCCATCTCTTGAAGTATGCATTCAAAATTTTTGTTTGTTTTCTTAACTTTAAATATACTAATTTTCTTTAGAGAAGATTCTGAAAATTAAAGAACTAATTTCACATGTTTCCCCAGTTTGGACAGACGTTTTCTTTTGATATAGGGTCAGTATCCTGAGTCGCATCCAACTTCGAACCAACGTAACCAAGTAACAAGTTCAATCCTCCCTCAGCTTTCTAATGGGGAGGTTTCTGGGAACGTTTAATTCAAAGTTTTAAGAAAGCGTTAAGAAGAGTTTTGAAGAAAGCCTTCCTAACCTGTGAAGAGACACTCAGTTTACTTTGTGAATTTGAAGCTATAATAAATTCGAGAGCGTTAACGTATATATCGGAAAATCCAGATGAGTTCAAACCAATTACTCCTGCAATGTTTCTACAAGAAATGACAAAAGTTGGCGTTCCAGATCTAGACCGTATTGACTAGATAAACTTAACTAAAAGATTACGATATCAGCAAAAGCTTCGGCATGAGTTGAGAAAATGATTTATAGCAGAATATCTCAATAATCTTCTGCTCAAACACACGAATGAAAGGTCATACTATGAATTAAAAGTTGGGGGCATAGTTTTAACCGAAAATGAAGAAAAGAAGCAAACATTTTGGTCTTTGGGACGAATAGTCAAGTTATATTCCGGTAAAGACGATATTAGATTAGTTAAAGAAGAGACTTCGAATGGAGAATTTCTGCGACCGGTTCAGCGCTTGTATCCCCTGGAAATACAATCTGAAGAAAACCCCGAAAACGTGGACGCTAAAAAATTCTTCTTTGAACGGGATATTTTAGATTTTCTCTGCTTGCACAGAAAATAGTACTGAGGGCAGCGGGAATGTTAGACGGAATCTTAGAACAACATTCAATTAAATAATTTGGTAGGAATATTGCTTCGCACGATATAGAAATTATGATTACTCCTATATCACCAGGAATTGATAAACAAATACTTGTAAATTATAATATTACGCAAATGCTTACACATTAAAAAGCAGTATTTCCTTGTCATATAAGAAAACATCTTCATAATAACATTGACCAACCGTGACATTATAAGTAAAGATGAAAACAAACGTTATATTTTTTGAGGAATCAAACGAACCCATATTGTGTTTTTCAAATCCGAAAAGTACCGAATTATATTTGCAAGCTAATTTTCTTTTAGCAGTTTATGACTTCTTTCACATCCAATCAAACCATGCATCCCTGCCACTAGATACATTAATGTATGGATAATAGGTGGCCTCAAACTTCTTGTTCAACTTCATCGAAAGATTGAATAAAAAAGAAACGTTTTTCACTTAATTTTAAAGTTACTTGCAAAAGAATTCAAGAAGTATATCAAAAGAATGCCCTTCACAAATCTTTTTACAATCTTTTATGTAATTTAGGCAGGAATTGTCACTCTATCATAGGGTAAAAATATGTAATTATCCTCACTGAAATTCATTCAAAATGAAAAGATCGGTGGTACTCTGGCAGTATTTCGTGTAATCTCACAGAAAAAAAAATACAGATCTGATGCCAATTTGAGCGTCACAAAATATTGGCTGCATTCAATTTCTTTCCCAAAATTATCCGCTGAGATCTATTCGAAATGAGTCGACCCACGATAAAATAAAGTTGGAAAAGCGCAAGTAAGTATCGTTCATCGCTATTTGGTGCTTCTCATTATCGTTATGTCAAAAAAGATTCGTAACCTTATAAAGTAACAAAAGCGTCTTTTAGAATGAAAGTTTAGCATTAAAGGTTATCCCATGAATGAATTTGATGAAATAAAAATGATTCAATCTCCAAAACATTGAAAAATGTATCTTTATTGACAATATGCTTTCTTTCTTCTTATTTTAATTTATGTCATTTTCTGCCTTTAGGCGCCTAAAGTCTGCCCTAATGTGATTTCTATTTGATAAGAATTACTAAATTCGAATCTGCCAATTTGAAGGAGAATCAATTTAACTTAAAATATTCAGTATTCTGTTTATTCAAGCCTCTTAATAGAATACTTGAAATGATATATCAGATTTTTATATGTATATGAAGCTTTTTAATCGTTTTAATAATTTATTTCTGAAAAGAAAGCTTTTAATTTAAAATTTATATTGCAAAATAGGCTCTGAAGTCATGCAGAGATTTTTAAATTCAATAGAGCAAAAAAAGCAATAAATCATAGTTAAGCAACTTAATATCTGTATTTTAAAATAATTCGGAATATTTGGCAAATTTTATGAGAAACATATACTCAGAGAAAATTATAAGGATTCTTTTTTGGTGGATGGAGCAAATCTTAATCTGTTTTGTTCGGTAGTAGTGGTCAATAAAGGAAAATTTCTAAAAGAAGATTATAATTAATCACACCATTGAAAGTAAAGTGATTCTAATTACTGTCTAATTAATAGCCTTATTTGTCTCCGAAGTGAGAAGATACACACATCCCACACAAAGTTATTATTTAAGAATTTAAGGCTAAGAGAAAAAATTCAATGCATAATTGAATGTGAACAAATATTTAGTTTAAAAGTATTTTATTTCTATACTATTTAGAAAGAAATTTAGAAATAACTGAAGATAAATAAAAGGATTTTTTTTTAAACTTTGGGTATAAATTTTTCATGCAAAAAAGGCAATAGATTCTTATGTTCGCGTGCACCTTAAGAATAACCTTTTTGCAGCGTTTTAGAAACAGGCATGGAGTTATTTATTTTCTGGAATTATATGTTAAAATGAAAAGCTGATTATTTTAAACTTTTATCTTGAATTTTTAATGATTTATGGTATTGTTCAGTGAAATTCTAAGCTATATTTAAATTTCATGAAATGATTTCTCGAAAGTGATGAATTATTTCTGCAACGTTTTGGCTGGAAAATTAGTTAAATATCTCAAAGAAAATCATAAAATGGGGAGTTTTAGAATAACAATAGTATGTTTGTAATTGTGTAGACGCTATAGTTGTACCATCGCAAGATACCATATGATGGGAATTTAAAATTGCATTAAATTTCGTTCGTCAAAGAAAAAAAATTATTTGTTCATATAATAGCAAGTAAATTATCACAATCTTTAACTTTTGTAAAATTCTTTTATAAATAAGTTTTACTTAAGAATAATTTTTTATAAATAAATTTTAACACATAAGAACTGCTAATAAATTTTTAATTTTTCATACTAATAGAAAGTAAAGAAGCATAAGGTGTTATTTACAGTTGTGTGTAAAAAGGTTTCTAGATAAAAAAGAAAGAGATGGTGAACTTTCGCACCATTAAAGTTATGGGCTTGCAAATAATTTGTATTCTAATAAAAAAATCATCCCTTGAGAATTTTATGCAATGAATGTATCTCTTCCAATATTTTTCTCTCTTCAAAATAGGCTGTTTCTGAAATACAAACAAAATATAATTTTAGAGGATAGGATCCATTTCCATTTTTATACTTTTTGAAATCTAAATGAAGGAAGTTGCTTTGAATGTTCATTCACTTGTGAGTGGCATTTGATGCTACGTAATAGAATATTTTCCAGGAGACTTTTCTGATTTTAAGTAAATTAAGGAAATGTAAAGTTTTACTACTTTTATTTTAATGGAGGTGATATGATTCAATTAATTTACTCGTGAAAAATTTTAAATTAAAAAAATTATCATCATAAATTGTGTTTGATATTTGATATTTTTCTTTGTAAAAAAATGTTATTTACGCTCTATATTTTTTAATGCCGAACATTCCGATGTTTCCCATGTACTTATTCTACTGGAAGATGAAGAAAAATTATCTTTATCTTTAAATAAAAGATACAAAAAAAAGGATTTGAAAAAAATGCTGAAGCTTCTATTGAAAATATCCACAACGGAATTTTAGTTGATGTTCTAGGAATAGATTTATAACTGACGTAAAGCTCTATAAATATTCGGTTAACATGGCGTGCTAAATCCTCACATTCAATCTATAATGCTATCTTCAATGAAAGTGCTATAATGCTATCTTCAATGAAAATTTTTTTTTATTATTATTATTAATCTTGTTTTGTAAACAGTATGAAACTTCAAAGAGTACAGAAGGAAAACCGAAATTTTTCCAATCTTTTCTTCATCAATGAAGAAATCAGTTATTCTAGAATGCGAATGTATAAAAAAAATGTTTTTAAATTCCCGTCGAGTGCTCTGAGAAATACTTGAAGCATATCTCTATAAAAGAGCGTGTTTTTCTCTGCATATCTCCGTATTTCCACATAATAAAAAAACGAAATTAAACGGACTTTAGTAACTGTATAAAGAAAAAAAAACTATTTAAAAGGAAGTTGACATGACTTTTGATATTTTATAAAATGGCACGGCACATTCCGATTTTTTTTTTTAAGTTTTATCGAAATTTTTTCTCATGGATTGAAACCTACCATTAAATTAAAATCCTTTTGAAAAGAAAACAGATTTTGAGTTCAATGACTTTTTTAATATAATTTTTTTAAAGAAAGAAGCATTTTGTTCAAAATTTCTCACTACTTTTACTTTCTCGCATATGAAGTATTGGAAAGGAATTGTTTCCTTCAAAAAATTTGAATTCGAGATTTTAACGAATCTCCACGTTCTCTGAATTTAAAATAAAAATTGACTTATGCCTGTCTGTTCCCGTTATGTTAAAGAAAACTGCTGTATATGAAAGACTGATATAGAAATAGGAAGAAATATACTAAGTGAATTTTAAAAAAAAATCAAGAGAAACAGGGAAGGTAAGGGAAAAAGAAGAAATGAACGTTGCTATTAAATGATTTTCTCGATAGTTAGAGATAGGGTGGTTTCTTTGCATTACAAACAAACCCATAGAAATGAACTGCAGTTGAGAAAAAATGTTTTTTTACGTTTTTTAAATTTATTTGATTAAAATAAGTAACATTATTCAATTTAATTAATGTAAGAAATATTTTTAAAAACTTTTTGTTTCAACTAAGATAGCATTTTGTAATATAGCTCCATATTGGTTATAACTGGAATTTTAAGAAAAATTATTTTTGTAAAACTTTGAAACCTTTAACTTCAAAAAATTTTGAAATCATGACTATTAGCTTATCAAACCTTATAAAATGCTTTCAAAAACACAAACTAAATCAGTAGATAGAACTTTTAGAATTATTGATTTTAAAAGTATGTATAATTTTATGAAATCTGAAAAACAGTATTCTGTTCTTTGTGCAATGCCTGATTAACTCAATTTAGTTAGTTACGTTAAATTAAATTTCCATTTTGAACTTAACCTTGAAGATCCTGGGAGGACTTCAAAATATAAGCTTTATAGATACTGTCTAGGTGAAAATAGTACAACTGACTCGCTAAATTACGTTTTACATCCACAATATGTCTTTTTACCTTTGAAGATAAATATTACGTACACCAGATATGTTTACAAAGCGGGTAATTAATGACAGCGATCTTCCCCTCCTGAAACTAGCACTCTGTTAGCAGACCATTATTAGAAGCAATGTTATTAATTTTCTCTCATTTTTTACTGTTTAAATATTCCGTACATAATTTTATGACCACAAATTTATTTTGTTGCACTTGCTATGAATCTGTTACAAGCGAGCGAACGCTAACGCTCGCCAGAGGTGAAAACGTTGGCGGCGCGTCACAAGGCGCTCCGCGCCAGCCGAGTTGACTTGGCGGGAGGAATATTCTGGTAACCCCGAGTCAATTCTGGCAGCGCCGCGTTTTCTCTCGGTGCTTTCGCCGTAGCACGGCCACGCTTTCGCCCGACTATATTAGAGGCGGGTTGCCGTCTTTCTGCAGTTGATCGCTCAAAGTGGATCTCTCTTCGAGGAAGAGAAGCGTTTCGCTTACTTGTAGCCTTTCGCTTGTTATTAGTGAGCTGTGTTTGCGTTTGCTGTTAACGCTGTGTTATTGAGCTTGCTGTGATTGACTGTTGCTGTGCTATACTATAGCTGTTTTGCAAACCGTGTTTATTGTGCGTAAGACTTGCATTTACGCTGTAAGTGATTGATTATTGCTGGATTGTGTTTTCTGAAGTTTTACTTTTTCAAGTCATCCCGTATATACCTGTAAATAGCTGTAAATAAATTTGTTTGTGCTGTCCTCAAATAAAGTACACTCCATCCGATCCCGCTACGCTAAAAACGTAACAAATCAAAATATTCTTTCAAATTTAAAAAATGGAAAACTGATTAAAAATGACAGTAAAAAGAAAAGATGTTTGTGCTTTAAACAAAAACATTCCGGATAAGTGTATAAATATTCATCCTTAGTGGTATATTTTTTTATTATTGCAAAATATTTCCAAGTAAAAGAAATTATTGAACAGTTTTTTTAGTTTGTTTTGAGAAAACTCATCCTAAACTCATTAAAATTTTTCATTCAATTTTTAATGATTAAATAATGCTCTATAATTTATCTAGACTTCTTAGCCAATAAATTTGCATTCTCAACCATTAGAAATAATTTAAGCCTTTTTAACAAACTTTTTTTCACAAAGTAAAAATTTGTATTTCAGGATTATTTGTAAATTAACAAAATTACATTCTGAAACTTGTTAAATCTTTACGCTTTGTCGTCTACATATTTTTGTTTTGATTCTACACTAACAATGTTTTAATAATAGTTTAGAGAATTGAATACGTAAAAGAGACTGAATAGAGTTCAGCACTCATAAAATTCAAATTTAATAACGTTGGAGATGCTTACTTTCTTCTTGATTGATGCTTGAAATAATCCAATTTTAACTTTCAAGGTACCCAACGATTCTAAATAATTATTATCAAACTAGGTGAACTTCTCATCATATGCTGTACTGGCTCATATACTGACGAAATATGGTATGCAATAAATCTTCACAAGATAGGGAAGTTTCATAATAACATCGCAGCAATGCAAATTAAAACGCAGAGTTACATCGATACTGTTTTATGAGTGCACATACCATTGCTAGTAGCGAATTTCCTAGGCGATTCTACCAGGATGAGTTTTCTTATTAGGAGGCAGTAGAGATGAAAATGTCAACGAAAGGTTAGAGGATCATAAGAAACGTTTATTATGCTAGGCAGATTGGTTTCCGAAAAGTGGTAAATTAAAATAACAGCACATGAATCAAAAAGTGCACTGCTTTTCAGTATTTCAATTGCTTTCGGTGGTTATGATTATGAATATCGTGTTTCATATTACAAGATATTCACAGAACAAATATAATTACGTAATAAAAATTCAGAAAATTGATTAACTTGATCAAGAAAAAAATGAGCAAATAAAAGAGGACATTTGAAAGGATTAAAATTGCAATAAATAGAAGTTAATATAAATGCATTTATTATCATCAATCGTTATATATGCCAAATATCTTGTCCGATAAAATGCTAGGGATATTGACTTCTGTGTTATTTCATATCCTGTTATTAGTTTTGGAATGATGCAGTTCTCAAACAGTGTACACAAGAAATCAATTTTAAAATATCACCAATACACTTCTACTCACTCGCCTGCATTTTATTGCTTCTGTATTTTACCATTACGTACGAGTGTTTTCGGTAAATGAAATTTTAATAGAATTCTTCGTCAGTATTCAAAATTTTTTTCTTGAATTACAATTTAGAAAACAGAAATATTTCGTTTCTTATCAATGAATATTTATTTGAAAGATTAAAAATATTTCATAACAGATATTAATTTTTAATTACAAATATGTAGAGTATTAAGTTTCGTAGCAACAAATATATATGCATAGAATTTCTAAAAACATATTTTTTCGCGGTTTTCATCCTTACGGCTTCTGGTTGAAGAAAACAATGGGAAACTTCAAAAAATCTGTAAATGAGAATTTTTAAAAGTTATTTGTAATTCTCATTAACAGATTTTTTGTATCGAGTAATTTTTTTTTTTTTGCTAATATAAGGCAATTTTCATTAAATTATAGAGCAACATGAAAAGCAATATTTTAGATTTTTCAAATGACAAACTGTTGTCAGAAAACAGAAGAAAAAAAACTAACTAGCCTGAAGATGTTTTTTATTTATGCAAAGCAACAGCTTGGGTATCATGATAATCAAAAGTAATATTTTAACTATAGTAGATGATCCCATCCCAAATTTATTAAACATTTAGTTTTGTACATTGGATATATTTTTCAGGTATACAATATTTTTGAAAGAACTTCACAGACATATCTGAAAATAGCTACAACAGTTTCGTTTGCTAACTAGGGGTGATTTTCATTTTTACAATTTTAAATTCTATCTATATTATTTTATAACGTTTGTAAATGTTTTTATGCAGTGTAGTAATTATTCATACACAAATATATAATACTGCAACTCGATAAATGTTGGGACCAGTAATAATGGAAGTCAGTTTCGACTTGGCTGAAGCTGGAGGATTAAATCAAAGAGGCTTCTGCTTTATCAAAAGACCATGATTATTGGTTGTTTCAGTTGTCGTTATTTGGGTTTTGGTATCGTTATTTGGGTAAAATATCTTTAAAAATATGCGAAAACTCTGCATTTCATCCTTTATGGAAATGGATACTCTGTCAGCAGTACAAATAAATAATCATTTCGTTACTTTCCAAGGCTGCAGATAACAAATGAAAAAAAGATAAAGAAAAAAAGTTAAAACAAAAGAAAAAGCAATACTTATTTTCATCGTGGAATATATTTAAGCTTTAAATTAAAGTAACCACTTTTCATATATATCGTTAGTTATGCTTCTTTTACTGAATTAAAAGTATCCTAATGGGGGGATATTAAAAAAAGAATAAATTAATTTTCCATTTTATTAACATTTTATTTTATTTTTGCTTTAGCTTTTCAGATTTCTGAATCACTCTTCTTGGAAATTTTTAATACTAATTTTGATGTTTAAATTATTCTGTTTCCGTACGGCAAGAGCAGTCTAACCAAACCTCAGATTTGTAAATATTTTTACAGTATAAAATGTCGATTAATTACATACTCTATTACTTTTTCTCCTTTATACATAATTGAAAAAATTATTGTAGCAAAAAAATTATTTATATGCAAAAGCCTATATAATCGCAGCCAAGAATATTCTACAGATTCAACGGTAAAATGAATTAATCGAGGCTAGAGATTAAACTAAAGAAATTTCTGGCTTTCGTGAAAAAAAACCGAGTTTATGTTTGCATTTTAGCAACGGCGCAATGACATATTGATAAGTGAAATTAAAAATATATAAATTTTCATTTGTTTTCTAAAAATAGACTAGAGCAAAATATTATCATTGAATTTCTTAACTTCTGGTAATAACAAGTGATAAATTTCAGTTTTTAATAAATTAGAGAGCATTATCTTTTCAAAAAATACCATTGTATTCAAAACTTCTTCAAATGTAAAATAATGTCGTTTAATTTTATCCCAACATTTTGTTTGTGGGGTTCAAATTTTAATTATTAAGGGTTCCCAATTGAAGGATAGGAAATTCGATTTCTTTGAAAAAATTATTTTTGTTATGAATTTTAATCTTTTTTCTGTATTTTAGAAAATAAAACCTTCTCTTCTTATCTCAAAATTACCAATTTATACATACATTTACTAAAATTACATTTCAGTTTGTAAACGACAAACAAATCAAATTCCAGACTTCTTATGATCCATTTCTCATACACTTGATTATGGTTAAAAAATTCATAAGCATAAAAAAAAATTCTGATCATTCAATAAAAAACATGAAATTTTAAAAAGATGAGATGGTTTATAGTTTAATTTAATGACCACAATTTTTTATATAGTTTCAGGAAAATATAACGCTTTTATAAGCAAATTTAAAATGATTCTGTTTCAATATTTTTTAGAATGAAGTATTTTTTGCACATAACAAGTGTTTTATTCTCCCAGCACGGATTTATTTTTAAAATCAAATACGATATTAAAACGTTTTATAGAAGGAAAGAACAAACGAATGAAATTAGCTTTCAAACTTCGTTTTTGATGTTACCATTATCTTAATGGTACTTCTCTTAATTCTCTTAACATAAGAGAAATTCAGACCTTCTATGATTGATAGATAAGTGTATGGAACGTGTGTTTCCCTTTGTTAAAAAAATATCAATTTTATTTAAATTACTTTCATCTACTTCATTTGCATCAAAGTTTATAACGGATAATTTTTCACAATTTAGCAGTCTTTTCCCAATTTCTCTGTGAGAGAGGCGAATCCCGTCACTTTTCTGTCAAAATATTCAATAATATCTAAATAGTAACAAGTGAAGGAAGGAAATGAACCACTAGAATGATTATTGAATGTCATCCTATATATTGCATTTAGTAACATTTTGCCCACCTTGTACTTCGTGATGTCATCGCAACTAACTATTCAAAAGTCTTTATCATTTTCTTCTCTTGCACTCCGCTAATACACTCTCCTTTCCAATTGCCGGTGATGCCTCTCACCAACCAGAGTCAAGAATAACGCTTATGTACTAATCTTTCTTTATTGTTCAGGATAATTTTTGTCTTTTCTGCCCGCAAAGTAATATTCCTTGGATGCTAGGAAGTTGAATAAGCCTTATTCGATATATAAACTGTTATTCAAAAAAAACTCTCAATTTATTTGTTTAGGGTTATATTTCATGATTTCTCGCGAAAATTCAGAAGAGTTAGCCTTAATGCAGAATTCAGAATCAGATTTTTTTAAGTGTCCACATCAAGAAAGAAGAGCATATATTGTAAAAGTGACTTCAAACCGTAGCCAGTATAATTTTAGAGAAATAAATGTTAGTATCCTGTCCAAATGTGGGGGTTTTTTTCTACCGAGTGATCGTTCAACATATAATTTCTTTAAATATTGTTCCTCTCATTTGTACGTAATTACAGATTATTTGAAATAGAGTTATTTGAATAGAGTTATTCATTCGCAAAAATCATTTTTCACATTAATTATATGCATAAAAAAATTTTTAAAGGACGAAAGAAGAGTGTAGAATTGCAAATGCAAAACATATATAATGAAAAAGTTATAAAAAGTTCTTTTCCAAATTAGTTGGAACAAAATTCGCAAAAGTATAAGAAGGTGAAGCTTGATAGGGATATGATGCATGATTCGGTATGGAACCTCCAAAATATAATTTAAAAGTCACAAAATATTTAACATTAAATTTTATTCCAACCAAACGACATCTCTAAAATATAACCTGATTGTTGAGGATGTGAAATTGTCATGTGAGGTCAAATAGGGAAAATGTGTGGTACTTTGAAACGATTATTACTAAATAAAGGCTTTATTTATGTATTGAAAATGTTATTAAACTGTCTGAAATAACTTTATTCACTTTATAAATGCTTGTTTTTTGTATGCTTTGATTTTTTTTTACTTTTTTAATTCACAATTGAATACTTTTAACACACTACAAAATATTTAATCTGTTGCTCATTATGATCTAGAAGGATAGCATTGGTTTTCGGATATAAGAAAGATTAATTACTTTATTAAAGTGGATTACTTTTTATGAAAAAGCAGTTTTCTTTAATTCATTTAAATGATATATACAAATGTAATGTATCAAGCAAAAAAATATCGCTTTTTTTCATTAATTACATACTAGTCTTTTTTTAATATGGCTGAAATATATTTACGGTAATCAATATTTCTTCCAGTAAGTTAAGTTAAATATATGAGAGCTATTACTAATTTTTTTTCAAACTAAAAAGGAATTTTAGTTAAAATATCATCGGTTATAAAAGGGGAGATTTTTACTTGACCTTTTTATAGATATGAAAATTTACACTTTATTAAAAAGAATATTAAAGGCTTTATTATTACATCTTAAATTGGGCCTTGTTTATAACATATTTTATAGTGATTTTGATATTTAACATAAAATTTCAAAAAATGAATCACATGAGAATTATATAATTAATTCCTTGAATGGTTCGTGGTGATTTAATTTTGTATCTTAAGGTGAAAACTATTCGTTCATAAAAGAACATCGTATAGTTGCTGCATTTAAGCTCTTAGAAGACCATCTTGTCTGCATTTGTACTTAACTAGGATTACAGCTCTTCCGACAAGTGATCAAAATAGGAACTCCATTTAGGAATGGTTTCAAAAGTGAAATGTTATCCGGCAAATTTTCATTAGAATCTAATCTTTCGAGGGATTGATAAGACAGCTCGATAAGGTCTATGCGGTTAATATAGCTATTTCAAATAATTTTCTTGAGAAAGAATTTCAAAGCTTTAATTAAAACCCATTCCAGTTCTTTAGAATATTTAAATTGTTGCACAAATCATTGTTCAACAGCTTTGCAAAAATATATTTAAATTTATTTAATAATTTAATTTAATTTTTTGGTCATTCAAGGTTTTTCATTTGGTTATTTTATTTAAATAATTAATTAGAAAACGCATTTAATCTTTTTATTATTTAAATGTGAATTTGTATTGAGAAAACTATGAAAAATCCTGAAATGGTTAAGCAATTTATTGCATTCTAAATAGAAATATGATTTAATAATTTCTAATTATTTCTAATATTGAAACAATATTTTAGGTTCAAATGATACATTTTCTTTTATGACTAAAAATTTCAAAGCAGTCCATTTAATGCAAATCAATTTATTGCAATAACTTGGTTAATAATATTTTCATTAACATTTAGTACATATCGGAGGTTTCAAAAATGACCGGTATGTTTGAAAAATCAATAAAAACTAAACGGGCAGGGATAGAAATACACCGTTTGTTGCAATAAGGACAACAGTAAATTTTCCGGCAGACAAATTTGCGCAATTAGTTACAATTTACAACAGATGGCAATGCTGATGATTTAAGAGCTTGTGCCGTTTAGAGATAGCAGATTTGCTGTGAAAAAAAAAGGTTTATTCCTTAGAACAGAGCGTTTTTCTGGTGTTGGAATTCCTCCACCTGGAACACAATGATGTTGCAATAAGACGAAGTTTTAAACGGAAATTTAATGTAACCAAAGTACCGAAAAGCGATACAATAAAAGAAAGAAAGAATTGAACAACTGGAACAATACATCTGTTCTGCATGTAAAGCCATCCCGCATGAGACGTTTACAAGGGTTTTTGCTCATTTCGTTCTGAGACTACGCCATGTTATTGATCCGTACAGTTAATATTTGGAATAGGGGTCGTAGTTTAGATTTTTCTGCAGCGCCATCTGTTTTTGAAAGTTCTAACTAATTCTGCAAATTTGTCTGCTTGAAAATTTACTGTTGTCCCACGCATATTGCAACAAATGGTGCATTTCTATCTCTGCCCGTTTAATTTAACCGTTTTTATTTAACTTTTTTTATTGGCAATTGTTTTTGATTTAAAGCTAAATGTCTATCAATAATTTTTTAGCCACCAATACAGTAAAATGAAAATTATTTCAATAACAATATACCAAATACCATTACAACATCTTTTACGAAATAGGTCGATATTTTATCTTTGGTAGAAACTATTAATGGAATCTTGATTTCTTTTTTATAATAAATGCGGAATTTATTGTAATACATCAAAACTACTTGCAATTTATTTCATTTTAAGATAAGATAAATATTGGACGAGGTATCATCTTCGCAAGTTTTTTTCCCAAAAAAGAAATTCTCAAACAACAAAATTATGTAATTTGAAGTTAATTAAGATCAAGATTTTAGTATTGATTTAAGGAGATGAGAAAAACTACTTACTCTATTGGAGGAGAATATTTTGTAAAAATTCATATTTTTCTTTTATTTTTGTGTTTGAAATATAAAAATGTTATGTCATTGCATAAATAAGAAACAAAATACGCATTCGTTGTTTAATGAGAAACATTTAAATGTTAAAAAAACGAAACTAATGAAAAAATGTGTTTAGATAAACTCATTAATTCTTTTCTGTTATTTCCAATGTTTATTTAGCAGAAATTAATATTCATTCACCATAAGCAAATAAATAACTATCATAGGCATTTATAATCGAATTGAAAAATGAACTAACTGAAAATAATTTTATACATAGTGATTTACAAAATAAAAAATTCAATTGTAATGACATAATTTTTTTAAATGTAACCAAGTATGTGTTTTATTATATGAAAATTAAGTAAGTTATTTTAGCACTGTCCAGATACTTGTTTCAGGTCATTATTAAAGGAATGTCTTTTTATTGCACATGGATTGACTCGTATTCATAAGATTAGAAATAGTTTTGAAGTATTGTCCCCTTCTTGAATCAGCATGTTTTCAAATGAATTCCATTTTTGAATATATGGAAATAGAAATTAAAGTAGTGTGTTAATTTGAGAGACAATATTGATTAAAAAGAGAAATTTCTGACATTATCTGGGATTTCTCATCAAATGCTTTAAAATATCTCAAATACATTAACAAATGTGGAGTAAAATATAAAAATTAAAAAAAAAACATGAAAAGGCCCTAAAAATATTATGATCTACAGTGTCTAAGGTTGAAAAATATTCATCAAGAGATTTGATAGAAAAATAGATATGAAACACTTAATTAGAAGGAAATGCATCACTTGAAATAAAAATGGTGCGTTCAAAATCGATGAACTGTAGTTTAACAACTAATTGTAGAAAATCCTACTTAATGTGATTATTCTAGTTCTTCTCGTTGAAATAGTTCCACTATGTACTATATTTTTCATTTTTTCAGGTGACTTCAAACCGTATTGAATGCTAGATTTTAAGATCGTGATTTCATACGGTATGCTATGTTACCATATTATTTGTGGAAGGCCTCACTAACGATTGATATCGCTCATCATTCTATAAATACGAAAATCGATACACTTTCTGTGCTTGGTTACTTAAAAAAAATCACATTTCTCAAAATAAATAGTAGCATCCGTCTCTCGTAATTCTTTAATGCTACGGCATGCAAGAATAAAAACTAATAATATTACCGTGACATATATCCCCCTTCAGTATAAGATAAATAGGATGAAGGTACTAATAAACACCATCATTTAGGTTCCACAAAATTATTAATAGATCCATATTAGTTGAAAACAATATTTGTTTGTTAAGGATATTTATTCAAAACAAAGTATTTGTCTATGCATAGTGATTAAAAAAACGCGAATTTGGTGAAATAATAATTGTTTTTGAAAAGAAAAAATGAGGAGGTTAAAAAGTTTTAAATAATTTAGTATATTATATTTAATAATTTTTAATATGAAAATTAAAACTTCTTTAAAGGAAAGTGTCATATTAAGGACAATCTCTTACATATTTCTATCACAGAAATTTTGAGTAGATATTTTTATTAGTATGAACATATAATTCCTTGTTGATCCAATTGTTATTGGCCTCCCAATTGTTAGTGGCCGCTGTGAAAAGCTTTTTCTGGGCTAAATTGTTTTATAATCATCCTATATCCTAAGGAATGTACTTTGTAATTAAGGATTCTGTTTCACCAAATTCTATTTTTTTAATTATTGAAGTACCCACAAAAAGTTATATCTTTTGTAAGGAATTTATTTTAAATATTATTTGAATTAATATTAAAAGTTATAAATAAAATATATAATTAAGATATATTATATTTCTTTTTTTGGTATTTTAGTGCACAGAAAAAAATTACAAATCGAAATTCATACAAGGAAAATAACAGTGGCATATTAATAAGATGAATATTATATCATGCATGAGTTTTGAATTATAGATGCTTTAAAGCTTTTATATTTAGCTTAAACATCAGGCTCAATTTATAAAATATGGAGTTTTTGCTGTAGAAATTAATATTTCGTATATTTTAAGAGTCTAAATTTGATATGAAGTTGCATATAAATACTCAAAAATAGAATTTAGCATACCATTAGCAGGAAATTTATGTAATTGAAAATTAGTTGAAACATGAAATGATATTCTATTGATATTTCAATTACGTGAGAATTTAATTTATTAAAAAATTCAATTTATTTAATTGAGTAATAACAGAAATTTACATACGATATCATTAATTTTCTACGTTTATAACTATTTTTAAATCAAATATATTCTTATAAGGATTACCACATTTCCTAATAATAAATGAAAGAAGATATTTGAAATCAAGTAGAAGTTTTAGTCAAAATAAAACCGTAAAGAAGAATATGGAGTTTTAAAAATTAGAATAATTTTCTGTTATTGTAGACATTTAGTTACAAATAGATGTAGAAGAATATTAAATCGCACATTCGGTATACCTACTTTAAGTAGTATTGAAAAACATAGGCTTTCCACCATATTTTCAAAGTGAAAATTGTTGTGCTATATATGAAACTTACGAATTAAATTTTCGTGTAGTCACATTGCAGTTATTGCGTCAAGTATATCAAAATGATTTCGATAACTTTTGGAGAGACATTGAGAATAAAATTCTTGTATTTATTATTCCATTTAAAAATTTTCATTTCCTTACCCCTTTTACCCAAGAAATAACTAGGAGAAATTGCAAAACAATTAACTTTTCAAAAAAATTATGACTGAATTAAATCAAGGTTAAAGTGGATAATTATTTTTACTTTTTCAGGTGTTAAGGAATCCTTGAAAATTCTGACAATACTCTTCTGTTAATTTCCTGTGTCCTCATTTGAAGACTGCAGGAAAATCTAATTTTTTAGGAAATTAATTAATTGAAGTGATTACTAATTATCTGGGAATTTAATTTATTGAAGTAATGACTAATTATCTGCAAATTTAATTTATTGAAGTGATTACTTATTTTCTCGGAATTTAATTTACTGAAGTGATTAATTTGGCTATTAATAGATTGATAAAAATCGTTTCACTCTTTTCCCCTAAAAACCTATTCTCTGCCACATGTATTTTTTGGCTGAGATACATGTTGACTTTGAGGAAGATGACTACACACCTTTGAATCATAAATACGCAATTTTCGACATCTATAAATTCTTTAAAGAATTCTTAGTTAAATAACATTCTGAAGATTAACTGCATTCAAAATTATTAATTTTTTGACGAAGTAGCCAGAAATCATTATTAGCAGATTATTTTTTATTGAGATAATTGTAAATTAATTTTATTATTTACTCTAAACTTAACATTTAAGTTTTATTACTTTAATGAATCATAACAAAGAGATAATTCCTATGTTAATAAAAAATTTCTTTTTTATTTGCACCTACTATTATGCTCAGTTTAGGTTTATGCTCAGAATATGCTTTACTTTTTTCAGAATCCTTTTGACCGTTCATTATTTTGTCCTTATTTCGGCAGAAATTTTACTTATTTAAAAATTATTTTTATGTAATCTTACTTAAGGAAACATACCCAACATTTGACTGAAATATGAATACCTTTAATATAAAAAAATAGTTAAATAAAGATAGGCCAAAAACGCTGAGAAACAAATGAATATGGAACAATATATTTGGTTATGTATCAAAGAATAGGTTACGTCAGTGTTCATTTAATGCAACATTTCATAAAATTTAATTTTTCACATTATGAATGTGACTTAAAATTTGACTGCAAAATAGTTTTTATTCAGGGCCAGCTTATACATATTAAATCAGAGACATATGTGTAAAAGCCGTACATGATGAGGCATAAGATGTCAGTCATTTTTTATCAAACAAATCAAAAGTGGAACATATTTTCTTCATTCAATCGTTGCTTAAAATAAAATTGTGGAATAAAACTTAGTTTGGAAGGAAGCCGAGGAAACATCTCTCACTCTAGAATATTCAAGCATATTACATTCTTAGAAATGTACCTTTATTGTTAGTTCAAAGAAATTAAAGAGACGTTCGTTCTAAAAATTTAAGTATAAGAGTTTCAATATTTGCAACCAATCAAGAAATATTTAGGATTCTTTAAAAGGAATTTTATGGTGATAGACGTTCTCTATCTATGACCGAAGAGCTTTTATTTTGCAGAATCCACTTAATAATCTTAAAAAGGATTCCACTACATAAACTGTCTTCGCATAACTTTGAAGTCTTCGCTTTAAAAGGTATAATTTTGAAAACTACTTGACTTTAACTTCATAAGTATCATTATTGGTAAGATAAAAATGCTAAGTTAAATATAGACTTGGATAGGTATCTTCAAAAAAGTGCCTTGGGTTTTTCTGCGATGTATGTTTGGTTTCTTGGGCATTTTAAAAACCATAATTTGAGATTAATAATTAAATTTACTGGAATCTCCCATTTTTACGGTATTATAATACTTTCTTGCTTTATGTTTTATAATACTTGATTTATATTTTATAATATTTTCTTATTTGCTCTCACAAGCATGTAAAAAGGCTAACTCAAAAACTCAGTGACTTAGATATATGAATTTTTGGGATTTTGCGAACAAAATGTAGTTAAATTTAAATCGTTTCGAAACAAAATACACAAAAATGCCTCTTCCGTTTTCTGGTATTCACCTCATCCCGACGTGGAATCCCAAAAGAACCGTCAAATAATTGGCTAGACCTTATATTTACTTGAAAGTGTACGAGGAAGTTTATGGGAGACGACTCCAACTGATTTGAAAAAGTTTCATAGTTTCTTATACAAAAGCGTGTTTTTTTGTGTGTGTTTTCAAAATCAAATTTTTTTCCCTTTGCTTTTAATTTTAACTATCACACGTTTCTATTACAATATTAGCACATAACAGTATGCATAAAAAATAAACTCCAGGCTTGTAGTTGAAATGTTTAAATTATGTAAAATTATTTTTTCTGAAATTAGGTGTTCATATCGAAGCTGAATATTAAAAAAAACCAAACGATCGTTTGCAAAATAATATTCATGTCGATTTCAACGATTGAAATTATAAAACAGTTATTCGAAGGAGAATTAAATTTTCAATCTCTTACTATCATTATTAAGTAATTACGATTAAATTTTCATTAAATCACTTACTAGATTTTAGAATGTATATTAAGATTTAAGATCCTACGGTATAGTTTTTATTCAATCATTCCTTATATATCTATTAAGAAATTAAGGTATAAGTTTTATAATTTTCAAAATTTACTTGCTAAAGAAAGAATTGTTCGCCAAATAAGGATTAGTTTTATCTATCGAAAAGCAATATATAACAATGGAAATTTCTTTAGATTTTAATTTACTTAAATTACAAACGTTTTCTCTGAAATTTTATTTTAATGAGTAAAAGATTTTTTTTTCTTTACAATATTCAGATCTTTCCAAATTCAAGGTGAATGGTTTGTTATATAAGTTCAAGGACGCTAATTAAGGATAATGCAAGTTCAGAAAAAGAAGCAAAACTGAAGTGACTCATCTGAAAAGCCTATTTATTAAATATAAGGTAAAGAGCCAAAAAGATGCTGTGTGTTTGATACCATTAATAGAAATGGCAATTTTTTCCTCACTGGAGAAAATAACAAAGTAATATTACATAGTTCGTTTGATGGTTAATACATAGTATGTCTCCCAAACGATGCATTGCCTAGGCATGCTGAGTATCAAATTAACGATCTGATCTTTGGTAATAATATGCCATTCGTCAGTAATTCTCTCCGAAGTTCCAGTAGACATGTAGAAGGAGGTTGACGTGATGCAACTCGATGGCCAACTGTGTACCACATATGCTTTACTGGATTCAAGTCCGGAGAGAAAGCTGATCAGCTCATACGGGTGATATTCTTTGAACGAAGGCATTCGCTTACGAGGTTTGCAAGGTGAAGACGAGCGTTGTCCCCCATAAACACGAATTCGGCTCCCATGGGGCAGAGAAGAAAACTTAATGTTGTTCCAGAGCCACGTCCAGAAAGATTTGGCCAATCATGGTTCCAATTTGAAAATGCAAATCAGTTCTGGAGCCCATAATAATTCTTCCTCATACCAGCAATCCTTCACCACATGACGTTGTCGTTCAATGATTTTTTCTTGAAGGTAACGGGTACCTGGCGCTCATCATATGAATGGCTAGTGACAAAAAGGCTGCAAGCGAAGCCTGGACTCGTCAAAAAACATCACAATAACCCACTGTTGCGGTATCCACAATGCATGCTTTTTACTCCAGGCTAACCGCTGGTAACATTGAGTTGCAGTAAGTGGAACACATATGACAGGCCTATAAGCATATAGACCAAGTGTCTGTATGTGGTCTGCTTTGATACTGTCGAACCAGTTGCTGAAGAGAACTGACAAGACAGGTCTGATTCAGTTCTCGGTGTGTTTCTTTTCGCAGTAACTGCCAAAACAGGTCCAGCTTTGTAACTCGGGGCGACCTGTGATTTAGCGTCTACTCACTTTACCATAATCTTGGAATCACTGCCAATGCCTGGAGATGACACTCCTGGCGATTCCAAATTTATCGTATACTTCCAGCTGGGTACGCCCTTCTTCCAAACTGCCGATAATTCTACCACATAAAAAATTATCCAATGTATTCTTTGTGTCAAAACTAGGTGGTTATTGAACTGGAAGTTTCATAAACTGATTGTGAACAATTTCACTTCTTCGCCTATATTTGTAATACATATTCTCTTACACTCACGTCCTTGCGGCGTACTATCGGTGTCACCTGGTGACTTCCTACAATTAGTATATGATTTTTGAAGATTTGTGGTAATTTTAAGGGTGATATATTAATTTTATCGTTTGATTTCCACGTGACTCTGAATTGTCCTTAATTTAGGGACATGAGTGTAAATGAGAAAATACATATTCCGTTTTCTTTTTAATTATAAGGCTCATATTTTTGAATAAAATAGAGTAATAAGGTCGCTCACAAATTTGATAAAATAATTATGTATAAGAGACTGAGAACTAAGTCATCGGAACTTTCTTTCCGGAATATAGTTAATATAACTAACATTATCTAGGGTGTCAACTCTAATGAGGGCTTATTAGCAATTTCTAATGGGTTAAGGATAAAAGTGGTTTCCCCTTTTGAAGAAAATACTTTGAAGGTCTCACGAATTATATTTTAAGTACTGGTAAAATAAATACAAAATATGTTGTTGTTACTTATAGCACTTGCCATGAACAAGCCCCCTGCTGACACAGCAGCAGATTTAAGCCGAAAGGAGCGGCTCTGGTTTTTGAAGTAACGCCAACTAGGGTAAAGACTACGACTTAAATGCACACTCACCACATTTGCCTGCACAGCCCCTTTTCACAAGGAGGAACAGTCACACATAGAACACAAAAGAACAACCATGCCAGAACTGGGACGACCAGAACACGGGGAAGACGCGCTACCTCTGTGCCAGAAAGCCGACAATGTAAAATATAAATTTTCCCATCGTTCTCTTTCCTTTTGATCAGAGTTATCGAGCAAAGCAATTACCACTTCGACGAAATCGAGACCGATTTCTGGATAACCTGCTTCAAGCAGATGTTGATGGAAAAATTGAAATATTTAAGAATCATTATTGGTAAATTTTGGTTATGAAGAGATCGTGTTTTATTGTTTAAATTGTTAGAGTGAGAAGCATTTTACTGAGCAATATAATTGGACCAGGGCCCTGAGCAGATATAGATTTTTTTTCAGCAATAGTAGGAAAACATTAACAAAAAATATTTTTCCTCATTTTAAAGAATTTATAAGGTAGAAAGTATATGCTTATTTAAACAATTTAAAAACTGAATTACTTGGATGCAACTACAGTTACAATGTTTATATCATATTTACATATAAACATTTTATATTCAAATTTTATATAATATTTAGTTATTGGTTCATTAACCCTTGATTTTTGCAATTCATAATCCAACAAAAAATCTCTATGAAATCCAGCATAAATTCTTGTAATGAAGTATGTCTTATTTTTAACATTATTTTTTATTAAAAATTAGGACTAAAGATTCATCATATTTTTATCATCTAGTTTCCAAACATAAACTCTTATTTCTTCTAATGATACTGTATATGGTAAAACTTCTATAACTAGGTGTTCTAGCAGAGAACCAACCAGTAAAGAGATTTTTTTTTCTATTCGCTTTTATAATCATTCTAAATAGATTGAATCGAAGAAATATGTTTCAAAATCTATGTAAATTGGTAGAATAGCTGTGTACTTTCACAAACAAATCTGTAATTGTTTTATATAAGAAAGGTGCTTCTTTTTTTCTCTGATTTTCCCACATTGCAAGGTATAAAATTTCTGAAAATGTATGATATATACAATTATCTATTTCGCTGGTCGTAGAAATATTGTGTATGTATTTTTCCCTTTACAGCTGAATTTTTAAAATATAAAAGTTCTCGTTTTAATTCCCTAAAAATTCATTACTGTGAAAGAAGAGAAAAACAAACAATCATTCGTGTTGTTTAAAATCATTCTTCATTTATTTTTATTTCTTATAAATTTTTTAAAAATCGATAAATAAATGTTACATTTGGTTTATATTTAAAACATGTTATTATGCTATAACAAATTAATAATTTAAAATTTTACTTTTAACTTTGAAAAATTGCTTTGAATGATTTCATTTTATCAGAGTTTACTTAACAAACTTATTTGAAGTAGGGAGGATCTGACAAAATTGAATTAACATTTTCAGTGGGTTTTTATATTTTTTGTACAACTTTTATTAAGTTTAGTGATAGTAATAAAATGAGTCATTTTGGAAAAGTCTTTACTGATCCATTGTTTTTCTCTTCAACTTTCATTAAAACAACATTAAGAGCAAAATTTCTGAAACAATTCTTTGCAAGAGACAATTCTTTGCAAGAGACAATTCTTTTATTTCCCACTTTATCAGACTGTATTTTTTTAAGCCTTATTAAAGAAATTTCAAAAGCACTTTAAAATTAAAGACAATCACTTTAGTAAGTTGTTCATCCAATTTTTTAGAGATTACTTATCTGGAAATCTTTATCTTAAATTGAAGTTTTTTATTGCAAACATTAGTTATAAGAAAAAAATTTCCTTACTACTCATTCACTTTTCATAATGCTCAAGTGTTCTTCTGAATCTTTGACATATGGCATTCTTTAAAATAATTTCATTTCTAAGTTTTTAATTTTAGTTACCCTACAATAGAAAAAATTTCTCATATCGCATTCTAACTTTTATTTCAAATAAAATTTTATAATGAAACAATAAAAATAAAAAAATCTTAGAAATAGCTGTTATTTCTAAAATTTTCACCGATTTTTTTTGGTAGATAATTTGAAAAAATCACGAATTGATGGATTAGAATGTGTTTGAAAGATCTGAAGAGTTTAAAAATATATTTCAAATGACTCATCATCAACAATTAAAATACAAATATTAAAATTAAGACATTTTTCCAGATATCCTTTACCCTGCCTATAACATCCTATTTTCAAAATCAGTCAAGGCTCAATTCTATTTGAAGGACTTGTATTCCATTCTTTAAAAATGGAAATTATTTTCAAGTTAACCACATTTTCAGAATGAGTAAAGAGTCTAATTCTTGGTTCAAATCTCACGAAACTCTAAAAGTTTACATGTGTTCCCATCTAGTTTTATTCTAAGCAAAGTTTACCGATAAAACTGATTGAAGTAACTTCCTAACTTAGCAGATAGCACTACTGATTGCATTTAGTTACGGAAGAAGAAAATTTCCGTTTAGTTTGTCTGAAATGACACGAGAATCTTACGGCAAATCAAATAAATTATTGTAAATTTTCAGACTATTGATTAATTTGAAAGGACTCTTTTGTGAAAGTAACATCTGTGCGAAATGTAATATGCATTCAGAACAAAGTGAAGAAAGTGTGTTAGGAAATTTCAATTAGGTATGAACTTAAGAATATCTGTTAAAATATATCAATCGAAATGGTGTTTTTAAAATTATGATACAACGTAAAAATAGTTAATACGTGCCCTAAATTGGTAAGTTTATTAATTCTGTACATTATAATTCAAAGAAGAGTTTTCGGAAAATGAAAGGGATAGTTTATTATTACTGATAAAAATAGATCGTGGAAATGCATTAAATGGACACAACAGAATAATTTTTTTACTCACAATTGTATCATATAATGAAATAATGTAGATGATTCTTCAATAATTGGTGTTGTCATTTTTAGTGTAATAAAACAATGGAAGAGGCATATACTGGATATTTTATCTTCTTAGATAAATTAGTTATCTGCCTACACAAAACTAATTGATGCATTTGAACCATCTAAAATAGAGTAACTCCTTAGGTAATTAAAATTCCCATTTACATTTTAATAAATAATTACATAACTGTTTGATAATTATTCTTAAAGGGCTATGTAGATTATGTCCTTCAAATGATAAATTATATTATTTAAATGTGAAATCCATCTGAAATATGCTTCATGAGCTCTCATATTATTTTTTTATTCCTTCAGTTTCTATAATCTTTTTGCTCAATTATTGTCAATGATGTAACATTGAATAGTTTTACCACTGCCTTTTTTGAGTATAAAACTTTTTTGTTGAAATAACGCTACTAATTCAATCCTTGGATCTGTGAAATGTGCAACAAATTAATCACGATTATCTGCTGGGTAATATAACTAATAATTTCATAAGTAGAATTAAGTTCGCATTTTTTTATGCAGTCATTCTGCATACTCATTTGATTGATTAGTTTCAGGTTGAAATTTATTTAATTTTTTAACCCTCTAAAATATTAGCAAACTTTAAGTCGAGATTTACAAAACATTATTCGGCTAGACTTTTCTAACACATAATTTTTGTTTAAAGCAACAAAATAATATGATAATCACTTGTGTATATACTACCATTTTGATTCCAAAAAAAGAAAAGAAAAGAAAACATTTTGGATTAGCATACTCCAAAACGACTTGAAGTATTATAATCGGTAATTGACTTTGTACCGAAAGCTGAATAGTTTTATTAGTGCTCAGTTGTAAAACTGATTACCTATTTTCTCAATGTTTGGTATTATTTGTATACAAGTTGAAAGTGTTAATATAAGCATATGTATGTTTTAAAATGATATTGCTATTATTTAGTTATTATGTACTAAAGAAAGGAAAAGAAAATTATGATTTTAAGGAAACATTTAGAAAAATGCATTAATTAATATACAAAAATTAGCGTACTTGAGAGAACCGTTAAATAAATATTTAAAAAAAGGAATGACTTCCATTGCTGGCGCGAATGTTTCTAAAGATGAAAGTAAGCAATTTAAAAAACTCAGTGAGTTAAAAAAACGATTTTCACATGAATAGTATTTATAACCGTCCATGTAAACAACCGAGAGAAAGAGAGATATAGAGAAAATAAAATTGCTATGAGGAAATTAAATGTTTGAGATTATCTAAAATGAAATGTAGAGAAATGCCGTTTATAAAATGCTGTACTTTCAATTTCATTATTAATTTATTTAAACTTTATGTTTTCTTGAGGTAGATTGATAAATTATATAGAGAGTTAAAGGGAAATCTTAACTCTTAGTTAAGGGGAAAATAATGTAATTTGGCATATTTTAGTCAAAGTCGAAGCATGTTTCGATAATAAAATTACAACAAAATTTAAATGTAGATATACGTTAATATATATCAAGAAAAGCTTTTCAAATTGTTTTTTTTTTAATCTAGAAATATGCCTTTGATACATAGATTTAAAAATGGCATTACATTGAAAGGAAAAGGACTTTATTAACATTTAAATAGCATTTACACTTATATATTTATCTACTAGAAACAATAAAAAGGTTAGGTATATTTTTAAATTTTTGTCTTAATTCATAGAATGATACTTTGTTAAAATAATTCCTATTAAATAATATAATTCATTAATCTCTGAAACTTCTTTCTTTTTTCATTGCAGTAACTTTATTCCTTTCAAATTTTTGAGATAAATGTTTTAAAATTTTATTTTATTTAAGCATATCATTTTATTAATTAATATTTCCAGCATTTTGTTTCCTCCATTGCTGATATTCCTTTTTTCTAAAATTTTAAAAGTAGTGTTTTATAAATTAGGCATGTTTGTTGATTATTTGCAGTTTCTGTACATTTTCTTTAATTATGTAAACTTAAATGTATTCAGACAAAACTTTCAAATTAAATGCCGTTCCCCAGTAAAAAGAAAATAAATTTATTTGGATTAAATTACGTCCGAAATCAGTTAAAACTAGAAAACGAACCAAACATTTGATTTAGACAGGTATCTTTATAAGGGTAATTTACTCGCAGGCAACCAAATTCTGTAAATATCAATTTTGATAAAGAGAAATTATTATATTTGATTTGTTTAAAAGCTATCTATAGTTTTTCTTTTAGGCATTCTTATATGACTTGCCGGAAATGTCAAGAAGTTAAGTTGTATTTAGCATTAAAGCTTGTTTGGAGTATTTAAAAAATATTCGTTGTTCTGAAAAACTAAAAAAAAATCAATTAAAAGAAAGTTCTTTTTCTTTTTCAATGTTCTTTCATAAGTTTAAAGACAAACAAAATTCCAATTAGATTCGTTTTATGTTGTCACCCACTAGAGCAATTTTGAATGCAGTAAATTATGATAATCAAACAAAAAAATTTATGACTGACACAAAGGAATGCATTAATTCAGTTAATTTTTATTCTTGCAGAGTTAATGTTTCGAAGCAATCAAAACTTCTAAAACCAGTTGAAATTTAATTGTCTATTTTATAAAACATTATCAGTTTATATTGGCTAAAATATTATACATAATGCACAGCTTTTGGAAGAAGTGCAGATTGCTCTTTATTTTATTGCCGAAAGGTTATCATAAAATAAAATAAACAATGGTCAACATTTGAGGCGAAATTACTAACAAAAAGCACACAAGGCTAATATTAATTTTTCTGTTTCCATTTTTATATTATATTTAAGTAGGAAAAGAATGGATAGTACAGATTTAATTGATTTTAGTAAAGAAATACAACACAAACATTTCAAAATTTATTTTCCTGAGGTTTATAATTTTCTTCGTAGCATAAGAAAATTGGAAGGAATGACGAGATAAATCTATTTAAAAAGCTTTCATTTTTTATCACATATGTTTTTTCCTTCATAAAAAAGCTAAAATAATTAGTTAATTAGTTCAAATTATAGAAATTAGTTCTTAGGTTCATTTTCAACAAAAAAGATATAAAAGTTTTGTAAAAGAGAAATATAGCCTTACACATCTTTATTATCTTTTAAATTGTGATTCCCTTATATGTTTCACATTAAATATATGAAAATTTAGGGAACAAGAGGGAAAAGCGTTTGAGATATTCAGAAAAATTATCGATGATTTTTTAGCTTCATTGAACAATGTCAATGTAAAATCGAAATGCATATCATTAAATTCACTTTGGACAAGTTTGTACGTTCCCTTTATAATAATTCACCAATATTTATTTTCGAAAAATAAAAGATTGGTTTTTAATCGAGATGTATTTCGGAGTGAATTAGAATGAAATTTTCCTTATTGTTCATATTTGTAATTGAAATATTTTTTAAATCATTATTAATAATAATTTATAATCATTATTTTATTCACCTGTTGCTTTGTTTTATTTCATCTTTACCAGAAATGGAAAGATGAAGAAAAATAAAGTAGCTATTAATAAATTGTTTTGTCTGAAATGGACATGAGATATTCTATTAACTCTATTTCTTATTTTGATGTAAAAAGAGAATTGCAGTTCGCATTACAATTTATATATTTTCAGTTAATTCTGCTGTTAATGTATCAGAGCAGCTGAATTGATGAAAGAATTTTTTTGCAATTTTTATATGCTTTCTAATCATTGTACTTTTACCAACAAAATTAGGTCCATTATTTTATGCGATAATTCGAAAGAATTATTTCTTTTTGTACAACATTCACATCCTTTTTGCTTAGTTAAGAGTAGATGATATGTAATAATATTTGGTAATTAAAATGAATTATAATACATCACAAAATGTATGATGCACACATAAATGGAATGAATTAAAATGACAGAATTAATGAATGGAAATAAAAGACACATATTCTTTTTTTTATTTTTAAATAAACATTTACTGACAGTGTCTTTCAGTTACGAAACAGAAAACAGTTCGTTTTCAGAAAATGCTAGACTTAAATCAAGTATTTTTATATAAAAGAATATGACAGTATTTATAGAATTATTAACTAAAATAAAGTATGAAGATGAAAATGAATCGAAATCAACAAAAATAAAAATAACCGAAACCAAAAACGGCACGATCTTCTATCTAGAAGTTTTCCGGACACTGATGGCAGAAAGAAAAAAGAAAGGCTTTAAAATTTTATGAATATCTTGAATCCTTTACAGGGTCAGCCAATGGTTTGTGTGAACATGAAATGGTTGAATGCGGGTTATTTTTCTTGTAAAGATTCCCACATTATGACGAACATCCGTTAATAAACTGCCTGAAATTCGATCAATTAGATCAAAATTCAGCATCAAGTATGCTGAGCACTTACTGGAATTGGAATGTAGAATTTTACATTATAAATTGAATAGAGAATTAATATTAAAATAGATTATTTAAATATATTCTTATAAAAGAGATTCTTACTTAATTGGTCACCAACCAATTATTTTGAACATCAATATATGTGTATTCATTCGTCTTTAGTTAGTTAATTTTGAAAATTCAGTTGGTGAATATGTTTTTAAAAAATGTAAAGAATCTGGATAAACTTAAATTTTACGTTTATATTTATTCACAAGAGCATTCAGACTGCCCAGAAGAAATTAATAATGAACTATACAACTATTCAAAGATTTAGGTTATGTAAGTTTCTAGAAACACTTTCATCCTTTAGTTTCTCTTAAGGAATAAAAGAAATTGAGTATTTTCCAACATAGGTATCTTTCAGTATTCGAAGAAAATATTCATATAAGCCGCTCTGTATACCTGGATTTGAAATTACGAAAGAAACGATGTTAGCACATGCGAAAGCAAAATTAATTGCATTTTAATATCCTTATTTGCTCGATTATTCTAAGAACTTATTTTAAAGCTAAAAATGCTTCATCAAAAGATTGTCCCATATTCAATGTGTACACCAAATTTTGTTTGAAAACTATGTATCTTATAAGGAAAAAACAAATATAAATATTTAGAATTAAAAAGAAACATATCTTCACAAATATACATGTTATTAAGAAAAAATATGAATCATTTTTACATTTAATCAAACTAATGACGGAAGTTATTATCATTATCACCTTTATGTTCAATGTGGTAAGCCTAAAGATTTTTTTTTTTTTTGATTTCTAATTGGCCTCCTGAATACTTTGTGACAGTATCTTTTCTGGAAAATAAGCAGACTCTTCATGCAATTAAAGTGCAGTTAAGTGTTTTAGAGGAATTTCGAATAAATGTGTAAATCCGAAAGTACTCATGTAATGCATGCCACCAATCGTATAGAATATTGCCACGAAGATGCAAAGAATAAAGCAACACAATATAAAATTTGTTAGCTTTCAGCAACTCTTAACAAGCAGTCAAAGAATGGATAAATCTGCTTGTGGAAATCCCAATTTATATCTGTTGTTAATTTTCAATAAATATCAGCAAGGCTCTTGGTGACAGCATATTTATTAGACATAGACAAAAAAAGAACCCAGGTATTAACGATAACACACACGGTATCATGTTCAGGAGTTCGCGGGAGGAATGAGCAGGAATCAAGCCAGAATCGTAATCGTAAGAGAAATAGTCTGCTCGCTTCATTCCAACAATATCTTTACAGAAGAATCAGGAACCATACAGAAAGTTCTAGAAACTTCTGGAACCTTATTTTAAATTTATTGTTATTCATTTGTTAAAGTCCAACCTTTAATGTAATGCCGCGTGGCTGTGCGACGTTGCGCTCGTGCTTTACTTCCAAGCCACGCTGCTCCTTGCACTGCTCTTCCTTTTTGCGACAACATTAACACATTAAAGGCGGGAGTCGTAGTAATACTATGCATCTCGACTGTAGCTTAAAGGCGGTATTCATATTGGTACGGTTTGCAGCTACATTGTTCTACATTGTAATTAGTATTTTGTTCTTTTTTAATATTTCATGTAACTTTAAATGTTTAAATTAACTTTTTTAATTCTAATTTTTTTATGATTACATAAAATATCTCCCGCTCTAGCGCGAGAAACAAGGTGGGGCAGTCACCGCCTTCCCTAGCATATTTTCGTCAAGATCCCCGCCTTTAATGTGTTAAAATACTTTACGAAGATATTATAGGATTTTTTATCAGATAATATTTGAATATTTTAACAACACAATACTTTATTCATTTTTCAATTCCTACTATTAGCTCACGCTCTCCCTCCCTATATATATATATATATATATATATATATATATATATATATATATATAACTTGTACAAATTAATTTTCAATCGTTTATAAAATACTATTTATTCATTCAATCAAGTTCAAGTAAATTATTTAAGCTTTTGGAGGCTAAAACTCGATGTTAATGCAGTTTTTTCAAATATTAAGTCATTAATTTATTATTAATTAATTAAAAACTAACTTTCTTGCAAAAAATCTTCATTTCTTCGCCACCAAATAAGTAACGAATTCTGTTTGTTTTTTTCCTCATGCCAATGAAGTTATGTTTAGCATGTTTTTGGCCGATTATTTTGATTCTGATTATTTTCATAACCCTTGATGCATTTAAAATCAAACATTGTTAATTGATCGATTTTTCCAATTCATTTTGATGTACTTTGGAATTAAAATAATAAAGAATAAAGAAAATTAATAATTTCTAATCTGTGTTGCGTACTCCAACTTATGTAGAAAAACCATGTATTTTGCAATGCCACGATTGGCTTTAAATCCTCAATTGACATTGAAAATTCAATGCTAGTATAGTTTTTTGATCAATTATTTATAGTAATTGTAATCGTCAGGCCGGAATAGTCTGGTTTGCATGGCGTTGGATTCCCATTCATTGGGCTGCGAGTTCGAACACCATGTATAAAAAGGAAAATTGCCAGCAATTTCACTTTCTATTTTGCCGCTTTACATTGTTACTATGTCGTATTTCTATACATATTTACATTAATTGTAATTATTTAACAAAGAGTAATTAAAATAAAAAAATCTTTGTTAACCTAAGTAGGAATTGATTTTAAAAAATTGTTTTCTTTTTGAATTACTTTTTTAACATACGGTTAGGACTTTTCTCGTTATTTCAGAATATTCTGCTTAAATTTTGTTGATTTTTAATTTTTCAGTTAGCGGCTTTTTATATAATTTAGAGAGCTGTCTTTTCGAAATTTTTAGTTTTTAATTTAAAAGCAAGAAAAATGAAATGAACAATTTCGTAATGTTTTCTACAAATACAATTTATTAAAAGAAAGTTTCGTTGGGAATTTAAACCATATTGCTATTTTTCTTACACAAATAAAAAAGTTCAAATTATTATAACGAGATTTATAATTTGAAAACTTGGAGCGATTCATAAAACTTTCCAAAGAATAGCTTTCATGCCAATAGTGTCAAATTTAAATTAATACAGTCTCATCAAATTGAAATAAAACATGAGAAATCCTATTTAAATACTCAAACATTTTCCCTTATAGTTTATAATAAACAAAGCAATAATTTTTGATAAAAACTAATTATGTGTGTGTTTTTAGCAATTTTCACTTTCGAAATGGGGAGGAAGTAATTTTTTCTGCTTGGTAAAGTTAGGAATTTATAAGCAATTCTGAATGTAAAAGATTTGAGACTGAGTGTAAAAGAAAAATTTTGTAATCCACAGCAATAAAACAAAAAAAAAGATGATACGAGTTAAATATAGAATTTATTATCTTTCATGAAGTATTGCATAAAACATACTGTTTCTTTTTAGAAACATCTTCTTAAACTGAAACAGTTAATTCATGATCTGTTAAATAAAAATACTAAAAAAGAGAAGATCGTATTTTTTCGTTTGAATTTATAACTGTCAACTATTTTCACTTTAAAACACCACTTAGAGAACTTCACCCTTCCCTAGTTTTTATGAATCCTTACCGCCAGAAAGCTCAGAGATTTGAAATGGGGGAGGAAACCAGGCATCCGGATAATCTCTGGATATACTAATTACAAAGTTACAGTGAAGCAGTTTTTTGATTCGGTGCCTAAAGTGAGGAGTCGCTACATTCTGCATGAAGACAATGCTCTGCAAATATTGCCATTCATTTGAAGCAGGAATTACTAACTCTCGAATGAGTTCCCTATACTGTGTTACTCATGACAAAACACGTTTTAGGACCTTAAGGTGTTAGAATGTCAAAGATAAACAGGCTGAGGGTAGAATCAGTAGTAAATCCACGCTCTGCAGTCACGTAATCAGAATGCGGGATATTAGGAGAACACTCCATATGCGGTAATTTTGATATATGCGGTAATTCACAGATCCATCTAAACAAAATTGGGCGCAACGGATCATAAAATTTGCTAAAGTCGCATTTCCCCAATCTTCATTCTCGCTAAACTTCAGAAGAAAATCCAAAGCTTGTTTGATGGCTTTGAGGCTGTAGCATTTGCTCTGCATGGATCTTATGCAGATAACATTTTTATACGGATTTAAGAATTCTTCGTACTGCCTACCACTGAATTTGCAACTCACTGAACATCGATCGAGCACTTTCTGAAGAATATCTGGGATTGGAGGCTTTTTCAATCATATCAGTGTCGACTTTCATGAGAGTTACATTCGCTAATGATTACCGCCGTCTTCCTTGCAGCACCAACAAGTCTCCAGTCTCTTCAAATTTCACGATTATCTTCAAACCATTCTTCGATATGGGCATTTTTCGCATTCTCTTTAAATGACGCAATTCGAGCAGTGCAACAAAGCTATTGCTGCCGTTTTTGTGTAACAGTTTTGCCAGTAAAACTCGTTCATACTTCTGTAAGGTCATAATTAACAATTACAAAAGTACGTAGAATGAGCTTCGGGCTCTGACTGAAAATCGTTTTATAGTTTTTTTAAAAAGTGTCCTTTTGTGGTTAAAATTAGTTATGCAAAGTTTCATAGAAGCCCGATGAGTAGAACAGGCTCTAGAAGGGTCTGAATAGGGTCGGTCACTTTAATTATAATCACCTGCGCAATCAGGGATACTAATTTATTCTGAGAAGTACGAATTGTATATTAATATGGGTTAAATATTCGTTTTGATTGATGGATACCTAGAAATATTGTGAATATCATATAATAGGACAAAATGTTCAGTTGCTGAAAATTCGAGCTTTAATTTAGGCTTATTTCTCAGATAAAATATCCTTTATTCTCCCTCATCTTCTTTCTTCAAAAAAAATCGCTGGTATTCTAAAATTATTTTCTGATGGTTTTATAGCGTGAGTAAAAGGAATTACGTCATACAAGGCAAGATTAAAATGAACTAGTAATAAATGTGTTTGACTATGCAACTGTTCTGTTTCTGTTAAACGCTTTCTTATTTAAAGAGTGGTGCTAAATTATGTGCAACTAATTTTCACTGAAAATGTTGCATTGTAATGAAAAAAAAATAATCAATTTTTATCAATACCTATTTTTAGTATTTAAGACATAATAAAAACGTGATTGAAAATCACATTTTTATTATGTTAAGTAAATTTTATACCATTGAATACAAATAGGAAAAAAGTTAGATCTGTTATTCCCATGAGTAAACTAAACCAAATTTTAGCATAGTTGATAGTGAAATTTTATGGCGAGGAGGCATAAAGGTGAAACCTTTCCTTAAAATAACTTTTTAATGATTATAAAGCATAAATACATTGTGCTCTTTACTGAAGTAATCAAAATAATACGTTACATATTAAAATCAGAGATCAAATCAACATTGTCAGACCATGGTAAACAGATTTGAAATATTCATTCTTTCTGTCTAACACTTAAACGATCTGAAGGAAACTACCCTAAAATGGTAAAGCAACAAACCAGCTTCATACAGCTAACTGCTCTTCTACCTCGACCGAAGAGTTTAAACCATTTCTCATATTCCATCTCAAAAATGCTTAAATGAGGCAAGTTTAAATATCAACCAAATTTGAATTATAATTTCTGCCAACCACAAATCATAAAACTTGTAAAACGTTCAGGTATGGGTTTGTTTACTTCAGATCATGGCGCGGAATTGAAAAAACTTAACGACGCCAAAAAAATTTGGATCAAAAATAAATTCCTGTATGGATCTTTTCCTAATGTTTAACAAGATTTTTATTTCCATTACCATAGAAGCATCTAAAAAAGTATTTTTCTATCGCACTTCCTTTCTCTGGATGACAAATTGGTCAATAATGATGCGTTTTTATCGGTTTTAGAAAAAAAATAAGTGAAAAGATGAGCACTGTTAACCTCTAGACAGTTGACTTCTTATTCGTCTTGACAATGAATTTCTTGAGCGCTTTTTTATTGGCAGTAAGATATTTGTATGAGGAGATAAATCTAACAATGAAACTTCATGCTTGCTATGTTTCATTTGATATTTTATCCTGTGAAGTTTGAAACCTTCAAAATTAGACGGGAAAGAATACCTCAGAATTAGATTAAATTAAAATGAAGATAAAAAGACAATACTTTGCAATTCATTTAGAAGAAGAATTTGGCTAAAATTCGGTAAAGGATTTGAAAAGCAAAAACAGCATTCGTATACAATTTAGTTCGTACCATTTTTAATAATATCTGAAATTATACGAGACCAAATACTCAGTGAAAAGAAATTTTTTGCACATCCATGTCAGAGAAATTTTTGAAATCCTTAATATTTTATAGACAGAAAACTGGAATAAAAACATTTTCTAGAAATGTTATCTCTTGCATTGTTTTAAAAGAGAGAACAACAATTGTATTCCCTTCTTAACAAAAGAAGGCACGTTTCCACCAGTGCAAGCTTTTTCCTATTTCACTGTCCGAGTTATTATAACTTCTTATGTAAGTTTAAAGGGGGGAAAAATAAGTAAGTATTGTCATTTTTATACGGTTAATGAAGAAATGCGTCATTATCTAAACTTCAAGAGATGTATTTTCGTGAATGTTTTTAACTATCTGAATTACTTTAACATTAAATTAAATCTTGGGTAACCTTAAAACACGATTTAAGTGATATAGATTGCGCAAAAGCCAACAAGTATTTATCTGCGTTTTTTTTTTACGGTTTGGTTAAAATAAACATCATATACGGTTAATAAACTTCAAATACGGTTAAAATATTTCCCGAGTGCATTGTTTTTAAGCAAACTTTTATAATCAAAATGGTAGTATCACTTCTTTTCAAATGTTCGTATATTTTATTATGTTTCATTAGCTGGAAAATTATAAAAGACAACAGACAGTTACTTGTTTTTGCGTCTGTTGCATTTGAATCGTAACAGACTAGAGATAACTACTTGTAATCTTTAACACGAAGTTGCTTTAAATCTCTTTATCAGCGTTATTTTAAGGGGGCGATGGACTTTATAAGCAGAAAATCACGAAAATATGAAATTTTATTATAAATTTATATTCAACTAAAATAGCATTATTAAATACAATGTTCAATAAAAGAAATATTTGAAGGAAGTGTAGGAATAAATTTATTTTTAATGATACTTCTCAAAACATCACTCGAACTACATGTAAATGTCGTTGAAATGTATCCCACTGAGGGGAGGCACCGCAGATTGTTGGATGAGAAGCTTTTGACATAATAGTTGGGACGTGTTTCCCACGGAGATTGTTGAATACCATTTCCAGTGGTTACAATTAAGATTCAGCCATAATTCCTGACAAAGCTGTCCCTGCGTTTTGGGTATTTCTATTTTATCCGTGTGCTTCAGGGCGGGGCAGAGTAGTTAATGTGCGATGATATGTTTGGAATGTTTCAAGTGTTTTAATTTCTAAGGAAATTACATAAAATTGTCAACGAAGGTTTTAGTTACACATTAAAAGAAAATTGGGCATTGATTTCATGTTTCAAGTCATTTAGATGGTTAAAAGTCAATTTTAGTACAGAAAAATGACATTCTTATGATGATTCAAAATGTGTTGATAAACTATCGATAAAGATTTAACTTTTAATTGGAATTATTAACTCATATCCAGTTTCTTTCCGAATAGTTTTATATTTTAAATATAAAAATAATAATAAAATAATCAGAAAAATTAAAAATTTAAGCCCCCTGGAATATTTTGAATTCTCTGAAACTTATATATATTTAAATCTGAAAAATATATTTCATTTTTAAAGATTTCAAAGATATTTGAATATACTTATATTTAAATTCATGCGCATAAAAAATTATAATTCTAATAGAAGTATTTAATATATGATTAATATAGTCCTTTAAGACTTTCAGTCAGAACTTTTAGTGTATGTTCTTTTTCATATGAGTAACATGCCAGCATGAAACTTTAAAGTAATTTAGACACAAAAATACTTTCTCTATGTATTATCTATGTATTTATCTTAACTCTATGTATTTATCTTGTATCAGTATCATTTCTTTATTGTAAAAATAAGCATCAATCATTAGCGATGGTTTTATAAACTATTTTCAAATTTTCAAAAGTAATGTTAATACTTAAATGCTGATGTGCTTTATTTAAGCGATTTTATTTTCTAAAAACTAAGAAAGTAAATCTCGGGGAAGAAAAAGAAATAACATCTTGGATGGGCATCAAAATGCACTACAGGTATTATTTTGGGGGAGAGTCACAGGTATAAAATTATTTTAGGATTTCTTGTATTATAAGTGCATGAAATATTTTGGGCGAAATTTTGCATAAAGTTTGTTTACGTTCGAATAATTAATAATACCTTAAAAATACTTAAATTTTCTGGTCTGTTAAAGTCATTGGTAATTCAATGAATACAATGAATATAGATATATTTTTCTAGCTCGCATTTGGTTTCGTAGAAAGTAAGCAGAATTTACAAGTATTAATTTGTCTAGAAACATTGAGAAACATTTATTTATGAAATATAATATGCTTTTTATTCAGTGTTTTTATTAATATTGACTGAATTTAAAAAGAGTATTTCAGAGTTTTACCCATATTCTTTCGAATAATAAAGACAAAATTGCAAAATTGCATAATTTAGCAAGTATATGAATTGTTATTAATTTTTCACAAATAGAATTTATTCTAATCTTAATTATAACTCTAATTAATGCTGATTATTAAATTACATTTTTTATTTGTATCTCATTTGAAACAAAGATCAATTTTATAAATCTGTATATATATTTCAGATTAATTTCCTATCAAGCGTAATGCTTCATTCAGTCAGTGTAAACCATAATTTTTTGTCTTAACTTTTTTACTCATATAAAGTATCATATCACACATAATCACGAAATTTAGTTATTCTTTTTGATACGTTATACGGAATAAACCTCTCAATTTTACTGACTTTCATTTCCTTTGTCTCCTTGTTTCATGTTTCGAGTTGATAGATACAAAAGGTTTTCTAAACTATGGAAAAGTTCCTTTCCTTTACGCCAGGAAGGTAAAGTTCCCCTTCCCCCTTTTATAGCGGAAGGAATAAAGTATCAGAAAGATAATAAAACATGTCCTCTTTATTTTACTAACTCGTATGAAATCCTCTTTATCTAAGTGAAAACCTAACTCTTTCGATAAGTTGATAAAATATTTTTCAATTGAATGAGAGGTTTGATAACTATAACACGAACCAGATATCTGACATCAAAACGATATTTTTTTAAACTTCCAAATCCGAATTTTCGAAAACAAAAAAACATTAAAATTGTTATTTTTTAAATGGACTCTTCGATGTTCTAAGGTCCTTTAGTATGAGATTTTTATTACTTGAGGAATAAATGGAAGATTTGATATACTATAAGAATAATGAAGCAATAAGTTATAAGAAATATTTAATATTTAAATAAATTATTATTTCAACATTAATTTGCATTATAATAAATAAATCGTTAAATTTTAACAACAAATCTAATATTATTTGGCATTTAAAATTATTATATTTGATACACATCGAATTTAATAATAATATTTAGAAGAGATTGCTTAATAATGATTGTCAATCCAGAAAATAAAAATTTATTCACATAAAATATTCAATTTGTTCCAAAATAGATGTTACATGTATTTTTGGAGTTTAGAAAAGTAACTTATCAAAGGGATTGAATCGAATTTGAAGTATTTAATGTAAGTAAAAGTGACACATAAATAATAAAAACTATTTATTAACCATACTTAGAAATAACATAATTTTTACAGTATCTCACTGCAGATAATTGTTTCCGTCTTTGAAAGATCAAATATGCTGAAACATACTGAAAAATCAATTAATATTTTATCTAGATGGCCAAGTATTTTAGTAAGCAGAGATAAAAAAAATATCGGTTTGTCTAGTTGGAATACATTTATTTAAATAGATGTATAAGGATTTCTTCAAATAACGCACTGGGTTTTGTAGAATAATGGAAGCTCCTTCGACTCTCTTTGCAAGCTTGCCAGTTTTTTGTTTTTTTCGTTCCCGATATGACCATCGTGTACTTTGATCATTTTCAGTGCTATGTTTCGATGTTGGGAGAGTAAGATTTGGATTATTTTGGTAATTTTGATAATAGTTTTAAAAGATTTGATAGCTGAAAGACGAGAGAAGTTGTCACTTTAGATTTTGAAATAATTGTTATTTTATTCTGTCGCACATATCGTAGCATCATGTATTGCCAAAAATTCTACCTGAAACTCGCTATTCACCAATTTCAGTTTGGCTGTCCATCCGTACAGCTTTTGTCACTTAGCTCGGTATGTTACATTCACATCTATTTAATCGAAATCATTTGATATTGTCCATACAATAACTGTAGCTGATGCACGGATCTACTAAATATTAATAGAATATAGATGTTAATAATTACTAAATGGTTCGACTGTCCTGTTTGTGAGGCAATGGTATTGAGAAGAGAAGGTTAAGAGGCATTGAAGGTGCAGTAGGAGAGCCTCTATGTGAGAAAGAAATGTCGGAACTCTAAATATGTATTAAAATATCTGTTAAACTACAACAGATGCAACAGTGCCGTTCTCTCATTCATTACAATTACATGTAAGGATAAAGGAGTATCAGCCTATACCATGTTACAGCCTTTGGTAACCAGAAATTTAGCTTTCTGTCTTTAATATAAAGCTATGGCTTTTCTGTATTCAAATAAATTAAATCTAACAAGAATATTTTTCAACTGGTTTTCTGTCACTACCAATACACTGCATTAAGACAATGGGAATATTTTTTGAAGGGGCTTGTACTGTTGCTATATTTAAGTGTGTCTTAAAACCATGCTCTTAAAATGCTGTATTTTGTGATACTTATTAAGAACATTTGTAAAAGCTGTAGTGATGTTATAAAGTTGGTGAAAATCAAAGTTAAAATTTTGTTGAAAGTTAGTTTAAAATAATGTTTCATTATCCTTGAATAGTCTATCAAAGGGTACAACCACGAAACGTGGAGATCAGATTACCAGAAAACTGGGTAAGACCGTCCTGCACTGGTGAGTAAATAATGTTATGTGATCGAATTACCTCGATTCAGTGGTCGGTAGTCCCCCTTGTGTTAATTACAGTATGCAGGCTGTTGAGGCAATTGTCATTCAACCAACCAGGGCATTTATGCAGAGGGGCTAAGTTCAATGTCGTATTATTATGCAATTGTGGATTTATTTATATTAAACGAAGTGAGTGAATGATATTGATTGTTTTATTTCAATGGAAGGATTGGAAAAATTCAAAATGAAAAGAGACATTTAAATTCGAAATTCAAAATGAACAAGAGACTTTTTTATGAATATTTTTTCTTTATGATTCGAGACTTCATGACCTAGTCTAACTGACAAATTTCTTATATGTGAATTGACACCAATCTTCCTCGTCTTAATAAGTTGCTCCCAGCAGCTATGATTAAACAGGATTTTCAATTCAATGCACTTTTTGCCCATTTTTTTCAACAGAAATGGTAATTAATCACTATACAATGCATTAAAAATTCATAAAAATATTTGCATTATTTTGGGATAATAGCATGGACTTATTGGATATAACTACACAAATTTAAGCTGTTTGAAGTATTTTATAATTGAAGAGCAATGATAGTTTGAAGTATTTTATTTCTTTCTTTAACAACCCTTTTGAATTACTACTCTGTTTAATTAGTACTTTAATAAAAGGAATGAATAAAAAACTATATTTACAGAAAAATTTTAAAAATTTTAAAAACAATTTTAATTTTAAAAAAGAAATTAAATTTTTTATTACTTTTCTCTTTCTGTAATTTTATTTTATGTTCTTAACAATATATCGGTATATTGGAATATAATAATAGAGTATTTAAGTTGTGAGGACTGATAATCATAAGATATACCTGAGTAGAAAAATAAGAACGTTAAACCTCTCACTTTTCAAAAGCCAGAGATACAACAGCATCGACAAGCATCTTCTCGCGCTGGTTCCAATATTGAGAGCTGGATTCCAATATTGAGACGCTTTTGGAAGCTTACAAGAGGACATTATGCAAAAGGTTCTTGGAGTAAATATATAATTAATCATTATCTCCAAAACCACTTAACTTGTCTTGGAGTATTTAATTACAAAATGTAAAGCATTACCAGATGGATTTGTAAAAGGTAATCCTATGTGCAAGGCGCAGTTAGTTGATGAATATGAATCTGCGCATTATTTCAACGAATCATCTAATACCTATTTTTACTGTTTATTAACCAGCTAATTTAAATCTAGAACTAAAGTGTGTTTATTTATATATCATAAGGATGCGTACTTATAAACTGAAGTGACAAAAGTCATGGGATGACTGTTAATATCGTGTTGGTCCTCCTTTTGCCCGGCGAAGTGCAACAACTCGACGTGTCATGGAGTCCAAAAGTCATTGGAAGTCCTCTGCAGGAATATTGAGCCATGCTGTCTGTATAGACGTCCATAATTGTGAAAGTGTGGATGGTGCAGGAGTTTGGGCACGAACGGACCTTTCGATGATGTCCCATAAATGCTCGATGGGATTCCTATCGGGCAATCTAGATGGCCAGATCATGCGCTGGAATTGTCCGGAATGTTCTTCAAACCAATCGCGAACAGTTCTGCCCCGGTGATATGGCGCATTGTCATCTATAAAAATCCCATCGTTGTGTGGGTACGTGAAGTCCATAAATGGCTGCAAGTGATCTGCAAGCAGCTGAACATAACCATTTCCAGTCAATGATCGGTTCAGTTGCACCAGAGGACCGAGTCCATGCCATGTAAAAACAGCCCAAACCATTATGCAGCCACCACCAGCTTGAAAAGTGCCTTGATGACAGTTTGGGTCCATGGCTTCGTGGGGTCTGCGCCACACTCGAACTCTACCATCAGCTCGTAACAACTGAAATCGTGACTCATCTGACCACGCCACTGTTTTCCACTAGTCTAGGGACCAGTCGATATGCTCACGAGCCCAGGAGAGTTGCTGGAGACGATCTCGAGCTGTCAGTAAAGGCACTCGAGTCGGTCTTCTGCTGTCATAGCCCAAGGAAGACAAATTTCGCCGCCCAGTCCTATCGGACACGTCCCTCGTACGTCCCAGATTGATTCCTGCAGTTATTTGACGAAGTGTTGCGTGTCTATTAACATTGACCATTCTACACAGACGTCGGTGGTCACGGTCGTTAAGTGCAGATGGTCGCCCACTGCGCTGTCCATGATGGAATAGGATGCTTGACATTTCATACTCTCGGCACACTCTTGATACTGTGGATCTCGGAATGTTGAATTCACTAACGATATCCGCAATGGAATGACCCATGCGTCTAGCTCCAACTAACATTCCACGTTCAAAGTCTGTTAATTTTCGTCGTGCCACCATAAATCACGAAAAACCTGTTTACATGAATAACTTGAACACAAATGAAAGCTCTGGAAAACGAACTGCGCATTTATACTTTTTCGCTGCGATACTACTGCCATCTGTATATTTGCATATTGCTATCCCATGACTTTTGTCACTTCAGTGTATATCTTGAGAATTTCTACATTAAGCCAATGTCTAAAAATTTTATTAATTTTAGTTAATTTTTTATAATGAACACTGAGGCTTGTAAATTGAAATTTTAAAAATAGGCTCTAGACCTTTTTTAGACCTTTTTAGGCATAAAAAGATCATTTAATGTTTTATCTTAATAAAATAATCTCAATTCTTGCACTTTTGAAAGATCGAATTTTTCTATGTAATCAAAAAAATTCTATCCTATCAAAACATATAAGTCCTTGAAAAATATTTTAAAAAGACTGCACCTTTAATATATGTTTAAAAATGGCCAGAAAAGATGAAGAAACTGAGTTCAACTCCAATAATTGTATATTGTAAACCACAATAAACCACAATCAGGCATAATATATTAAAGCAATTCTTATGAAACTACCTTATAAAGTAGATTTTTCCCGAATCAAAAGCAATTCAAATGAAGATACATTGTATTTATAAAGCGCTAATGCTGTTGCATCGAAAACACGAAAAGAACCTAGCCAAAATAGAAATAAAAATTAAGTTTAAAATTCAAAAATTAATTAAATGGAATGAAAAGAATAAAATGATGAATCCGGCCTGAAGACTTTATCAAGGGTGACAGTCGAGCATGGATTCGAATCAGGGAGTTTTTCTGTTGGAGATCTGCCTTTCGTCCAAGCATTGACAGCTTATGGCCCCAAAAATAAAAAGAAATTCGGCTTTTTTGAATACAATAAATAATATCAATTAAGCAATTACATTAAAATTAGGCAATAATTCCTTGGGATTTTGGGGTAATGAGGGATCAATACTTGAGCAAATGCCAGGCATTTCATAAAAGAATTTCTGTTTAAAATCTCTGTCCAAAGTGACCTTTTATAAAATCATCAGGCCATACACCTCATGTCTTGTTTTTATAAAAATCAATTCATTTTTGTTATTTAAACCTATCTTTATTTTTAATTCACCACAGAGGTAAACGGTGTAGTGGTTTTTAAAGGTATAAAAGAGAGTGGATGTCAGGAAAGAATCCTGTGCATTTTCGATTCTTTTACTAATTTAACATTAACCGAGGGCTGCAAAAAAACCTAATCGTCTATTCTTTAGTCATTAAAAATTTTATATGCTTTTAAGTTACTAAAAAAAAATCCTTAATAAGCATGTATTATACAAATGTACGTTGGGTAAAAAATTATGTTTTTATTTCGCTGAAACGTCACGAGTTAATAAAAATATAATGAGAGAAAAATTGATTGATATATTCCAGCCCCCCTCCCTCCTACAAGGAAATTCCTAAGCTTGAAAGTTGTATGGCAAAAATTGATTGTTTTAAATTAATTTTTGAAATTTCTCTTTACCTGCTTATTATTAAGTTCACCTTAATAAAAATAATTACATTTATTTTTTATAAAAATTGGTCCTGAAATTCGATTCGCACATTCTTTACGAATTGTATAAGAAATACTAAAATATACTTTAGCGCTTTTTTTTATTTCCTAATCTGCATCATAATCTTCACGCAAACCACTGAAAATAGCAAACATTAAGTGATATTTCGGAAGCTACTTTAATACAATAAAAAGCTTAATATTTTTATTTATATATTGCATACTCTTTTATTTTCTATCCTAATCCTATCCTTTCTCTATGATTGTAAATGGATGATACTAACTCGAATATCAGTGCCAATAAATTCATTTATGGATTCAGCTCCATAAACTATTCGTTATGTATTTGATCAATGATATACTTTGGAATTTTAGGCATGTTCATAACTATGCAGTAAGTCCGTTCATCACTCCCTAGATAACTTTTTTATAGTATTGTGAATGTTATTTCACATTATTGAAAAATCGAAATTTTAGTGCATGAACTTTTACTTTTCAATTCAAGAAAAGTTCGAAAACACTCTTGACAAAGGTAAAATTAAACGAGTAGAAAATTATTCAATTTTGTAATATTCCAAAACCTTATGACTTAAAAACTTCTCATATATATATATATATATATATATATATATATATATATATATATATTCATTTCGATTGACTTATTTGCTTTAGTGCATATCTAATGTTCAATTCTTTGAAGCATTTTGGTCCTTGGGTTATCTTGGAATTAATAGCCCTCAGTAATAGGATGAAAAATTTCGAAATTGTATATATTTAGTTTAATACTACCAGAGCTTCATGTTTGATGTTATTTATCACCTGAAATATGACAATCTGAAGAGTTGTAAAAGAAAACTTTTAAAATATTATTTAAAAGTTATTAACTGGTTGAATGGTAACTGAAATAATGAAAAATAATTTTGATCTTTCATATTTTTATGAGTGTCTTATAATTTAATCAACATAGAGTTGAAATCTTTAATGTTCGAATTCTGTCATAATTCAAATATCCCAGCAGCATCCAGAAAGAAAAAAATTGTCATTCGAAACTTTGAATTTTAAGATATTTTAATAGCTACAAAGTTTTTTTAAGGACTGGATTTTTGTTACTTCATATCTTTTTTACCCCTTTTTTAAGAAATTATATTCTACATTAACTTACGTGCGACTCACACCCGTTATTTAATTATATTATCCAAATCCCTAGCGTAAAAAATAACAACAAAAGTTTTTTTTTTTTTGAAGTTTAATCTTGCTCAGCTAATGTATTACTACAAACAAATAAAATAAAAAGATGATTTTTTATATTATGGTAATGATTCTGAACTAAAAACTGCATATTGAAGTAAATGTATGTAGTTTTTATATAAATTCTAGTAGTCAAATAGTTTTTATTCAAGCTACAGATGTCAGATTTTCTGGGCCAAATTTGATAAAATAAATAATTACTCTTGAGGTGCTTAGTATACTTAACGACTCATTCAATAATAACAGATAAATTTTACAATTTTAAAAATAAATGAAAAATGTCGATTTGCGATCTTTATATGTCCCATTCTGGCGTAGAAGATATCAATTAGTTTTATAAATTTTTATTCTCGTTTTTCTCACTAATCCTTTTTTGGAGGGGGGTTGAATAGGGGCATGAAAAAAATGTGTGCCCTTCTTATCCAACAATTTAAACAAAAATCTTTTAAAATATTCAAAGAACTGCAAGTATTAACAGTAAAGAAGCAAAGTTTGTTTGTTTTTTCTTTTTAGAATTCAAAGTACAGAAAAATAATTTTAATCATCAAAAAATTCTAGATAAAGACAAATCTTCAGATTTCATATCTACCTGAGTTCGAAAATTTTTTGGAGAAAAATTCATTTTTGGCTTTTCTGTCAATTTATCTGAACACAATTCAGAAACACCTGGAGCTTCTCAAATGAAAGTTGGTAAAAGGCTGGCTGTTGACTAAATTACTAAAATTTAGTCAACAATCAAATGCCATAAAAAAATTTCCATCAAATTTTGAAAGAAATAGATTCAGAGGAAGTTTGTTTTCTGTTGATGTACTCTCACTCAATAACAATAAAACGTAAAAAGTTAGACAAAATGTTGATTTTTATCCAGTTTTGAACCTTCCAACTCTCAAACACAATGACTTAAATCATAAAATTCTATATATCATTTTGTGGGAACAGCTTCAGTTTCATGTCAAATTTTGATTTCAATTGGTCAGATAAAATGTAATCAAAATACATATTCGCTCAATAGTTTCAGCAAAACTGTTAGATTCGCATCGAATTTTTATATTTCCTTCAGGGGTGTGAGAACTAGACTTTTATTGAAGAAATCTTTGAGGAAACCATTCAATTTGACTTTTTCTTTAATATTACCCGATCTAGTAATTTTACATCATACCAATATTACGAGATTATGGAAGAAAATCTAGAGAACAGTCCTCTATTTGGTGCAAATTATATTACAATAAATTTTACGGGAATAATAATCATATTACCATATATTTCAAAACACAAAATAATTTTGGTATGATTTTACGTTTATCGCTAAAAATAGAGACAGGGTTTAGTGCTGACATGAAAATTTACTTAATCTATATACTTGAATATCATTTTACAACTAAACAATAAGTTTGATCACAGCTTATATACATGTCCGACACACTGTCTTGCATCTTATTACCGAAAGAGAAAAAGTCATAACAAAATTTGTTAACTCAGAAAAAAAAAGAAAACGATAAGCAGCCTTCTCAAAATTTATCGCATACCCTCTAAGGAAGTTTTTCCCATAATCTCTAACCTATCACTACCTACAAAAGGTTGTGAGTAACCTAAAAAATACCTTGTATCACATTCTCTTCATCGGGTACAAAATATTAATAATTTGGCTTGAATTTATTATTATGATGATGATGATGATGACCCTCAATGAGGGTTTTGCTATAAATGGTTGGCATGAAGTTAATAATATCCACATATGAAATGTGTGGTTTGAAAGTACTTTTTTCAACCCAGCAAAAACATAATTGAACATAGAGCCACAATTATAGTGACAAAATAATATATCAAATGTGACATATTTAAGCCATCGCATTTTTGAGTTATCGTGTTTATATTCTTCTAAAAGTACATATCGGCAAACGGTCACCCCCTTGCTGTAAGTAGCACAGTTCCAATTACCAGTAGTATTAAAGTAGTAAGTAAGATGTGCACCAAATTTCAGATGGATATTGTAGATAGTATTTTAAGGATCGTATATAAAAAAATGGAAATTTAGCTGAGAGATCTCTTGGATTTGTTGTTACCACATATGCTGACAGCTTACGTGGTAACAGTCTGACATCTCCTAATGCCTTTTGCACAAAATTTGATAAAAAGCACAAAATTAATTACTAAGACTGTATACCAAATTTCATAAGTCTGTCTCAAAGAATTTTTGAGTTATGTTTGTGGAAGATGTATTGTCAAAAAATATGCTTTTGGAACTCAGACAACACAGATAAAATTCAAATTCTAGAGTTAGACTTATTTTTTGAAGATTATAATACTTTCTCTATACTTTATATGAGAGAAAGTAAAACATCTTTGCCTAAACAACTTCTAGGAAATATGGAACTCGTCCTCGTCAAAAATATTCAAAGACAGTTTAATGAAAGACTTTCTCAGAAATATTCTATACAAACATGCACGCTCTACAGAGGAAAATTAAATATTTCTGATAATCTAATAAAATATTTTAAATTCCAAATATTAGTATGCATTAATTTTTATTAAAATTATGATATATTAAGCAAAATATATTTTCTTTCTAAATTATCTATGGAAACCAAAAATAATTTAAATCCTTCAAAAATTCTTTAATTTTATATCATAATTCAAATTTTTCTACAAGGTTTTAGAAATTAAAATAAACTAATTTGTCACATTATAAGTAACACTTCTCTTGAGAATGCTTTTTGTAATCAATTCAGCTTTTCTAACCTCAAACGAAAAAAAGGCTTTTAAATCAAAGTACCACAAAATATTTTGGTATTATAATTTTTTTTTATTTTAGGAAATTTAAAATTTGAATGAAGGTACCTGACTGTGTTCTGTGGCCTTTTTTAAGAATAATGTTATCCGAAGCCCTTTTTCTCATTTTGAGACGACATTTATACAAAATCGAATATGTAGTGGTAATTGAAGCATATTTTTGTAAATAGTTAAGAAAACATTTTGTACTGAGTTCGAGTTTTTCCAAAAGTTTTGCCTACCCTCCGTATGCATGTTTTAGTTACGAACTGAGGAAAACAGTTGGCAGCAGCTCAAAGAACTAGCAAATTACAAGAGTTTTAGACTGATATTTTTTGGACCTTTCATCAAGGTTTGAAAGATGCCTTATTTTTTAATGATTTATCACTGCACTTATATTTTGGTTCCAATCTCCAGTAGTATTATAAGCAAGAGGTCACCAAATTTCAGATGGACATTGTAGATAGTATATTAGGGATCGTACATGAGAAATGAACATTTAACAGAGAGCTAATAATTTTCATAAGTATTATCTAAATGTTTTTCAGTTGTTCATTCTCAGAAATTAAAGTGTCGATGAAAAATCAAAATATTTCTGGGATTCAGAATAATCTGAATTTGTACCAGCGTCATCAGAAACAACCCCATACATGCTGAAAATATAAATAATTCATGTGTATGATAAAGGAAATGAAATAAAAAAATAAGTTTGAAATAACCTAAATAAAAACAATGAAAAACGCTTATTTATAGTGCATTATAATATTGCTTCCTTTTCAGCAGTTTTCAATTAAAATGCTTTTAAATCTACTTTTAACTATCAAAAAACTAAAGTAAAAAAGCTTTTGAAAATTTATATACAGATTTCAAATATAACATTTAAAAAAATTGTGAATTTCGTTCAAAACTGAGTAATCAACAAAAGGCAAAGTTCTTTATTAAAGCATTAAAGCATTTCAATGAGAACATTCTTTGTTTTCAATGAAGAAATTTTAAAAGAAGGTGCCTACTCTTTTTTCTCCTAAAGCAAAAGATGTATTGTAATTTAATCTCTGTTAAGGAATCTGAAAATGGAAGAAGTAAGTAATATAATAATATAATAACTATATATTGAAAGATTAATAAATAGGAAATTTCCCAAGACTTGAAATATTTCAGACTTTTATATAACCTTTTGTTTCTGTCTAGTCTATTGGAGAGCAAGAATTTACTTTTTTGAATGGAAACTTTAAAAATTTGAAATAAATTCCAAAAATTCCAAATTTTAAACATGCATCTAGAATCACACTAAAATTTAGTTTATTCTCATCACAATTATTTATTAAATTAAGAGAAATATATATAATTCAGAGAAATAAGTACCAACGAAAAAAAACGAAACTGTAATTGAAAGCATGCAATAATTCAGATTCCAATTTTTTATTTGCGTGCACAACTTTCAAAAGCTCTTATTTTTTTATATATTGCAATAAATTTACATTGGTGTCTTCAGACTTTTGAATAATTAAATTCTGTCTACCTCTATTTGCGATTCAACTTTATTTCAAACTTTTTTATCCAAACGCTGTAAGAAAAAAATGATTCCTTGCTAAAACAGTCTTTGTTGGCATGTACATTGCTTAAAGCATGCTGTTTGTATTCCTTTAAATTATATTACAGAGTAATTCGCTGTTGTTTTGCAATGTTTAAAAATTTCCATTTAGATATACAATACATAAATGAAAAATGCGCTGTTGCGAATATTTGCCATTTCATCACAGTAATAGTTGTAAATGTATTTTCGAATGAAGTGCAGTTGAAAAATGTGTCTGCTGTCATATCCTTCTAAACAAGGGAGAATGAAGCTCATTTTAGACTAGAATAGCTTTTTTGCCATTTTAAAGTTTAAAAAATTATCTCAATGATTCTATTCACAAAGAATTTCTTTCAGTATTGATTTCCTTTTAACGAAAACTGACTTCTGAGTAGAAGTTTGAAATAAAAAATTTCCTTCCGAGAAAAGGGAGAATTCCCATCATTACTTTTCCTGAAGTCAATGATCCGAATGTCATAAAATGGCCTTCTATTGGCTTCAATTGTTACGATTTTAACTTTTAATAGAAAAACAATAATTTAGAAATATGCCGTTATAGTAAATATATTTCCCAAATTATAAAAAAGAACTTTGAACTCAAAGATTAATAAAGCTTCGCTTAATTTATCAAGTAATAAACAAATATCACTGCCAACTGATTATTGTTAACATGTTAATAGGATTTTCAGCAGTTAACATTCCACTTATTCTGAACTTGAGTGCTTTTAAAATTAATCTCAAAGCAAACTGCAAGTGCAGTTTACAAAATAATGTATTTATTTATATTTTTAATGCAAAGTTTCACTTAAAAAGTCCCGCCGATGAATGTAAAAAAGCAAATATTAGAATTTAATTTGTTAATATACTTGACTTCATGAAAATAAAAAAGGCTCTTTCAAGAATTTCCAATTGCATTTGAAGTAAATCAGGATTTGAAATTTTTATAAGACTTTAGAATTTAAAAAATTGTATTTTGAAAAATAGTGTGCACTGTAATCTGTTTTAAATTATTTCATTTTTATTAGATTTTGTTGTTGTTGTTGTTTCTAATGGCACTTGCCTATGGACAAGCTCGCTGCTGGACCCAGCAGCAGCTTTAAGCCGAAATGAAGCGTCTCTTGTTTCAAGTAGCGCCAACTAGGGCCAAGAGTACGACTTTTGCTACACACTCATCACATTCGTTTGCACAACCCCTTTTACAGGGGGGGCACATTCACTCATCTCACAGATAGCACACAGAATAACAACCATGCCCGAACCAGGACTCGAACCCGGGACCTCCTGAACACGAGGCAGACGCGCTACCTCTGTGCCAGCAAGCCGGCTTATTAGATTTTTGGTTTGTTAATGACTCTATAATAAATAATTTTCTCTTAGTTTTGCTTTTTGAATATGTTATGAATGTTTAATTTTAATTTTTTACGGTTCGCAAAGCATCTAATTAAGCACTGATGACACATATTGTTCATGTATTCGTTATAATAGTACGTAATTTAAATTTCCCTTTTTTCCCGTACTTCCTTTGAATATAAATATATATGAGTGCTCAAATTCCTTGTCAACCGAATTAGTTCCTTCCACCATCACGATGATTTAACGAGTTTGGTGAAATCAAAATATAAAATAAATTTTATTTTTCCGCGCTAATTCTTTGTGCAATGTTTAATAATCAAACTTGTGTTATATTAATTTCAGACATTGGTTAACAATACTTATGAAATAGTTTCTTAGCATATACTCTGTGGAAATTTTTCTGAAGATTAATCTTTGCAATTCGGTTAATACACAAGTGTCAGAGAACCGAATGGGTATTTTGGACACTTCTTTTGGATATACTGTAACTCTGACACAGATCTATAATTATAATCACAAATTTACTTAAAATCTTAAAATCCAAACTTCATACATTTAAGTCATCGCGTTTTTAATTTTTCGTGTTTTACATGCTTAAGAAACCTCAGTCGGACATGAACTCATCTTTTGAGGAATTGATTCAAATTTGAAATTTATCTACTGTTCAGATGTTAATTTGTAGTTTATTATTTTGTAGTTATATTATTTTGTAGTTATCTTATTGTTTTATAACTGAACATCGTGACAGAAAGACAGATTTCATTCAAAATGTGATAGAAAATATACAATTTTAAGTAAAAATCATAAACCAAATTTAGTATTCCAGCTTAGTGCATTTTAGAATGCTCGTGTTCATAGATACATAATTCCTTTTTTTATTCAAGGATCTTTGATACGTGCAGATTCCTCACTATCTCCAGGTGGAATTTTTTGCTTTCTTTTTAATTACTTCGTATACGAGAAAATAAAAACAAAGGGCAATACTTATTTATTGCAAATCTATTGTTTGGCAAATGTGTCGGCAATAATAAAGTTTATCTTACATTTTGATATTTCGATATTTATTTCTAGGTTAAATTAGAGAAACTTTAAAATTTATCTTATTTAATTCGAACCCTATTATTTCCTACATTAATAACTTTATTTTAATTTCCTCAAATAAATAGTCTCACGTGAAAGATTAATTTCTGGAAATAAAATTAAAACACTTAAGAAATGACACATGAAATCGTTTATAACTAAGGATGAGTAAAATAATTATGAATCTACTGAGCGTTACTTTGCATTGCTAATGAATGGAATTTCATTCATATTGACTAAATTTACTGTGAAATTCACAGGCATTGATTCCCCCTGACTTGAAAGACCCAAACAAATTAAATAAGATAAAAGAAATATTGATCTAATTAAATCTCACTCTTTATCATCGTTATACTCAATTATTATACCCAATTGACATCATTATACTCACTCTTTATCCTCAATATACGCACTCTTAAATTATTAACACTTTTCTAGCTAACTGATCATTCATGCAAATATATGAAGTTATAAACTAAATAGGAAAATAAAGGACAATCTTCGATAACTACAACTTATTTAAATGTTTTGCTGACTTTTTTCTTATTCGGATAGTTAAAATAATGTTCAGGTATTTTCTAAAAGCTCTTTCTTTGAGTAGTTTATGAAGAGAAAATAAGATCTTAAATATTACTAAAATCCCAAATAAATCAGAAAAACATTCTATTCTAAACTAAAAATGATCCACTGCAATGTAATCAAATAAAATATTGATTAATTCAGTTAGTAAAAGATATGCCCATTTGATAGTATTTTATTAAATTTTTAAATAATGTAGTGAGAGAAAACAAGTTACAGAATCTGGCATGATTTGGGAGGTCTTTTTCTCAAAATTGATTGGCTATTTCGCTTTAATATTTTGGAGAGTGAACATTATAAATGTAGACTACTGTTATATAAAATATTATATTAAATCATATATTTAATATAATAGTAATTATTATACTCACTGTGAGTATATTGATGTCAATTTAATATACTACTATTATATTAAATTTCATCTCGAACTGAATTTTCAAACCCTTGTTAAGATGTTCTTGAATATTTCTTTCCTGAAAAAATAAAGATTCTCCTAAAATTGTGGCTATAAATATTTAGTTATGAATGAAATAGCAAAGGTTTTTACTATGTAGATGGAAGCTTTAAGGATGCTTAAGAAATATGACATAAGCTGTTAACGACTTCCAGAGAATATCTAAATCTTACACATTTAAATATAGAAAGAATTCCTTAACAGAAAAAGATAAATATCTCCTAAGTAATCATTGTATATAAACAAATATTTGTACTTCGGGTATTTTTTTTCTATGGGAATATATTCCCGACATCAAGAAAACGATGTTGCCTTAGATCATTTTAAAATGTGTACATTTTTAAATATGAAGATAATTTCCAATGCATATTTTAAAGGCGGCAATTTTTAGTATTTATAACTATCTTTAAAATGATAGCTCTAGTTTTCACTTACAATAAATGATAAAATAAATAAGGGGGGTTCTTTTTTTCCGCAACTGTACCTTAACTTTAAAAAAGAATATGAAAATTATACTAAACAAATCAGCAAAATTTTTTCTTCTCATTAAAATCAATTCAGGATTTATTAAATTTTGTAATATTGATTGACATTTTGTAATATTGATTTTAGTTCACATGTGACGTTTTCTAATTTCGATTATTTTCTTCATTATTTCTGCCAGACTTCATTACTGAATGCCAAAATCTTTTCAAATCATATTAAAAATCTGTTTTTCATAATTTGTTTTTACTTCTTTGTTCAGATGTCTGATAAATTTTACTATAAGTACCTTTTCAATAGTTGATCCTCAATCGTGATTGCATAGTTGATTCTCAATCATGGAGAAAAGAATTTAAAAAAATGGTTGATTTGCATATACATGATAAAGAATGGGATTGGACTTGTATGAAACGCTAGGCCGAATTTTCGGTGTCAATAGAAAAACGGAACATGATTTGATATCCTGTAGAGGACATTGTAATTAGAATAATTAGACCAGATTCCATATTTTAAACCATACAAATTTAAAATAATGATACATGTTTTTTTTTCTTAATTTGCCTCATTATTTAATCTTGTAATTATTATAATTTGATCCCAAATAAGGATTTAATTTAAATATCGAAATATAAATGTGTGAATTTTAAAAGACAACCGAAAAGAAAGAAATTGATTTATCGTAAGTTAGAATTTTTTTTCCAAGTTCCATAAAAATGAATATTATCTAATTTGCACTTATTATTCATACTTCAATATTTACATGCAAGATAATGTTTGGTAATATAATCTTCATAAATGAGATTGCAGAACAATATAGAAACAATAAGTTTACAAATTTAGAAGCCTTCGAACCAAGAATATATAAAAATGGTTTACACGTTTCTAGAACGATTCGGGGTCATTCAGTTCAGGTTTAAGATGTAATGGTTAATTTTTAAGCTCGATATTATTGATTTTTCTAAACAATAATCCTGCATCGTGATTTCCGTAATAGAAAGCCCTTTTATTAATTTCTCATTTGTATTGATTTCTTTAAATACTTTCAAAAACCATCATTTGCTTAGAATGGACTTTTTTTGATAAAAATAGAGGCACAATACAAGTGAAAACAAAGGGAAATCAGCGGGAATATGTTGAAAATGTATAGATACAATACCTATTTCAGTCTTCACTTTTTCAAGTCCCGGTTTAGCTTGTAGTCTGATTCTAGCCGGACTTCATATGGAGAGATTTGGACATGATACATTGAAATATGCATAGCAGATTTCATTTTAATCATTTTATTTATAATTGATATCTGAATAAGCACAAAATTATTGTCAATGTCTTAATTTCTATGAAAAATTTAAAATATTTTGCATTTTCTTCATAAAAACCAAATTCTCCTGGTCAAATTTGAACAATGAAATAATAAAACGCAGAAACTGAATAGATCAAGATGTACAGAAAGTATAATAAGTAAAAAAGTTACCCAAAAGAATGTAACTTATACGAAACAAGAATTTAAAAAAAACTCATAAATCATATAGGATTTTGAAATCTGAAAGTTCATCACCCATACAGTCCCTCCGAGAGGAGAAAACATTATAGATAAGAAATTGTCTGAAATATTATGAGGATTTTCTCTTCTCCAGAGATTGCTAAATTAACGGGCCCAACGCCGATGGCGGAATGTAAATTCTGAGAAATTGAGCTGCGCGCAATTCCGTAGTGGCTCTTTTGTTCAAATAACATTAATCGTATTATTATGCACTTCAGTCTGATCATTCACTTTTTTAAAACAGGCAATGCCTGAGGTCATGTTATATTTAAATTTACATCTCATTTGTTCATTTTCAAGATTTCTTGCGCATTCCTTCAGAAACAGGAATTTTAGAATTATCAGCCAGCCCTTATTCTTATTGTATAACATATTTAATTCAATTACAATAATTGCACGAAGATAACTTTAATTTTTATAATTTCCATATTTTGCCAGATTCTCCTGGATCCTGTAATATAAAGAAGAGTCAATTGAATCAACCACTTTCCTACTTTATCCATCCTCTTCAATGAAAAAATAATCATAGTAGAAGAGAGATTCTTCGGAGATATCAAGATGGCGCATGTTCTACACCATCAATCTAAGTTCCCTCATGCTCTAAAACTACTCCTCAAAGCAAGGGACCCAGTTATAATGGCATTGAAAAAATCTTACTTCAAATAATTTTAATATAAAGGAAAATCATTTTGGCTAAGTATGTACCTATGTACATCGTGCATTCCTGTTTAAAGGAAAGGACTAATTTCAATCAAATTATTCACATTTATTTTTAGAAAAAAAAAGAAACAAATTGCCAATTTTACAAATGGCAAAAATTAAATAAATATTCTATTGATTAGAAAATAACCGAATTCCTGCCATTTTCCTGCAGTAACTTCGCAGCAAATATTCTTACACGAAATTTCCACTTAAAACACCAAAATTTCTGTCATCTCAATGATCTTAATGCTACTGGTGGGCAATTCTTAATTTAATTGTTATAAATTTCAAAACATTTTGAGGAATTAAATTTGATATTAATTTGGAACTATTCAAGCACTACATTTTTAATTTCTGTTTTATTTCAATATATATCTTTTTACTAAATTTTCATTTGCTTCAAATCAATGTGTTAGGAATGCCTAAAAATAGGTGTACGAGAATCACTCAAACGGATTCAAGAAAATAAAATCTTTTTATGGAAATGAAACAAATGTACACCGACAGATGCTTTACTTCAAACTTTGAGAAAATGTTCCGTATATTGAAATTTTTTGACAGAAACTTCATCGAAAGTTATCCAAATATTTACCAAAAAGGAAATATGACTTTTTCAAAGATGGCAGTTTTATTTTGTGTCCAACTGCTAATAATTCTTTTGAAAATTTAACTATATTATTCTTGAAATAAGGGAATTTCTTTGTTTTCAGTTTCTGTTAAACGTAAAGACAAGATTTTTTAAATTCTATTTCGTTGAATCGACGATATATTTATACCTAAATGCAAAGTTAGGCTACTTACTTAGATGGAGCAGGAAAAGTCACTTTTGGTTTGAGTCAAGGTTAAGGCATGGTTGTTCTTCTGTGTTCTATCTGTGAAATGTGTGAAAGTGCCCCCCCCCCTGTAAAAAAGGGCTATGAAAACGAATGTGATGAGCGTGTAGCTAAGCCGAAGTCTTGTCTCTAGTTGGTGCTACTTCAAAACAAGAGACGCTCATTCGACTTAAACAACAAAGTCAGTCTTTTGAAAGCAAATGTAAAAAAGCTGTTTCAGACTATAAGAAATAATCAAAAAATTCCATCATTTCCATCTTTAAATTAAAAATTTATCTTTTTAACGATGTCAGTTTTATTTCTGAGCAACTTCTTCATTTGATATGGATTTATCAGAAAATTTAATGCAGATGATTTCGAAATAAGGAAAATCATAAGAATTCTTTACTGAACAAAATTAAAACTTTGGGCTACTTTACTATTGTTTCTTTTTTATGAAATTCACTCTTTTATGTTAAAACATATCTATTGGTAATGTTTTTTTAAGTAGTGATTTATAGATGATCAAATAAAAACATACCATTTAAGTTCAGACAATGTTTAGCGCAAAACGACGGGTTTCAATTAAACTTTGCCCACTTATAGGAAACAAAAAGAATGCTTTCAGCTTTTCAAAGAGAAAAAGATAATTAAATACTCATTTAATTAGTATAAACTGAAATTTCACAGTTTTTCTACAGTAAATTTGTGGTAAATAAATGTACAAGAAATACTTTAATAACATTCTGAAAGCTATAATTCAGCATTTCACTACAACTGAATATCCCTTTCATTTTTGCACAGTGTTTCATTCAAATATTATGAATATGAAAAATAAATATTAAAATTAATGTTATTGTAAGACCTGCCAACTTTGGCAACCCTTCTTATCTCATGTAGAAATCCTTCTTGCTGAATGCGGAAAGACAAGGGTTTGAACGAGGGTGAAGGCAGGTGACTCGGAGTGTGGAGAGATGAAAGGCGAGTCCGAGGAGGAAGACAAGTCAGTCTGGGACTGATGAAGCGAGAGATGAGAGATCAGTCTGAGTCTAAGACTGACTAAGTAGAAAGATGATGGGATAGTTTTCTGTGTCTTTCGTATTTTTGCTTTATGTGTGTGCTGTTTTCCGTATCTAATAGTAAATAAAAAATTTGGGACCAAAACTGGATGTGATCCCTGTATCTACCGCTCACAGTAAAGAAATCCCATTCAAAAAGGAGCATGTTAAAGTTATCTTTTTCTAGTATTTTAATATATACTTTCTGGCTTGGTTTTCATGTTTCAGCGTATTGACTGAAAAATGCCTAAAAATCAAGCACAAGTTAATAGCTGAAAAGGTTGCAAGAAACCATTACGAACAAATTATTCAGATTTTTAGTGTTAATGATAAATAAGTTTCTTACTTCAGAAGGCTCTAGAATATGTTTCATTGGTCCAAATGATATAACATTTAAGCCACAGATAATTCAAATGTTCTTGGCATTTTTTTAATAAAAAGATCAATTCGAATAAAACAATAGATGGATCTGTAATATACATAAAACATTTAATGCCTTAGAAATGTTGAACTACATAAATAATACAAATAACTCAATTATTTCCCCATTATGCTCATCAACATGCTCTAATTGCACAACCTTATTTCTCACAGCTGACCGGAACATGTCTTCTGGAGTATTCAGTGTTGTACTTAATATTTGTCATAGATGCTCGTCTTTGTATTTTCTACCCTTCAAGGAAGCCTAAAGCCGTAAGTTTTAAGGGATGATAGCACCGATGAATGGATAGTAACGTTTATTGGTATAAGAGTTAAATAACTACTCTGGACCAAAAAATATGATGAGTGTATAAATATGTGTCGAAGTTGGAACATAAAATAACCTAATACAGAAATTGAAAAGAAAAATATGTGAGTTTTTATTTCTACATGGTGCACAAGTATGAAGAAAAGCACGAATAAAGCTATAATTATTAGATAAAATTTAAATTAAATTGATTTAGTAAGAGCCAAAAAATTTCATAGCACTAAAACAAAGCAAACCAGGTAAAGAACAGCATAAAGGAAAACTTTAAATGTTTATACTTTGATAGTATAATAATGCTATGTGAATAACAATTAACGTACCTTCCTTTCTTTTCAAGAAATATTAGTTCCCAGCTAAAAATTTGATGACTGGGGGCTAGTAACTCCTGATCATTTCAAGGATGGTTTTTTTATCATCTTCAAAGGTATCCTCAAGTGATTCAGTCATATTATATTCGAGAATGTCACACTATCGGAAACACTTCTCTCGTCTACTATAGGAATTTGGAATTTCCTCAAGCGCAGGAGAGATTTGAGGGTCGATTTGCCTTTTTTTCTGAAAGGCCTGTGTAGATCCTGAAGAAGTGTTTTGAAGAGCTGTAGTAATGACGGAAGTACAGGGATTGGCTTCTGGTAGGAATCCCATGTTTCAATTGATGTAATAGAAGGTAATGGAGTTGGCAAAGAAATAACGGTAGACTTTGATTTATGAGTTATTAAAGATTGTGGCTTTGTAAGTGGAGGATAAGCAATTCGTTAGTTTTTCATCTGTCTCTTTACAACCAGAAACAGTATTTTTGACTGCTTGCGGGTACGAAAACGAAGCTAATGTAGCCGAACCTTTTATTTCTAAAGCATCGTAAAAGAGTAGAAATATAAGGAAGAAAATTATACCGTGTATAACCAGCAAGAATAGTCTTTTGAATCCGAAGACTACGAAAGTTTAAAATTATGGGTTCGTTGGAATTAGTCAACCATCAAGTTTTATTTTTATTCATACAGCTTCACGAAAATTTTGACTGCTTAGTTCATTTAAAAGTTCCGACTCTGAAACAGATTCGAGTTCAAGTTCAAAAATAACACCACAGTAATAATTGAAAGATTTATGAGCATATATTTTCACAGGATGCTCTCTTAAATGCTCCACATTTTTCAGAATACATATCTGTGATTTTGTGACTGACTCCATCAATAAATTTCCTGATTTAAGTTTCTTAGTATCTTTCATTTCTTCGATGATTGAGGCAATAAGTTTCTGAATCAAAAAAGGTAACAGTTTGTGAAAGATTTTGTCAATGTTTATGATGTTAAAAAGAGTATTTTCACTAGGAATAGATCTCCAGGCACCCAAGCCCTGAATACATTTTCTCCTCGTATCTCAAACATACTCTTCTCCATGATATATTAACTTCAATGGAATTAATCAACTCATACTCCCCACCGAACACCACCTTCATTATAATATTGTATATAGTATATTTTCACGTATATCCTTTCTACTGACAAGGAATCCTAGATATTCCAAACTCAAAGATATTCTGTGCCGAAAGAAAGAAAGTAATCAATATCCGAGCAAAGGCGTTTCGAAAAGTACAATTAACATTCGGATTTTGACAGTACCAGCCACCACGAAACCTGTCAAAGGAAGGCATTCACCAGCTCTAAGCACCACTAGTCTCAGCGCTTACCTTGACGCTAGCTGAAACCAACACGCTAAGTGCTATTTCCAGGGACGTCTACCACCCTTAACTCTGAGCCCCAGAAGATAACCTTCCTCTTGATCCCTATCAGAAAACCTACTCACGAGGCTAGCTACTGACTGATTGATACACCGGGTCCCACAGTGTATTACCCGTCTAATTGGTCTCCCAAGCATGGCAAATATCTGGGGAGATTGGCTGTCCTTGAGAAGCAAGAAGCAAATAGACCAGCGACAGTTTCTCACTTAGAGCTCCCTATCTAACCATGATGGGAATGAAGAAATATAGTGGAAAGTAACAGACTAAAGATAGGAAAATCTGGAAGTCAAACCAGATCACTAGTGTATCTCGGGGTCGTGAAGTCCGTCGTAACTGAATAAGATATACGCCTAAGGTGGTGATATACTCCGAACGAGGAGGTCGTGCTTTCGGGAAATGGTGGTTGATAACCAGTGTGTTTGCTAAATGCTGTTTTATCAATTGCTTAACACGGTGATAAATGTGAGAAAGTGTATAACCTTGAATGAAAATTATATCTTCAAAGTTCGAGGAGTGTAAAATCCGTCAGCGGTTCAAGGTACCATTGTTCTGTGACGGAACAGATTTGAATTCCATTTGCAGTTATCACTTAAAAAATACGATCTAATGAAAAATGCAGCTATAAAATCATACCATACTGTCACTAGCGGACGATTTTATTTTTCACATCTGCTCCAGAGCTAGAAATTGCCTAAAAACGAAAAGCAGAATCATTCTGCTACATATAAAACCGCTAAGATGTTTTATTTATACTTTTTTAAATATGCTAATTTTCTGAACTAAATATAAGAAGCTAAGTTTTTAAACTCTTAATTTTAAAAAACACTCTCATTACTGCGTGATATAAAATTTAAAATTGTTCTATTGGAGGGCTCTATGATTCTTGTTAGATTATTATTTATGTTTAATTCTTTTTGTTTTGTTTTCCTAAGTTAATTGCGCTCTGCATATGGCTCAAATTCTTTAAGTTTAAAAATACCTTTACTTCCAAAGTATAATATAAAAATGGTGTCAGGGTATAGTTGTGTCGAGCTGACACAAGCAATTAAAGTGCTGATCAATTACTTATTTATTTAATAAAGGCCATCCTTTTGGCGTTTACGAATTCCCAAAATAAATAAAAAATAAAATTTCATCCGTAAAAAAAACTCATAAGAGTTTGTAATTAAACAGTGTGCCAATTAATCATCCGAATAATGAATAAAAATTATTTCTGCTCTCTTTTTTTTACACAGTTATGAGTTTAAACAATAGTAACTGATGAGACATCAAAAGTTCTCTTTCTTATTAATAAAAATAAATCTGAACGTAAAGAAATGAACTGCAGACATAGAAATTTGGAGAGTTCAATTCAGCTTCAGTTTTTGCTACTTCATTCGTTATCATTAGGCAAATGTCACATCTAAGCATAGTTCCTATGCATGCTTTAACTAAAAAAATATTAATAAACTGCTAATTGGGAAAAAGTCATATACATAAATTAACTATATTTTACGATTATTACAGTCTCAAATTTTCTGAAAGTCATCAATAAACAATGCGCCTAAACTTCTAGAGGGAAAAAAACATTGCACACGTGCCCGCCTATTTTTTCGCATATGGGGTCTCGACAAATTTAACACTGCAATAACTACTCATTGATGATTGATCTTTTATTTTAAACTACATGAAGAATGTTTTGATTTATTTAAAGATATGATGAAATTCTTAATTAAAGCTATTTAATAATGTGCTGATTAAAGAATATACCTATTCAATAATCTGTCAAGATGAAGACATAAGAATTATAGTTATTATAAATAAATACCGTGGAGAAGAGTTTAATAAGTGATTATAAACTGTTTTTATCATTTAAATATTACTTTCTGAATTTGAAAAGATTTTATTTATGCATATGATGAAAAATGTAAACTACTTTGCCCTACTTATGTAAAAAAAAAAACGTTTTGAACGTATTACATTTATATTGTTTATGACAGGCTTGTATTTTACTTTAATGAACCTTTCATATTAAAGTATGAAAAATAAATATTTTATAAGACATTGTTACACTTATATGAATGAGAAATTTAATTTTGTACATTGAATTCCCAATCAAACATATATGCACTTATATCCATAAATTAAGAATAATGCAAGTTCAGCAAAAGAAAGATTCAGAAGCAAAACAAATGCGACTTATTAGTTAAGCCTAATTATTAAACAAAAGGTAAACAGCAAAAAGGATACTATATGTGTGATATCATTAATAAAAATTGAGATTTTTTGCTCCATGGAACAAATTACAAAAAAAAAAACTATTTACAAAACCCAATATTACATTATTTGTATGATGGTTAATACATAGTATATCTCCCAGACAATGTAATACGGTCCGTACAACGACTAGGAATGCTAAGTATCAAATTATCGATCTGTTCTTGTTAAATATAACAGCATTTATCCAGCAATACTCTCCGAGGCTCCGGTAGACAAAGGAGGTGGTTGATGAGCTGGAACTTTTCGGCCATGACCCATGACCCACACATGCTCTACTGGATTTAAGTCCAGGGAGAATGCCGCCCAGTCTATATAGGTGATATCCTAGGATCGAAGGTATTTTTTTATGTTGCTTGCACTGTGAGTATGGACGTTGTCATGCATAAACCCTAATTCTATGCTCATGGCTCCTCGAAGCAAACGTACATGTCATTCCAGAATGACATGCACGAGCATGTCAATTTGAGCATGCAGCTCAGTTCTGAAACCCAGAATAATTCCTCCCCATACGAGCAATCCTGCACCACCGTAACGGTGTCGTTCAATGGTGTTCTCTTGGTGGTAATGGGTTCCTAGCGATCTGCATTTGAAAGTCTGTCGAGAAGCAGATTGCAAGCTAAATCTGGATTCGTTGTAAAACATCACATAAGACCACTGTTGTGGTGTCCCAAATGCATGCTCTCTATTCCTGGCTAACTGCAGGCGACAGTGAGTAGCAGTAAGTGGAATTTATCTGACAGGCCTACGAGCATATAGATTAATCTGCCCTAAGCGTCTTTACATGGTCTGCCTTGAAACTGTTGTACCAGTGACTAAAGAAAGCTCACAAAATAAGTCTGATGCTTTGATTCTTGCCATCTGATGCCATCTGATTCTTTTGGCAGTAGCTGCCAAATACCGGTCCTCATTCGGCGCTGTAATTTGGGGGTGACTTGTGCTGTGACGTCTACTCACATTTCCATAAACTTGGAATCGTTTTCAAAGCCTGAAGATGACATTCTAGACGATTCCAAGTTCCTCGGATACTTGAAGCTGGGTGCACCCATATTCCAGACAGTCGATAATTAAACCTTTTAAAAAATCATCTAAATACATCCATTGTGACATAACTATGCGGTTATTGGACTGAAAGATTTATGAACTGCTTGAGAAAAATTTTACTTCTTTGCCTGTGTTCCTTATACATCACTCTCTTACACTATCGTCATTGTGACTTATTTTCGGTGTCATCTCGTGGCTTCCTGTAATTTTCATATGATTTTTGTAGATGTGTGTAGTTATTTTATGTATGATATATTTATACTTTAGAATTCAATTTCTGCGTAACTCTGAATTATATTCAATTTATGGATATCAGTGTAATTAGTCAATGAGAAAGAATTTAACTTTATGTATTTACTTTTCCTGTTACAAAACTAAGATCGAAAAGTGCGATACAGTCGGAATATAGTGGGAAATCAAGGATCAAAACTCCCCTTTATTATGTATGGTGTCTTCTATTTGCAGTTATTTCTTTTGTTTTTTCAGATAACGACATCTTGCTTGTTCATTATTTATTGTTGAAGCTTTTTTATATAGTTACAAAGAATATTTAGTATCTGAAATATATTTCTTACTCTAATAAAGTAAAATAATCAAAATATTTCTAAACTCAATGGTTATGTATTTCCCTTCACCTTTAAAAATACTTTGTCAGTAAATTACTAAGAGTATTTAAGCATTTTTGAAAAGATTTCAATAAATAGTTTTTAAAAAGGAAAGATTTCTGTTTAAACATTTTTAGCCACAAATTATTTTTTGAAGTTTAAGTCACTTTTACATCTGCGGAATTTTCTTTCCTCTCAAAATGAGATTATAAATTAACAATGGTCTGGAGAAATATTTTAATTTTGTAGTTCAAAAACGTTTAGAAATGCATTTTTTTCTTTAAATTCTAAGTGAAAAATAAGCAACATTACTCATTGGAAAGGAAAACACACACTAATTCTTACTTTTACGTAGAAAGAAGACTCTTAACCAGTGCCCGAAAGAGTAGTATTCTTTTAAATATTTCTAAAATGAAATTGCTGCCAACATAAAAATCTGCCGAAGCAAAAATCAATTACAAAGTCTTCAAACACGCTTGAAGCAACAATAAATAAAATAAACCTAAATTTACAACTTGCAAAGCCCTCTGTGGCCTGGTGGTCTGAGATTCTGGTTTCAAAAAAGGACCATCATGATGGCTGGTCTGGTGAACCTTAAATACGTCGGAGATAAATGTCCTCCTGCTGGTGTAATGCAAACTTTTGAAGAATTAGAGTGCCAGCTCAGATGCTGTCTCCAGACCATAGTTGGAGCCCATGGGATCGTCCCAAACCAGACATAATTTAATTTAAAACGGGACGTTAATATAAATAAACTTAAAAAACTGCATCTTAAAAATGATTTTTAAAAAGTTACCTGTATTAGGCAGTTACTGCCAAAAGAAACAGACAGAACGAAGCATCAGACCTATTTAATCAGCTCTCCTCAGCCACTGGTACGATAGTTTCACGCAGAACGTGCACAGACACTTAGATTAGATTGGACTGTATTAGTCTATTGGTCTCAGATGTGTTCCTCTTACTGCAACTCACTGTCGCCTGCGGTTATCCTGGAGTCGTGAGCATGCATTGGGAATACCGCAACAGTGGGCTTGTGTGATGTTTTCACACAGGTCCAAGCTTCGCTTAAAGTCTGCTTCTCGCCGTACTTTCATATGGAGAGCGCTATGTACCCGTTTACCACCAAACGAACATCATTCAGCGGAACCGTTTCGGTGGGGCATAATTATTCGGTCAGGGAGGGATTATTACGGGTTACAGAACTCACCTGCATGTTCAATTGGGAACCATGACATGCCAAATATATTGAGACGTCATTCTGGAACAACGTTTGTTTCAGGGTGCTGTGGACGCAGTATTCGTTTTTATGTGTGACAACGCCCATCCTCATCACGCAGACATCATAAACAAATGCCTTTTATCGGAATATATCACCTGTAAAGACTGGGCAGCATTCTCACCGGACTTAGATCCAGTAGAGCATGCGTGGGATATGTTTGGCCGAAGAGTTGCAGCCCATCAATCACCTCCTACATGCCTACCCGAACCTCGGAGAGCATTGCTTGATAAATGGTGTAATATTTAGCAAGATCAGATTGATAATTTAATACTCAGTATGCCTAGGCGTTGTACGGAATGCATTACATTGTCTGGGAGACTTACTATTTATTAACCACCATATCAATCTTGTAATATTTTTTTGTAAATAGGGTTTTTTTTAATAATTTGTTCTAGTGAGCAGAAAGTCTCTATTTTTATTAATGATATTAAACGTATAGCATCTTTTTTTGCTGTTTACCTTTTGTTTAATAATTAGGCTCTGCTAATAAATCACTATTGTTTTTCTTCAGAATCTTTCTTTTACTGAACTTGCATTATCCTTAATTTATGTACATGAGTGCATATATGTTTGATAGTAAATACTGATTTTTTTTTTGTAATTTTTTTCAGAGAGTAAAACATGTAGAGTCTTTTTTTTTTTTTTTTGCTTTTGCTTTTGAACTTTTGTTTAATAAAAACACTTTACAAATAATTCACATTTGATTTGTTTGCGACTTTTTCTTTTCCTGAACTTGCATGATCCTTAATTTATGGACATGAGTGTATTATGAATATCTCAGTCTTACAATAAAAAAGAGGTGATTAGTTCGAATACTTTAAAATAAAGTTTCTAAATTTTACTCTTAATTTAACTTCTCTAAAATCTTTTTTAAACTGTGTTTTGCATCTTTTGTAAATGCCACAGCGTCTCAGTCGCAGGATGAATGTAAATGTGTATATTATCTAACTATGTGTTACGCTGTAATATGACAGTTTCCTTTGATAGATACATTTTGTATTCAAATCCTTTATCGGACTGACACATTTAACTCATGTTACTTTAACATGAATTTATTCCAATTCATTCGTTCACCTTGCTCCATTTTTTTGTTTGCCATGACTGTCTAGGATGTAGAACCTCATACTTGGGATTATTCTAAATATATTCGGAAATATTCTAAATTTATCAATATAAAAAAAGGCATAGCTTATGATCAAAATACGATTTTAAACCTCTTTTTTTCCTTTGTTTTAATATTTCTGTAGGTTTTTTTTTACAAAAATGCATGTTTAAATGTGGGTTAACCTTGGCTACATTGAGGTCACTCTTGGCAATGCAATTTTCTATACTCTAATTCACAGAATTAACAGAAAAGTTGTATTTCTTCTTTCCCGATGCAAAATATTTTTTCCGATACCATAGTACTATTTTCTGTTGTTTAATATTAAGCTTCTGAACAAGTACATAAATATTACAGTATTGGTCGCAATAATTTTATGAGACTGATATACTTGAAATTGAATTAGAAAATGCATGCAAAATGCATGAAGCAATAATTTTAAATTGCTTAAAATACCAAGTTTTGAAGTATTTTTACAACTCTAATTTTTCTTTTCAAATTCGACTATAAGGATGGAAACGAATAAAATGTTTTTTTTTTACTTTTATTATGGTAAAATAACTGGCAATTATAATTTTAGGGAGTTTGATTCGTTGTTGTAAATGTAAAGCCTCTGATTCACGCATAAATAGGAAAGAGGCAAATGTATTTCCTACATTAAATCTATTCATCATAAGTAACAGGGTAGTGCCGATCTTGGAGACGCCTCGACAACAAAATGTTATTTTTTTTTTTTAGTTTTTGTGTTAAAGTCAAATGTTACGGAATATTGTGGCGCAAAATAATCTTACCCTGGTTGTCATAAACTCTTTCTAGGCAATTACTATAAGCGTGACTCTTTAGATGAGTATTTGTACAGGCTGAGAGTAAAAATTCATTGAAAGCATTTTTTTATTTAATTATCTTGTATTTCAGCATTGCAATGAAGATTTCTAATGATTTTATTCTTTGCCATTTCATTCATGAAATCGACAATAGTAAAAATACTTGTATCTTTGATCATAAGTTTTTATTTAACAAAAAAGTTTAAGTGAATGCCTCAGAAAAATAATTGAGTGAAAGGTGGTGAGATTTGAATACATCTAAATCTTTTAAACATGGCGAGTTCAGATTGTAAGATTCGAACTAAAATTCTTCTATAAAGAATTTTATGTAGTGTAAAATAATGTAAATTACAAGATCCGGTAATAACTAATTAGATACCGTACTAATTTCCCAATTATACTTACTACAGTACAAATGGTAATATGAGATATTAGTACATGATGCAGTGATGAATTTTCGACTAAACAAAATGGACAGCTTCCTAGACTTTCTGCCCCTTGTAGCCGACATTGTACAATATTCTAAATTAAAAAAAATTGATAATATTGTATAATAGTGTTGAATACTGAATAATATAATATTTCATAATATTGTCCAATATTATGCAACATGTAGTTTACTTGGAACAAAAGAGCTAGGCAGCTATTGAATTTGCTTAGTCGGAGTTTCATTACTGCATATTATACCGATATCTCATATTAACCAAATTTAGACTCTTAAAAATTATTGGGAATTGAGAATGATTTCTGCTTGTGTAGGGGTAAAAAGTGCAGTCGACGGAATGATTGTAAAAGTGTTATTAGCCTAGTTGTTACCATATTAGTAATAAAGTCTCAACAATATTTATACGATATTGTACGGTATTCAAAATATCAAGCAATATAATGGAGATAGAGAACAATATGTCATGCTAATAGAATATAATTTTTTTAATTATAAATTATGTAAATTAAAATATATTAGAATGTTGAGTATAATTGGTAGGAATTATATCAATTTAATTAAGTTCATTTAATTATTACAGTATTTATAAGGATTGAGCGTTTACTTAAATAACATAGTTCAAAAATACAGATACCAGGCATGGAAATTCATAATTAATAAATGAATAAAAGAATATATATATTTAAAAGGTTACTAAAACAAAAATAAGTGTTATTTAAAAGAAGAATTTAGAAATATGCATTGCTTAAGGTTGCAAATACGAAAATATTACATTTATCACAAACTATTCTCTTGTTTAGTCTGAATGAATTTATTGCTTGTAATTACAGTTTTCATTGAAATAAAACAAAGTTTAGTATATGAAATTGAAAACTGTTTTTTATATTTCAAAAGAGATAATTGATTAAAACTTAAAATAATTTTAAAATTCCCAACAATGTATTAAGATCAAAACATGTTTTCAGCAGTCTTTATCTTACCAACAAAAGATTGTTTCAGAAACAAGGTTGTGAATTGTCAGGAATTTGTATTGGCAGTATCTTACTGTTATAACAATTATTTAAAATTTGAAGCTATAAATAAAGCTAGTTTTACCTTACTGAAATATTTTCAGGTGCCTTTGCAAAGAAATTTCCCCCCCCCCCCTCCACCCAATTCTGAAGTACTTTGAAATTCAGTCATGTAAGTGCCCTTTCGTACTTTGCCATTCTATGATTTGTGCTGCCATCTGTTGTTAGAATATATATGAAAATCTCCTTTATTATTCAGTCTCCTTTATTATATATCTCCTTTATTAATCAGTTTACTGTTCTCTTTCTGAGAATACGTTTTATAATAAAACAAATGATTAAATTAATTCTATAACTGTTACCTATAAATAGTTTCTAAATATATATACATAATTAAATTGAAATTTAATTCAATTTTATCAGAATTTACTTTTTAATAATAAAGTATCAATTTTTTCGCATTAGTACGTAAAACATTTTCACTGGATGCAATTGAGTTTCTTTCCAGATTCGCTTGATATGTTATTTTTCTCAAAACATTTATAATAAGATTTGTATAGCGGCATGGAATAAGAAAAATAAAAAGGAATTTACCTTTTTTATTCGACAGAAATCAGGAAAAAATAATTCCCTCAAAAATTATTATCATAAATTATAAATAAAAATTACAGCTGTGAGTCTAGTAGAACAAAGTATTTAACAATAAAATTAGAAATATCTCTTTATATATATATATATATATAATTTAGTGATAGAGCATACAAAAGCATGTAATATCCAATAAAATTTTCATACGTCTAAAAGGATTGTCTATAGTAATTTTAACTCACTTTTTCACGTGAATTAAATAATAAAGCTTATTTTTTACAAAAAATTGTATTAATTTTTCATCTTATTCGTCTTTCAATACGAAACTGAATGCAAAAATGTATCAAAATGTTGAATTTGAGGTATTGACAAAAAGTAGATGTAATTGCCTAATATCCATGGCAATTATTTCAAAACAATTCTACGCCAATAAATTGTTCACTAATGTGGTTGGTAATTTGACAATAAAGTTTGCGTTATCTTTTTCTGATTCAAAAATTCTATTCTTGATTGAGGAAACTAATTATACTCTTTTATGTGTTATTGGAGTTTTAATTCGAAAGTGTAGAATTCTCATTATAAATTGAATTCATTTAACGATTTCAATCAATATAATCGGAACTAAATAATAAGTTTATTCAGCTAGTACGTGTCGGAAAGATTGATTTTAGCACGCACATCCCTTCAAAAGCTTCAGTACTTTGTGGCGTAATTGAAAGGAAAATAGGAAAGGATATTAATTAACTAGTAATTGAATAATTCCACTTAAATTTAGCTTAAAAGATCATAAATTCAATTCAATGCAAATTTCTAATTTAACAAAAAAATTGCATCTAAAGAAATTGGATAATATTATTAAAATGTTGATATATTTTTAACCAGCCGCCTTTGGGGATCAGTCGGTTCACCAATATTAATGCCGACTAAAGGTTTCAATCATGTTTTAATACAACTTGGTTTTATAATAAGTTTTTCAGCAAAATATTTTTAAGTTTCAAATTTCGATAGTCATATAATTCACTTATACTATTGTGTAGGCCTTAAGCAGTCCTGATCTTTGAACTCCGCATCTCCCTCTGATTTTCTATCAGTGCACATAAACTTCAGTTTTAAATTAAAGTGGAAATGATGAAACTTCATTTAATATGAAGACCTCTTTACTCAATCCAAGCATGTCTTTAAAAAAACTAAAAACTAAAAGCAGAGAATTCCGACATTGAAGTTTTGTATTCACTACAGAAATTGAAACATTATAATTTTTACTATAATTTATAATATCTCAAGGAATTATACAGCAAACATTTCACAGATTAAATGAAACATTCAATTTTTAATTTTATTTTTAGATGTATATAAATGCTCTCAATAATAACATTTTTTAGGTTTATAAATATATTTCAAAAAATTATGGTTTAAATTCCTTTGGTCGTATAGATTCATATTTGTAAAATATTCTTAATATTTCAACTTCTAAATAAATAAATAAACATTTCTATCTTCTGCGATCAAATCTGGCTGATTTATTCAGTTCTGAATACTGCAAGTTTAGAACAATCTTCATTTTCATAATCTAGGCCAATTATTCTAGAGTAACCCTGATTGGCTTCTTTGAGATCTTCATAAAGTGATCTAAAATCATCGGTTTTTATCGAATAGTTAAATTGAAATTTTCATAGATCGATCAGCTTTGATGATTGATTTAGTTGATTGAAGTGCGATTTTTTTTTTATTTTAAGGACTTATTGTCTCTAGAATATTTTGTTAAATATGATTCACAGAGCAGACGATATATGTAAAAATTTAATTCATTAGTATTTTTCCCTCAATCTACTAATTATATATTTCACTTAGACCATTTGTTATGCGATGAATGTCTATCGCAAAAAGTTAATAAATTAGATTTTGGGCTCCAATTACAGAAGTTGCCTTATAGATGTTAAGCCATATTTGCCTTAAATAAAACAGTTTAATTGGATTAGTAATATATGTATAGTAAAATATCATAGAAAACGTTTCCATGCATTTAATTTCCAAAAATATAATGTTTCATTTTATGCAGACACGTGCCGAAAATGACATTTTTATATGTTTAATCTGGAATGATAGTTGATTTATTTTTTCTCATGTGAGAAATTTCACCTTTTTTTTAAACGGCGAGACAGGGGTTTTCGCGTTTGGACTGAGATGCGACCAAAAAATTTGGCTTTTGTTCAAGCTTGACACACGTCATTCTTTAATCTAATAATTTTTTATCTGAAAGTTTTAAGCTAAAATTCCATTTCTTTTAAAAATTCACAAAATATTTTAATCATGAGCAGTTAAGTTATCTATGCCTCTAAGCAATAGCATTATACTGTGAACTTTGATTGACTTTCTTATAAAATCTTAGGATTTCGCACTGTTCTTAAGTTTGCCACAATTCATATTCAGGGCTAACATAAATAATTTAGAAGTGTCCACGGGGTCAACTTTATTCTGTTCAGTAAATGGGCAACAGGACCCAGATTCTATTGGCAGGGGGGAATAAAGAAGGCACACGCCATTAAATATCTAGGTGTCCATATTGGAATACCCACTTGAAGCATTTAATATTGAAAATGCAACAACAATTCAGATTTCTAAAAATTGCTGGAAAATGCTGGGGAATAACACATCGACACAAAAATATTTTTGTACAGAACAGTCATTGAAAGGATGCTTGCACACGGAGCAGGAGTTTGGGGCATCCAACCGACGGCTCGATTAGCAAGAAAGTTCCCTTCCATCCAAAGAGGCTTTTTGTTAGCAATTACGGGAGCGTACAAAACCAAGCAAACTGCAGCACTTCATCCTTGGCTTTCCTCCACTTCAGGTGATTGCAACTGAACTGTACAGACTCCATGGAATCGTACATGATATGCCACATTTGAACCCATGCGTGTATGGATACAGAGCTACGAGCTGGACGTCACATCCCTCCAAACATCTCCACAGGATGGCGTTATGTTATGTTATTCAGTTAGCCTAATCGTACAAAATATTCCCATGATTTCTGTTAATTATGTTTCTTAGAAATGAGGAACATAATCGGACTGTTTTATAATGAATATGGGCTTTCCATAGTTGTAAAAAGTATGTGCATTTTGTAAATTCATAGGGTATTTTAATGATTTTTAATTTCTTATTCGGCTTTAAAATAAAAATGGTAACATATAGTAAGTATCTATATTTAGTTAGCACGCTAAAAGTAGAACAAGAATTTTTTTTTTAACTACTGCTATTAGACATATGCTTCTAACAGCAAAGTTTCATCAAATAAGATACCCTAATGTATGAAAATGCATTGGTTCTTCATAGGGTGATTGTAAAATGTTACCTACATTTAAAAAAATGTATTGCCCTACAGAGAGAAAGTGTCAATAAGTAAAATATTTTTCTTACGCGCTTTACGATGAATGTGAAGCATTATGTTCTGTTGTAAAATTTTCTGAGATATTTAAAAGCAAATTTATTAATTTATAACATTTTTTCATACTTATAACCAGTATTTGAGAGAGCTTTTCGCTACAATTTTCAGGAATAATTAAAAAGACAAAAATCAGAAATGAAGACATTTTTCGGCATCAATATATAAAGAAATATTTTAACAATACTTCTATATATTCAATCTAATTCATCACTTCTGAAGTATAAACGGGATTTTTGAATTTTTTGGTAAATATATACAGAGCGTATAACGAAAAAGAAATTCCTCCTTTTGTTCAGACAAAATGCCAATTAAAATTAACTGAACAAATTGGCAAATATTCAGCATCCTTTTGTATAAAAGAGGCTTGACCAATCAGTTTATAAAAATATCACACCATACATTTATAAAAAATTGCTGAATAAAGGATATACTAAGAAAGGATTTTTGGCATTCTATAACTGGTCGGATTAAAAATTAATGCTTCTTTCTCCATTAAAGTGTCTTTCCAAATTATGTTTTTCAGAAAAGAAGGAATTGATTTTAACTAAAGCTTGGATCAAATGTAAAATGCTAGACCTATATCATATAGTTATTCATGTGACAGCTAACGGATTCCATGAATATTGTATGAATGTCAGTTATTTTAAATGTTCTCTACACTATCGTTTTTTTTTACACTGTCGTTTTCTTTTGAACTCTAATATGAGGGTGAATAAGCCAAAATTTCAAAATCTCTGTCATCCGTGAAAACCTCCATTTTCTCCATTTCTCTTTGGAAAAATAAAAATCCCACTGTTTGTAATGGCCGAACCATTCTCTAAACATATTTCTTAGAATAAGAACGCGACGGTCGGATTCTTTTACAACTAGTCTTGCTTTACGGTTACATTTAGAATAAATCGTCAGCATTTTATAACGTTACTTTTTATTTAAATATATCACTCGTTTAAAAAGCATCCAATTACGAGTAAAGAATATAAATTTTTTCTACACTCCAGTACTTTTCTGGGATGTCTTAAATGTTCGGTTTCTCAAATATCTTTTCTTTTTCTTATAGAGTCGAAGATACCACTAGCAATATTCAAAGTAAAAACTTTATATATAACTAGCAGATTTCTTCCTATGCATGATGATTAGATGATGAACTACTAAGAAAATGTAGCAGCTTTTCTATATTGAATAAATTTGCATTTCTGAGATAAATGCTTAAATTTAGGATTAGCCCCTCTGAATTTTAAATTAGGAATATATGGGAATGTTATAAACAGTTATAGGTGAGCATAAAGGCTCTATTATACTAAATAATACTGTTACCCCATAAGGAAAATACAAAAATCTAATTTTTTAAAAAGTTTTGCTCTTAAATTCCTAAAAATCCAAATTTTTTTTTCCATATAATTTTCACTTTATGTAATGAAACTTTGTATTTCGAAGAGTAAGAATAAGAGAAGTTTTAGGAAATTAAGGTTTGTTCCACTTTTTTCATTGTATTAAATACTTGACATTTGTATAAAATACTTATTTCCTATACTAGTACTAAATGAATTCTCATAAATATTATATTTATTATTCGGTTTATTAATTTTTTGCATAATTTCTGTCAACAGTTTGTATAAAATAATTTTATATCCTCGCTGTTCTTTAATTCAACAAAGTAAACGATATCAGTGAGAGTCTTCAATAAATATTTAAAAAAGATTATAATATCTTATTATAGTGGAATAAATATAAAATATTTGTCCCCTAAAATTTAAAAAAGCAGAAAAATTTACAAATTCAATTGAAATTAATTAAATTTACTTTATCTTTAATCAACAATTAATAACATATAAATCTAAATTTAAACACTGAACCTATATTTAAAATTATTACCCTTAATTTTATCAATAATTATTTCCTCAGAAATTTTGTTAACTTTTTAGTGCTGATTAGTATGTAATAATGCTAATCAAACTGAGGAATCTGAGGAATGAGAAGTATTATATCATACTGTTTTTATAAACTTATTATTAAATATGTTCATATTTTAAGGGACACAACTTAATATGGTTGTGACTAATACTATTATTCCTTTTACATTATCAAAACCATTTGGTCCTGAATTGACGTATCAAAATTAACACAAAAATATTTTTAATGTGATCACTACAGTTCAATGTTGACAAGTTTCAGTAAATAATTGAATAGTCCTTCATTTTTAATCAAAATTACGAAAACAAAATGAATAAAAGAAAAGAAATGATCTAAGTTTTATAGAAACATTTTAATTTTGAACAGGTATGATCTGTCTAAAATGATTCAATGCAAATTTGAGAGTAAGTAAAAATTTCATTGTTTCTTCTCTGTCAAACCAAAACCATGGATTGTTTGTCAGCAAGAACTTGTAATAAATCTTGATGACTTCGATGGGAGAAGGGATGAACTGAAGAATACTCTCCAACGAAGCGGAAATAAGTCACACATTAGTTAATTTGAAATTTAGATCCAACATCTTCAAACAAATTTTTAATTAAACAGTAGGATTATGAATGATATAAAAATGAAAAGTTAAGAAATGACTGTTGATAATCAATAATGAATGAATATTTAAATTTTTGTGAATAAGTCCTTGAAAGCTCTGAGACAGGCAATTTTTCCATTTCCCTTGTTGCGATACATATATAAGTGATTTCATCCAGTTCAGTCATTGCTATCAGTCAGTTAATGCTTTTAAAAATTCTTTAATTCCGAAGTAATCACGCAAGCGGTAGCTATTTTATCAGGTAAAAGGATGCACAGTATTAACTGATGTCGGTTTTTATTCCTAATAATGTAACAGAGTATAACAATTAATAAATAATTTATCCTAATATGTGCCTTTGCGAAGCTTTTGAGGAAGAATGAAACATATGATTTGTAAGAAATTTTCTCTAATATACAACAATTTTTAAGACATAATTAAGTGCCAGAAAATTTTACCTTCCACTTGAAAAACTTGAGGTTACTGGCTAAAAATCAAATATTCTAGATTCAGTCTGATAATTTTTCGAAGCAACCTTAATGAGGTAAGATAAAAAGAATCCAAAGAAAATGGTGAGTACTAAAAAGGATTTTTAAAAATTGTATATGAATTTCAAAAGCATCATAAAATATATTTCTACGATAACCAACAAAATATCATCAAAATGTATTTTTGTTTTCACATTTTGAAAAAGTGGCATTTCAATAAACATTTACGCAAATATTTAAAAAAAATTTAAATGAGTGAAATCAACATGATTTTAATAATAAAGTTAAGCTAAAATTAAGTATAATTTCAAACAAGAATCATATTTTCAAAATTTTTTGGTTATTTTATTACATAAAATGGCCTATCAAAAGTATTTATATTGGCCAATAGATTGCTCCGAAATGTAGAACTCTACCACATGTTAAGAGTAAAAATATTCAACTTTTTATGACCATTTATAAACAATCAGCATTTTTATGCATCTTAACAGCACAAAACATTTACTGAAAATGAAAGACAATCAATACATAAATAAATGCTTAGATCTTATTTAGGTTTAGCCGGTAAATAAAGCCGATAATATAAGAAACTACATTCTAATTAGACTTTAAACACTGTAAACAGCTTTCTACTTATCCTAACATCAAAAAAAATTTAATCTTTTTAAAGGGATCCAGAACACAAAGTAGTCAAATTTTACAAAAAAAAAAATGAATTAAAATTTTTTCTGCTTTTTTCTGCTTAAAATGTTTTTATCATGTTTGTATCTAAATTAGAACGAGAGATATAACTGTTTTGCGGTGTGCTAGTTTGAAAATCCAACGCTCGGACAATTGTCAAGCTCCGTGTACACCAGTAATGATGAAAAGAAAAAGTGTGTAGAGAAGACAAGCACAGAAGCCTATAAAAATTTCCAGATATTACCACAACAACCTTCTCGGTTAGATGTTGCCAAAATATCGCCTAATTTTCAAATACTTCAGATAGCATGTAGGAAAAGTTTTCAAGGGACGAAATCCATATCAGGGATGAATTAGTTACTAATGCTATTTGGAACTTTTGTCCAAAAAGTACGAACTGTTCTAAAATAAAGGCAGATTTTGCTGCTTCTAGGGGCATATCAGATTTCAATAAAGGTGTAAAAGCATCAAATTTAAATTTGTTTGATTTCAGTTTCCGATCTCCTTACAAATCATCTGTAAGCATGTTACGAAAACTGCTAACACGTTACAAGCGAAAAGCGTTATTCAAATCGACAGATAACTTTGCAGAAAAAAAGGTGAAACGTAAAAATGAAATTACATGAAATATTTAATTTTAAAAAGTTGCTTACTCCTCTGGATGCTTTTGAAAGGTGTTTATGCATTTAATTAATAATAATTCTAACTTTTGAACTGTAAACGCGTTTTTCTCTGTTATGTGTATTTTCAAGATTTATTGTATTCAGATTATTAAAAGTAAAGAACCGATGAAAATTAAGGAATGAAATTAAGAAAATATTTTTTTTCAAACAGTTTCTGATTTAGGAAATTTAAATCAAAAAGTACTTTAAGAAATAGACTATATTTAAAAAGTAACTTAAAACTTGCAGAAACTTTTGTTCAAATATTTATTATTATTATTATTATTACTATTACTACTACTACTACTACTACTACTACTACTACTTTTGAATTTCTCAATCAAAACTAAAGCTCATATATTTTTTATGTTTAATTTTTTTTTAAGTTGAAAGTTTATCAAGAATATTTTGAGTTTCAGAGATTTAAAATGACCCTACTCTTCCTTTAAAAGAATAAAGTTAAAATTTAAAAATAATAACTTTTATGTTGTAATTTTCTTTATCAATTAGTTGGATAATCAGCACAAATAATTTCAAAATTCTAAATTAAAAACTAATATGTCCCGGAGTCCCGTAAAACTTAAATACTATTAAATTAATTATGTATAGATAATTTATATTGCAGATTTATAAACTAATATTTCAAAAAAAATCCTTACATCTATTCAGGCTTTATAAGAAATCATTCAATTATTGAGAGGTATTGATCTAAACAAAAAATTTTAAAGAAACACTTCTAATCAGAATTATAAAGAAATAATTCAAACCAGAATTCTAAAGAAATTATTCCCAACCATGTTGCATGAAAAGTTAATATTTCCACTTTCTAAATTCTGAACATTTGTACTTACATATTTCCTGAAATATATTTTGTTTCCATTTTATGCCTCATTGTTCCTACTGCAGACAATGCATTGTTCCAGGTTTTACTTTTTCTCCATGCCTTTTTATGGCCATGGATTACGAAAGAAAAGCAAAATTATAGAAGTGGCAAAATTTTCACGTGTACTGAATTGTTTTTTAAAAAACGAAAACAAACACAAATAATAAATCAAAAGCATTTTCGGGAAGAAATCGTTTATTTGCTACAAAAATTCCAAAGTTTATTGAACTAAACTTCGGTATAATACAGACTCTCATGCTGATAAATTTTTATCGTGGATCTTTAATACGAACACAATTTTATAATTTTGCTCATAATAAAATTTCACACGAATCTCTCAGAACTCGTACGAACTCATCTGGCGCGAAATATAGATCTCAAAATTTTCTATAAATTTTATCTGTAAACAATTAACAATATATTTTTGTTCATAGAGTTACAACATATTGCACTAGACAACAGCCCAAAATGGAGCTTTCGTGATGCGTTATGAAAACACATAACGGTTCAATATTATCTGTTACTAGCGTTGTTTTCTAACGTCGGCAATACTGTTATTCCATTTTAACGACGTCGATAGAGTTCAGTTTGCAGATTCTATGGTACGAGACAAGATGAGAAATGCTCTGGATTTCCTCCATGACACTAAAAAGGAAGTAAATAATAAGTGTCATGTATTTTCTATGTGAAAAATACACAAGTAAAAATAAGCTAAGGACGAAAACATATATGAAAACATGAAATTGTGTCAAGTCAAATCTTCAGCAGCTCAGACGGAGCCGTTGCTAGAGAAGACATTCCTGGCACAGTGAAGAAACATTTTTATAGATAATTTTCCGTACGTAGTTTCATTTGTTTCGATATTATCTGGCTTTCTATATCTTTGTACGTCTGTTGTTAGTTTGAGACATATTAAAAAATTTAATTGCATTATATTCTAGTTACGAGCAAAAAATCGATAGTCCTCATTATTAGTCGATCGATCGAGCCTCATTATTTAGAATGAAGGAAAGCTATGAAGCATCGGAAGTTACTCATGGATTTCCATGTCGAGTGCACAGGTCTCGTTTCACAGGTCTGTTAAATGCTTTCTTTATTTTTCCCTCCATTTCCTGTACTCAGGTTTTCTCATCAGGATAGTCATTAGTCTAAGGAATCATTCGGGGGGAATGAAGTGTTGAAGGCACCGATAAATAAAAACTTAGATTATAGGTCCACACACATTCACCAACACATTTTCTTTCTGCAAATTATTTTCTTTGCTGTCATCTTCCTCATAGGATCGACGCCAGTATGCAGAATTGAGGGGTAGGAGAGACAGACGGAGCACTGGGCAGCTGCCGAAGAAGCAGCTGTTTTCTGTCCGCATGCAAATCGTCTACTTTTTGTTCTTTCCATGAAACGCCTGAAATTCGAAAGATCTTCATTAGTACGCAGTTATCAGTATTGATTTAATTATAGTATATGATTTAATTATATTGATAATTATTCGCTTACAAATTTAAAATAATAATTTGATAGTTTTAAATGATATTGTGTAAATCAGGAATTCTCAAACTTTTAAACATTGTGACTCCCTTTTTAAACTAAGTATTTTGGCAACCCCCCAAAGTTAAGACAAAGATTTTCAAAATTTTACACGTACTCAAGAGTTTGTAGAGTATGTGTTTTGTATTGGCGTCACATCCCTTTACTTCATCTTTCCCCTTACTAGTATCATCTCATCTCGAAACTTTGATTGAACAGTTTACAGATTACATTTCAGTTAAGGATATGAGTGGGGTTGTGTGGATAGTCAATCCGTTCAGTGAGCAAGCCTTAACAAGCTGAGCCAAGTTCCCTTCATCATGATCAACTGATAGAGATTTTAAGTGATCAGTCAGCTAAAGTTACTTTTAACATAGCTTATATCGACAAATTTGAATACGTATTAAAAAGGAATACCCAGAACTGTCCAAAACAGCATTAAAAACTTTGATGCCATTTTCTACACATTACAACTGTGAACAAGGATTATCTATAATGATAAATTTAAAAACAAATTCAAGAATTCTTTTGACACTGGAAAAATGACGTAGTTTTCTGTGTTACAAAGCTCGTTCCAGACGTTTAAAAATTGGTTAATTTCAAACAAGATCATGGATCCCATTAACTAATAGAATACAAAAACCAACTTGTAAGTGAAGTAAAAACTTTATGTGTACTCTTTTTTTTAATGAAAACTACAGTAATAAATTAATTTTCTTTAAACTTTCCTTCCACATCTCGTGACCCCCCTGGACACATCCCGTGCCCACCCTGGGGGTCGCGACCCACCTTTTGAGAACCCCTGTTGTATATAATTACTCATTTAAATTTACTAGTAAAAATTTTTATTTAAATTTTTAATATTGAAAATATTTTATCTGATAATTTAACGCTGATTTTAATCTGATAATTTAACACTGTTGTTCTGTTCGGGTCTATATGACCCAAAATAAAATATTATGTTCATAAAAAATATAACGCAGAGATACTTTCATGAAATTTCTTGACAATCACTTTAGGAAAATGATACAATTATGTTCTCCTAAAAGGATTTAAATTTAATTGTATTTTAAAGGAATATTTTTCAATTTATACCTAATGTATCGTTCCAGTAAATCTGATCCAGTGCGCAATTTTTTTTCTCATGCGTGTTCACTTTAGTATGGAATAATACAAAAGAAAAGAATAACAATAGTTTCTCTAATTTATTCGTTTTCGATGACCGTGCCAGAGACGTATGCGTTTGTTCACATGACTAACCTGAAAACTCGTGCAAGGTCAAAAATTAATATGATTGAAAAGGGGGCTAAACTATTTGATCTTACTGCAACGTTTCTTTTTTCTACTATATTTCACTTTTAGATATACTGTAAAAGAGTTATGCCTGTGAATGTGAGACAAAAAATAGAAAAACGTATAAATTTGAGTCATGCTGATACAACTAAACTAATAGAAACTTCTGACAACGGAGAAGAAGTATTCAAATATGATAATAATACAAGTGATGAAATAGAGAGTGAAAGTCCTGACAACTATTTTAATACCAATAGACTTGCAACAATGTTCCTCGACATATTTTGTACCATATTGAGAGTTATTCGTTTTAATGATAAATTCACTTATCAAGAAAAAAAAAGAAATTTGGATAAATTAGCTGCAGGGCGTGATATTTGAAAAAAAGGATAGAAATTCTACCAAAATTATTTGATCTGAATGAAGATATGATTGCGCATGAAAGATTAGTAGGAATTTGTGACCTATGTTCTTTTAAACAGTATATACCAAGTAAGCCAATTTGAGATTAAAATATGGATTTTATGTGACAGTGAAACTTCGTATCCAAATTTACACAAGAAAAGAACAATGTCAAAGCCAGAGAAAAATCAGGGAGTGTGAGTAATGTGTGATCTTACTTATAGACATTGCGACGCAGTATTGCATGTTGTCAATTTTTCACATCTTATAATTTAGAACAAATTCTTCTAAAATGAAAAATGACTATGCGTTTCACCATAAGAAAAAATAAATCAAAAAACTTCCTGAATAAATGCCAAACAAAGAAGTTCACAACACAATATTTTATTTTACCGAAAAACAACAGTTGTATACTACATCCACTCCCCTCTCCCCCCCCCCTCTCTCAAAAAAAAAAAACCAGGAATGTTATTCTTATTAGCACTTTGAATCCTGACAAAGAAGCTAATAACATATCTGAAATAAAAACTATTACTGAGCTTAAAGTATAATTCAACCAAAGAGGCTGTAAACATTCTTGATCAACTTTTAAAAACATACACTTGTAAAAGAAAAACAAACCTCTGGCCCACGATAGTATTCTATAACAGGCTTGATATTTCGGCGTACATTTTGTTCTATGGACTTCGATGCATAGTGAGTGAATGGAACAGAAACAAACTGACAAAACGAGAAGCTATTTTTGGAAAAACTGGAAAAATCACCATTTTTCCACATATTGAAGCAAGGCCACACTTATGAAGAAGCGAGAACTCAATAAAAAAAAAGTGAAAGAAATACAAAGAGAAGGGGGGAAATGTACCATCGGGATCTGCTGAGAATACTTCATTATGTGCACAAATGTGCTCTGTCCATCAAGCAATGACAAAAAAATTAATATATTTGGTAATAATGGCAAAAATCAATTTGCAAATTTCATGTAGGATATTACAGTTCAAATTGTAAATAAAGGTAATTTTTAATTCTGAATATTTTTCTGTTATTTTTATAGAGGCTTTATATTATCGTCGTAAGTTTCGATTTCAAATATTTTTCTTTTATATTTTAGATATTTTATATAATTAGATCCATTTTTTAATTTACATTACTATTGTTTAAACTATTTCTTAAATGCCACTCATCATTTACTGAAAGAAAGGTTAGTTTTCTGAATCGGATTATATTGATCCGAATGCTACATACGTGGAGTAAGTATGAACAGAAGAGCAGGTTTAATACCAAAATGTTAAAATGTTCTGTCATGAAATAATATTCAGAAAAAAAGTATCATAAGAACTATCAGTATTTTTTTCATAATATAGAGTTACACTGATTAATAATATTAAACATAATGAATCTCGATATCGGAATGATTGATTTCTTCATAAAAAAAAGGTATGCTTAAAAATCAAGCATCTTACCTTAGCTCTAATTTCTGTTTCAAAGAATTTGAATAAACACTGTTTTTCTCCTGAGGCGTCATAGCGCTTCTTCCACGTGGTTAGGTGTCCCTTCAACGACGGGTCCCCCAGGCATGTTTCGTAGACGACAATGATGCCGATGCTGAAATTCACCTAAAAGAGTTTTATACACAGGATTACACGGAGGGAAGCCAAAAAATTTTCATTTTTTCAATAATAGAATCTGTATGCAGCTGGAAGTTGAATAAAGACGTCTTTTGTAAACATGTCGATCTTTTCTTTGTAATGTAATTAGTCTCATTCACTTCAAACCTGAAGGTTTCTGGTTCTACAGCCAACATTAGTATAATGTGTTGTAAACGTTCTGTTCTGTGCAAGCGCAATTTTGGCGATATATAATTTTTTGGTGTATTTCTTCGTAGTAGAGAACTGTCTTCGTATTCTGCGCAGTCGGTTAATTTCGATTTCTGAATCCTATTCTAGCCCTAGGAAATAAATAAATGTTTGCTGTTCTTTCTCTATTGGTACAGCTGGTGGCCACGCTTACTCTTCAAAAATAGCTTTGCAGGATCTAATATCACTTAAACACAAAATTGCTCACTCTACTCACAGATCCGCAACAGTCGAATTTCTCAAAAGACAGCTTTTCTGGTAAAAATAAGGGATTACTGTTTCTTAGTAAAAAAAAAAAACTTTAAGTGTTGCCAACTAGGTGACAGAAATGCTACGGCCAAATTAACTTTTGATGCGATTACGTAAATTACTATCTATTTCATTAAACTAAAAGAATCCTAAAGATCTTCTCTTATTTAAATGATATCAAATGCATACTTGTACTTAATGTATATTCTGTCTATATTTAAAAATCTAAGCAGTTTTAATTCAGGTATCTACAAATTCCAAAACTGGGATAGAGAATAGGTAAAATTGTCGAGGTAAGCGCAACTTAGTTAAGTGCCGAGATCTTGAAATTTTCATTTTATAGTATTTTGGGGATAATCTCCTTTTTTGCTTCCATTTGATTTGTGAGGGACATATGTTCGAAGATATTTAAATAAAAAATCAAATATTGCTTAAATTTCAAAACTTTATTCTAATGATGCTTTTGTGCTTTTAAATTTCTTTGTAGATTAATGCAATCGGTTTTTTTTCAGTCTGCTGATTGATTTACAAATCAACAGTTCTAACAAACTTCATACATCAGTATTTAAAAGAGTTAAATATATTTTGTAATTTCTTAATAATGTTATTTAAAATTACAAACAAGTGCCAAAAAACTGGTACACCTATATAATATCGTGTAGAGCAAAGAAAAGTGCTAGAGCACGGCTTGACAAGGAATCAACTCATTTGTGAAGATATTCTATGGACAGGTCACACCATGTTTCTAGCAGGGAAGTCCTTAAAGCCATGGGAGTGAGACGTGGTGGAGATCTCCTAAGGACAGCAAATTGCAAAACATTCCAAATATAGTCGATAATGTTCATGTCAAGAGAATTAGGTGGCCAAGAGTGGAAGAGAAATTCAGATGTATGATCCTCAAGCCATTAGGCAGCTACTGCAAATCTGTGGGGTGGAGCATTATCCTGTTGGAATCGTCCAAGTCATTGAGAATGCACACAGGACATGAATGCGTGTAGATGGCCAGACAGGATGTTGAAGCCCCACTGGCCTGTCATGGTTGAATCTAGACACATCAACGGTCCCATTTTATACTACTTTAACAAGACCCTTACTATCACAGAGGCTCCACCAGCTTGAAAAGTTCCTTGTGAACATGAGAAAGACATAGATTCGTGGAGTTTTCTCCACAGTCGTATACAGCCATCCACGTGATACAGTTGGAAATGTGACTACTTAGACCAAACAACGTTTTTTAAATCATTAAGAGTCCATTGGAGGCTTGGGCAAGCCCAGATAAGCTGCAGAGCTTTGTGTCACTGAGTCATCAGTGGTACACGAGATGGTTTGCAGCTGCGAAAGTCCATATAAATTACATTATGTTGCAAAGAGCGTACACTGACACTTGTTGATGGGCCTGCATTCAAATCCGAAGTTATGCTGATTGGTTGAACACTTCCATTATTTGGATACGATCTTCTATACCATTTTTTCTGGCTCTTCAGTGTACTTTTAAACTTAAGAGAGATTTTTATGCTCGAGTTATTTAAACTCTTGAAGTTGAATCGCAATTAAACGGATTTTTACTTCATTTTATTAATAATTACTTAACTATATTAATAATTTAAAATTATGTATACAAATGTGTCATTTAAATCAATTCAAAAATAACTGGTTTGCAAAGATTGAAAGTGAAAAGGCGTAACTTAAACTTGAATTGCTTAAAATCTCCTGCAGATTTTAATCCAACCCTTATAATTATACGTTCTTATTTTTAAAATATTAGGTTTCAAACGCTAGACAGTTTACCTAGACAGACAAAAATTAAAAATAAAGTGAAAATATTTCATAAGTTTGTATTCCTTAATAACTGCCTATATAAAACTATAGTTCAATTCACTTGCGACAACTCACAGATATAATTAAAACTGGTCCCATAGTAAAAAGCAATTCACAATTTGAAGTGAGCGTCCTTTTCAAAAGATAGTAATACTAACACTGATCTGAAGGTTTGTTCTGCAGACTCTCTTCGAACAACAAGTCAGCCGGTTGCAAAGAATTCCTCAGAACATTCATTCCATTGATGTTCAGACTATCTTCGTCTCTCCTGAAAAGGGCTGAAATCTCTTCAAAAGTCTTATTCTTGGTTTCAGGTATCTTTTTGTACGTGAATGTCCAAAACCCAGCTAAGAACATTGTAAAAACCAAAAAAGTGTAGTTCTCAAAAAACCTCTGTTGGAAAAAAAAGGAAAATAGTAAGGATTCCGTATATTAAGGAGGATATGAAGATTAAATAACAAAAGATATATTAATTATCATATTCAGTAAAAAGAATAAATGACTTCATTATCTTTAAATATATTTCCATGTAGCTCAACATTCCTGAACTCTAGTAACACTAATTTGCATATTGACTTTACATCTTGCAATATCTTGTGTTATTTCTATCTGAAATTATTAATATTATCTCTTTAACTCGTAATTTCAAAAATTAGTTTTTACTTTAGAATCATCCTAATCGATTTTTTTCTTTGTTTGTTTGTTTCATATACTAATAGAAAAATTTCCCATTTTCTGAAAGATCATTACCTAGCTTAAACCTAGGGTAATAAGAAATTGAGAAAATTTAAGTTTGAAAATGGCACGGAAAATATTTAGTGGTCAGCTAAAAATTCTTAGTAACGTGTTGAAAGTTCTATATTTCAGCTTAAACAATAAATAAAATATTAAGAATGATCTAGATTCTTTTTTGAATATTTTTCTCCTCAAAGTATTATTAATTTAAACTTTAAAAACATCCGTACAACATAAACATATTTTATTTTGTTAATACAAAGCCATTATTTAATTACATTTTTAGCATTGTACTTAGTATATTTAAATTTAAAAATGGAACCTTTCCAATAGTAACTCCAAGACATTTTTTTTAAAGTAACATTTTAGAGTTATTATTAGAAAGGTTTCTTTTTGTATAAAATTCTTGCTTCTTCAAGTAAAATGAAAACTTTAAAATGGACTGATTAGTAAAAGTAAACCACTTACCTGCATAATTGGAAAGACCAAACCAACAACAAAATTTGCAAACCAATTAACTGAGACCGTTATGCTCATAGCTGCTGGACGCGGTCCTTGCGAAAATAATTCCGCTGTTATCATCCATGGAATGGGGCCTATAGTAAAATAGCAAATAAAAGTTTTAGGACTTGCATGTATGATAACAATACATACTTTCTGTTAAACATTTGTATTTGTATTTGCTATTACTTCAAATGGACTCACCAGGACCCATGGCATAGAAGACTACAAAGAGCAATGTACTGACCACACTGAAATATGATAACCATTGATAGAGGAACTGAAAAGAGAAATTAATTTTGTAATTGGCAAAAACCAAGTCCCTTAAAGAAAAAAGCTCAAAATTTTCGCATACAATTTTGATTTTAATTTTTGTAGTTAATTTCTTTAATTCCAAAATCTATCAACAATCATAATATTTTTTGGAATTCCTTTTTCTGGTAATATGTAAAAAATTAAAATATAATGCAGTGAAAAGTTGATGTACAGTATTATAACTTCATCTGCAGCCCTTATTCGACACAGGTAAGTTATACGTCCCCTAAAATCCCCACGTTTCAAAATTGGTAGGCTTCACGGAGAGTTGAAATGGGTAAGGTGCACGTGTCTCAAACTGAAAGTATCCATATTCTTTATTAATTACGTCACAGAAAATGTCCACTCTAGAGAGAAAAAGTTACAACCTTGAAAATAGAACAAAAAGAACGAATAATGCGCTCTAATCAATTCTTGGAAGTACTAAAGAGGTAATCCCCTCTTACTCCGGAATCTCTAACTCTTGCTAATGCACTCCCTAATCAGGTTCCAAAATCATAGATATGCTGCAAGACGCATCCAATTCTTAACAATGCTTTTGCCTATCGTAATGCACATGATAAAACCACCGTTCCTTGAAATTCATGTATTTATCAAATTGAAAATTGCAGTGATTTTTAAATTTTTTTATGTTAGAATAAAATTTAAATAGCTTAAATTTTTGAAAATAAAAATCAATATGTGTACCATTTGAACTTTTTAAAAATATATTTCTATAGCGCAATTAAAAACAAAAGTAAACATATAAAGTCTTCAGCATTTGTTGTTGTCGAATGTTTCTGCTTGGAAATTACACTATTCAGTAAAATAGTTAAATAATTCATCTTCAGTTGAACTGATTGTAGATCATTCCATTGATCAAAACAAACAAGGGCATATGGTAAAGAGTCTTTATCTCATTTCCAGTTCCAGGTTATAATTTAAAATAATAAAATCTCTGTAAGGTCGGAAGATTCGATCTTGAAATACTGTTGAAAACGTGCTAATTGAAGTTTAACTTGCTGGTCGCTTAAAATACTTTTTAATTTTTCTGATTCCAATGTTAGTTTCAAACCTTCGGTCCCCAAACTGCAGTTTAGAAGAAAATTGTTTGATTTGAAGCATGTTGGGCATATAATGACTACAATGATTTGTAATTTAAGATATTTTAAACACATTATCCTTCGTTTCAAATGGTCTTATTTGTGGAGTAAAATTAAATGTTAAGCAATATTGTCTGAAAGAATAGTTTAATAAAAAAAATATTGTCCATGTTTTCCTATTGTTGCTAAAATTGCAATACGACGATCAATTGACACTCAAGTACAGTTTTCAAAAATGTGTGGAAAAGCTTTCCTGTCTTTTCCTTGCCTTTGTATCTGGCTTAGACCAGTAGATCTTTTATTTCTACTGCACATGTCCTATTCTTCATGCACAATTGTCAAAACAATAAAAATTTAAAAAAAAACATACGTAAGTATTTTTCTTAAAAAGGACACGAAATTTGGATAACACCTTAAAAGTTCAATTTTGCAGCGCTAGTTCCAAAAAGTTTCTTTGTAATTTCCATTCAAACGAAGTGTTTGGATCATATTCATAGCAAAGTATTGGGTAGGGCTTTATAAGCACCGTTAATACATTCAAAATATAATATAAAGGGATATTTAAAGTTAATTTAATTCTGGGATTTTTTGTATTTTTTGAATTCAATCTATAATTGTAATATGTTTGAAGATAGTTATTGTTAAAGAGCCAAATTTAACTAGTGTTCCTTTTTTATTTGTTTTCATTATAATATGTTAAGAAAAAATTTGCATCCTTTAATGTTGTAGATATTAACGAACCAAATGAATGTTTTCCCAGAAAAATATCATAATTTTCAAGTAAGTTTATTCCTCATGATAATCTATGGCTCCGACTGTAAGCCCAGTATATTTTAAGTATTAATGTATTAATTTTTTACTCATTATATTGATTATTTATATTGATTATTTATTTTATTATTTTATTATTTTAAACATTTAATACTTGCTAAATTATTCCATAAATGAAGTCCTGGTAATTTATTAGTCAATAGTTGAATTTTCTTTGAATTGATAATTTTAAAATAAGTTTTATATCCTCCAACAGAGGAGGATATATACCTTGACGAGCATCGTAATTGTGATAAAAATGCTGAAGATGAACATTCCTCCAAGACCGTAGAGTTGCAAGGTTCTTCTGCCTTTCCGATCCATTAAAGGAATTGAGATGAGTGTCATAATAACCATCACAATTCCAACACCAATCGTAGCGAATTTCGCAGCATTCTCAGGCAGACCAGCGCCCATAAAAAGACCAGTTGAATAATAAAGGACCTAAAAGAAAAAACAGTTAAATGTCGAGAAACGAGAGTTTCTGAGGCACCATCGTAAAATCTTAAGATATGAATGAAGAGAGAGAGAATATTTGAGCTCTGTTCGAAGTTTCTTAGTAGGCCTTTGTCCAACCGGAGACTATAAGTAGATAGGTGAATGGCAAATTCCCCAAATATAAATGGAATCGATATAAACAAATAAGCTTTCGGCTATATCTCTGAAACTATTATATATCTCAAAGAATTTTTCACTCTCATAAAGAAAATTATCCTATTTCATAAAGTGATAGAATAAATGCACAAGTAATACAAATTTAGTATTTTTTTATGAATTTTTAATGATAAATATGGGTTAAAAAATTGAACTGTGACATACTAAAATGTTTCCAAGCAAAGTTGACATGTTAAAATACCAGAATTCAAAAAAATGTACGTATATTTTAAATAGTTTTCGAAATATTTACAAAAATTTTTAAATTCCTTCAGTCGATTTACAACTTCCACTTTTTAAAGGACCGTATATAAAACTTATTTGCATATTTAAATCTATTCTTCATGAAACACAATTTTTAAATATCATTGCAATATCGCATTTAGATTAATACTGCATTTATAATCTTATCAGACGATTTTAAATTAACATGATTTTTTTCTTTAAAAAATAAATCTTTTTTTATTCAGACATTTATTATGTAAAATTATGTAAATTATTAATTATTAATAATTATACTGATGGACAGGTTGACTATTAAAATGTTTTAACTTTTAATTAGCTTTCACTCTTAACCAACAGTAATCACTTGCAAGTAAATAAAATAGAGATCCAAGGAAATCCGCACTATTTATTTACTACTCTGTTACTTAATTGCCGCTAAAAAAATCAAACAACGTATTTCCATTTCCATAAGAATTAAGATTATATTAATTTATTAGAATGGGGTCAATTTTAAGACTAAATAATTAATTGATTTTAAAAGATATGGAAAATCTTCAATATTTAAATAAATACAAAAATTAGTTGTATTTTGAAAAATGATATTCATACTAAGGATAAATATGAATTGTACTGCTTATTCTCCGAAAATCTTTAAATAAAAACTCTGAAAAGTCTTATTTTGTTACTAACAAGCGAAATTTATTTAATATTAGGTTCCTGGTGTGTTAGCCGTTTTTGGTCAGAATTTTAAGCAAACAAAATTAAGTACATCTCAAAACCTACTGCACATTTCGGAGCGAGTTTCTCTACATACTCATTAAAAGATCTGCTGAATCGAATTATTAAGAAAACTTGAATTCCATAATGAAAAAATTTCGAGTCAGTTAACTCTTCTGTATTAATCAATCTGTCCATTTAAGCCCTTTCCATCGACACTAATCAACTGAAGATACGTTAATAAACAGCAGTTACAGACGTTTTATTTTGTTGATGTTGTACCAATGATTTTTTTAAAAATAAAATTACTTCTGAAACAAATTAAATTCAATCTTTTAGATAAAATTCTTTTCAGATAAAATCAATTGCAATTTCAATACAATTTTACATTGTAAGATACATTTCCCACCATCTGACACATCTAGATATCATTGGCAGGAAAGATTTCATTATAGTTCAAATAACTGTTAGAACTGATCTGAAGACAGCTTTTGATATCAACGATATTTTATTTTATTATTAATTAAGGAAGGAATAAAAATGTCAAATTTTGGGTGGTCATAGCAATTTTTCATGAGTATCTAAAGTGAATGTTTTGACTATATATATATATATATATATATATATATATATATATATGTGGACTGCATAAGTTCATTCAAACTTTAAAAAATCATAATTAAAAAAGTAATTTTCGAAAAAAAACGGTAGTTTGCGGAATATGTTCCAGCTCTAGAATAGTAAAATTCAAAGAGCCTTTGAATTTTGCTATTTCCATTAAAAAATTTATTTAAAAATTATAGATAGAGGACGCCTATATGTCATACCGAGATAGTTTATGCAACTCAGAATAGCTATAAAATTGAATATATATATATATATATATATATATATATATATATATATATATATATTATATATATATATATATATATATATATTCCAATTTTCAATCCACAATTTATTAATTAATCATATAAAAAATAACAAGAACTGTACAAAATTGCAATATCCAGTAAAAGAAATGAATTATTTAGGTTTTCTTAAGGTCTTAAAATCTCCCAACTTTTCCATATTCATTAAATCTAATTTTGACAGAAAATTAATATCTTCACTTTAAAATTACAGATTTCCTCAAAACAATTACTCAAAAATATAAAATAGTATCTATCAAAGAAATGTATGAAAACTTCATAAAATAATTTTATATCTAAATCAATCAAATAATAAAAATTTGTACAACATTTTAGTGCGTCATAAAAAATACATAAGGACTGATTTTTTATAGAGTATAATCAACTATATAATGCTACTTACTGCATTGATGCCTGAGAGTTGTTGAGTGAGTTGCATTACAACTCCTATAACTAATGGAAGATGGAGGGATCTGTTCTTAAGTAATTTCCATATAGTAATCTCTACAGGAGGAGGCTGTATACGAAATTCCTCAGTGAAAGCAGTCTATAAATCAAGTAATAAATTTTCTTTAATCAGCTTCACGAATTCGTTACAACAATTTCTGAATAATAAATAAATATTTTTATTACTTTGAGATCCGATTTAAGACAAGAATTCAAGTTAAAATCCAAAAAAAGTAAATATAATCTTAAATTTTTGAAAATAGCCATAAAAATAATTTTTATGAATGATATACATAATATGAGTAGGGAGTAATTAAACGATGGTTTAAAACGCAGTATATAAATAAGCACTTGTCGGAAGAACCGGAAATTTTTCTAGATCACCCATTAAGAAATGTGAGCTTATTTGATGAAGGGAAAGATTTACAAATGTATCGATAGTTAGGGCCGTGAAAGTAGTTATGAAGAATATTCACAAAATGAACATAACTTGTCAAAGGGGAATATGTTTTAGACGAACTCTTCAAAACAGGATGTCGAAGGGAAACTAAAGTATCTAGGCTAAAGGGCGATTTCATTCAAAGAAATGTCACCTTGAAAAAAAATCTTTATATAAACTCTAACAACTTAAACTCTTAAACTCTTTATATAAACTCTTCCAAGAAATGTTCAATAGGCTATCCACTCTTTTTGCTGTAATTTTTTGTCTTTCGCCAAGCAAAATTTTCTTCCTAGGAGTGCATTCGAGTAAAATTTTCAAGTAATTTTCGCAAATGTTTCTTCATTTATAGCATTTTAAACTCGTAACTTAAATTATAATGAACCCATATAAACAAAATTTCTAGAAAAATTTTAGAGTCTCATCCCTCTTTCAAAAAAAAAGTAAGCATTCTAAAGGAATGAAAAATAATCAATTTAGATGAATATTATAGGATTAATCATTAAACTAATAAACTGTCAATTTGGCAAACTCTTTTTAGATTTAAACACTGCTCATTTTACTTAAAATATTGTAATTCATGGGCAATATCTCAGCAAGTAAAAGTGTAGACATAAATTCCAAGTTTATTAAGTAAAAACATTCTAACTATTTTTGAATTCTACTGTGATAATTATTAAAAAAATTACTGTTTTAAAGTTAATTTTTTTCATTTCATGGTTCGAAACCCCCTTTATGATATTATTAAATAATATTTATTTATATTCATTAAAAAGTTATAAATGTTTCAGAATCTCACTTCAGGCTCATGTTGTTGAGCTCTGTCTTCTGCTTTCATTTCTTCTATGTCCTCCTCCACTAGACTTGAGCACCTAAGTTTCTGCAGGGCTGTATGTAAGAATCCTTTTTAGAATTTTTTTTTCAATATTGATTGAATTATACGAATATATTAATTTCAACTTACCCTCTCGGGCGAGAGACTCCTGCTGCTTCGAGATGAGCAAATATCTTGGACTTTCAGGACATAAAGGAAGGATGAGAAGTTGTAATACAGCCGGTATAACGGAGATTCCTGAAATGCATTTGACTTATAAAAATGTATATAAGGGTAATTTTATACAAAAAGCGAATTTTCAAAACTAGTTTGCAACATTACATCGCAATCGAAGATAATCCTATCCAAATTAAAGAATTTTATTTTTGGCAATATTTACATGTGACCTTTAATTGAAACACAGATTTCTTTCATTTGAACTTTTAATTTGCCTTTACAAGACAATATTCTACATTATTCCAATGAGATGCATCGTATTTTGAAATATATAACAAAAACAGACTTAGATTTCCCATTGGAGATGCCTTGTGTATTTTAAAATCTTAGTATGACTGTCTTTATTGTATCAGGAGGCAGGAAGATATCGTATGTATTATGATTAAGTTCTTACCAATTGAAATTATAGCAGTTACTTTTTCTGTGATTGTAAAGTACACTTAAATTCATTTGAAGGAATTAGTGACATTTAAAAATTTCTTTAAGATTAAGAAATTTGTGGGGAGAAATACACATATATTCTGTGCAGATTTCCCAAAAAATTTGTGATATCGAAATATTTTATCCCATCGTGATTATTTTGCTTAATTGTTGATGTACAGCTATTTTAGTTAATTTTCTTTTACATTGGTATATTTACTTAATATATGCAGCAATAAATATTTGTTCAGTCTCTAAATCGAAATTTATAAATAATTTTGTGTGTATCATATTATTTGTATATAAACAGAATTCCACCCATCTTTAATAGAGGGCGTTAGTAATACTGCTTGTATTTAAATAAATTGAAATAGTGTATTTAAATGTTTTGACAACAACTTTTAAAAATTAGAGTGTGATCTCTGATTAATGTTTAAAGTATATCGTTTTAGCCGAAAAATAAAGTTGAGTTTTGTGCCTATCAGACAATTTTTGCAGGAAGCTCTGTTATATTATTTTATTTTACAGAAAATTGCCACAGAAACACATCAATTGCTGCTGGATAGTTATTGGGAGCATGCTGCATCGAATACCATTTACAAAGAATGGATTCGGCGATTTGAGTATATCAATAGGCATGACAATGAACATGGTAAATGCTTAAACGAAATCCATGATGTAGATATGGAAGCATTACTCGATGAAAACATCAGGGGTGAACTACATAAGCAACAGTTGAATTTGAATCTAACGCAAAAAAAGAAGCGCGCAGTATATTACGAAAAACGTGTCAAGGTAGTTTTTCAATAATGCTCGATCTCTTGCTACCAGGCCACCGAAAGAATCTTTAGAATCACTTCACTGGGTCCACCCTTCCGATTCTCCAAATGTTACTCCCATAGACTACTATTTTTTTCGTTCCACGCAGAATGCTCTTTTCTGTACAGATGCTCTGTTCCCAAGCATATATAAGCTGGTTTGATAACTGGATTGCATCTAAACAACTAGAATTTATTCTTCACTTTTGTTACCCGATAAAGGGATAAAAATTGTAATTTCTGGAGAGGGGGAGGATTTTGACTAAATCGATCTTTAGTTTTTATCATAAAGAAGTGCCTTCATTTACTTAAAAATTGGTGTCATTTACATACTCATTATTTTGTTATTTGAATTTTCCAACTAAAATAGGAGTTTTAAGTGAACGCAACGCATTCATATAATCTCTTTTTTTTTTACGAAATTCATATTTTAAAGGATAAATGATATGATAATTTGGTTTTATTTTAATATTCAACCTAAAATAAAAAGATACCCATACCTTACATCTACAGTAACTCTTATAAATATATTGTGCATGAAACTAAATCATTCCGTTTGTTTCAGTAGTTATAAAATAAAAAAATCATTTATAAATCTTTAAATTTGGCTTTTTTATTTCTTAAAATTCGGTAGAAGAATTAAAATGACTAAACAAAATTTCAATAATTGTTTGAAAATAGAAATTACTTCAATGGAAGAATTATTGTTGTAAATTTATATATTCTTAATATCCAGATAAGAAAAAGTGGAATTAAAAATTCAACCGATATATTCACCAAGCTTAAATTATAGTAATTAGTATATTTAATTAAAAATATATTCACGGCTATGTAATATTTTTTCTCAAAGCATACAGTTTAAGTAATTAGAAAAATAAACTTTGATTAAATGCAAAGTTGCAATGAAACGAATACCAAAAAGGAATGGCCACCCTCCAGCAGTTCCGAGAATAGCCTCGATGCCCAGCACCTGCGACAGTAGAAGGCCAATTGTGATGCCTAATTGATTCACAGTCCCTTGAAAAATAATGGGAAATGCGAGTTTCAACATCCAAAAGGAGAAATAAATGTGAAAAAATAAAAGTTTCATGTCGTAAAGTTTATACCTACCTAACCCTCCTCTTAATGTAAGTGGAGAAATTTCAGATAAATACATTGGAACCAAAGCTGTGTTGATACCTAGGCATATAAATTTATTCTTTAATTATGTTACCAAGACACCCATACAATAAAGAGAGTATAAAATAAAAAAAAAGGTTTCTTCAAACTTTTATTTCTTTAAACAAATAAGGAATTAAAGAAAAGGAGAAATAATATTTTGTAGACTAGTCTATATCTATCCATGGTTTAGTTTTCAAATACTGAAAAAGTAATAAAATTTTACCGTTTTCCTTAAATGATTAAAATAATGATAAAAATATTTTTATTGCGCTTTTCTTTCCTAAAACTAGAAGTATAACAATAGATTATCCTTTTTTCGGAAATTAACTTTATCAGTTGCCTTTCTTCAAGACGTTTGGATAAAATACTTTGATTTGATTAAAAGCATTACATATAAATTCAGAAAGTCTTTCTTTCTAAATGCTGGTGTAATCCAAAAGCTTCCTTAGTAGTAATTGCAAGCAAGCAAATTAAATTCAATAAAATTAGCTTAACTGCACAGATACGAAAAACGATACATTTCTATGTTCAAAAAAGATTTCTGTCATCATACAGTTAATAACTGTAATGTAACTTTGGTGACAATAATTTTGAAAAAACTACTTTCAGTTCTTCAGATTTCAAATTTCGCAAATACTTTTCAAAAAACGTTTGACGGCATAAAAGTTATAAGGCTCTATTAGACATGAAAAATACATATATCACTATTCCATTCAAATTAGATTTGGGCCCATTCAAACAAGATATGGTATCCAAATAGTTCAAAATATTTTCCTTCAAAATGCTTTTTCGTAAATTCATTTGTATATAGATACTAATTGAGAAAACTAATTGAGAAAATTTTCAAATGAAAAGACAATATTGAGTATTCATTAAATTTTTTGGCTTGTTTTGAAATAAATTATTATTTTCCTATAAAGTTTTTAAAAAGAGCAAAAATATTTAGCTTTCAGGTGCATTTCAAGTATTACTTGTTATGATGGTCTTTCTATGTTTACACAACCATTTTTCCCCTGAAGAGGATTACCATGCATATTTTTTATTTAAACTTTCATGTACTTGAAAAATCTACTAAAAGAACTTTAATTTGGAGATATACTAATTTAAAAATACTCTTCTTTAGAGATATGCTATCTTAATTGTACTATAAAAGTACGATATCTTATGGGTATTTTACTAAGAAAATTATCTTATAAGTATTTTCCCACTTAGTAGTATTTTTCTTTTGAAATACGGTCAATTCTGCAATTTGCAACGATATGCACAAAGAACTATAAATACTTTTCATTTGAACATTAAATTGCAGTATTAACATAAATATGCAAAAATAAAAATAAAATGTTTTATAGAAGAGCATGAATTTAATATTAATTATTTTCTAAATTTTATTCCACCGAATCATTGAAAACTAGATCAACAATAAAAATCAGATGAATAAGTAACATGCCAATGTTTGTTATAAATCTAGCTGGTATATATTGATATTTTACAAATATATGCATTCAAAATCTTCCCTCACATTGTATTACCTATATTTTTGGTCAGACTCTAACTCTTAGTTTTCTGGAAGAAAATATTCCAATATATTATTTAATTTACATTTTTATATAATTAATTATAAGAATACTTATTCTGCTCATGTGTTAGTTGGATATCATGGCTTATATAATAATCGAAAATCGAGAAGTAGTTGCTCGTTATTTTTACATTCACTTCAACACTGCACGATTTTGTACTAAATACCTATCAATTTTTAAATTCACTTAGTAACATTGGTATGGCAAAACAATGTTTATATATCTTTCAAGGTACTGACAAAACAAAATGACGTATCACAGAAATCTTAACTAGCAACATTGATTATCTTAAATTTAAATCTGTAATACAAATATATATGAAAGTAATAATTTTAACAAAATACTTCATCATTATAATATATGTGAATGAATCGGAACTATAGTGAAACAATGTACAAATCATAAACGTATAAATGATGCTTTAGTGAATATACTATTCAGAATTTAAATTTAGCCATGTACTGACCCTTGCTTGTTTTGGATTGGATCTGAATAGTGATAATAATAATAATTTTATGAAATACGATAAAATACTTACCACAGTTCACTCCGATGATAAACCGGCCAACAACTAAGATTTCAATGCTGTGCGAAATTTTGCTGGAACCCATGAGTGCTGCGCCAATAATTCCAAGTATGTTATTTACAAGAAGTCCTCCTTTCCTGAATAGATAAATTTCATGAATTTCAGGGTTGCAAATGTTCAATAGATGATTAGAAATTATTGAAAAATAATTAATAATATTTATTAAAATATGCTTATAATAAAGAAAATAATTGCAATAAACGATAAAAGGGTCCCAACATATTTATTCCGAGACAAACGGTATTAAGTGTATTACTTTCCCCATTTCATTTTCTATAAGAGAAATCCGGTTACTTTAAAATAAGTCATTTTATTTCCTCTAGATCTGTTAACTCATTTGAAAAACTACATTCTAAATATTTTTCTATTTTATCTGATTTGAAATGTAAATCCAATTCTTTCGAATAAAATTAGGGTTATAATTTTTGAACTTTGGCTTATATTATTCGAAAAAGATTTTTTATTAAAAATTTATTTAACATTAATACTGAATGCTTTAACTAATTAAAGATTAAAATCTTTTCATCTATTAATTTTACAACTGTTTGAAGATATTCAAAGCTGGTGTCCATCACCATTTTTATTGCATCTTTTTATGAAACTTTGCAGTTACTGTACATTTAATTTAAATGAAAAACTTCTAAAACTTTAATTACAAACTTTTAAATATAAAACCTGCAATGAAGTGCAAATACTAATAAAGTAATGCAATTAAAAAAACAATAACAGGCATTTTCAAGGTGTCAGAATATTACGATCAAACTTTCCATGCATTATTTATACTTCAAAGGTCTAGATTGTCTTTCAAAAATATCGGAGAACGCGGGAGAAAAATGAACAAAAATGGATTATTTTCTGCTAAACCATTTCACTGTTTTATTTATAAGATGGCGCATTCCAATTGGGGAACATTTTCTGATTTTGATACAAATGGAAATCCATTGAATACTTGACTTATCTATATATTCGGAGTAATTTTAATATTGGGTTATAATCTTTATGAATGGTACATTTTTTGGCTTACAATTAACTATCAAAATTCGATAAATCGATGCACGTAGGGCATTCGGGCAAAATAGTTAAGAGGTTAAAGAAATCATTTCTGGTTGCCACATACCTTCCAAATTTATTTGCAATCGAGCCCCCAATCAGTCCTCCCATCATTCCTCCAATAGCAAACACAGATACAATCAAAGACCATAGTAAATCTCGAAAATCGTCAGATATCTCCGATCCTGTTCGAGCCTTATAAACATCAGTGATGAATTTCTGAATGATCTAAAATTTTCATATAAAAATAAAATTATTAGTAACTTATAGGGTTTAAATTATTAAAAATGGGCATTTAATGTGGTATATGTTTAAGAGATGCTTAATATTTAAAGTTACTTTGTTCAAGAAACTTTATTTCGCCACTTTATTTCATTTATTCATTTCAAAGCATTCAGAAAAAAAACTTCCACTGTCTCATTAATTCTATAAAATGAATGGAGGTAAATTGAAAGTGGAAATGATTTTAATCGGTGGGTGTGTTATTCAATAAGAGTGGCATTAATACTATAAATACTAGAATATAATTATCAAGCACTAATTTATTTATATCTTTAAAGAGATAAATATATGTAGGGAGTAAGACTTATCTGAAAAATGAATAAAAAATCGCAGTTGTAAGCTAAATTATACTGTATAAAACGGCAAAATGTTTAAATTATTGATATAAACTTTAAATTTCTTGAAAAAAAATCATTATTTCTTCATAAAAACTTTTAATATCATATGGATCTTTCCACATATTTTTATTTATCGCTATAGGTTTATTTGCATGAAGAACTAAATATGGGAAAATTTTTGCTGACCTTTTAGCAGTTGCCAAAAAGCATTTTGTTAAACCATTTTGTTCGTTTGAGGCGTTCCATGTTCGTAAAGGTGTGGAATTTATAATTGAGTTTTTCTCATTTCTCGATGTCCTTGAGTTCTGAAGTTTTGTATACTTGTGCATTTTCAATCATTGTACCCTATTTTAATACTTTCTGAATTAAAGTACTAACTAATCAATATATTTCATAACCTATAAATTTTATGTAAAAGTTTTGCTGGATAGTAGGGAATTTGAGAAAATTTATTTAAAAATTCCTTAGCATTTGTAACAATTAACTATAAAACAGGAAAATGAGAGAATAATTAAATTTGTTTTTAAATCGGAGCATTTATAAAAGTGGGATTGAAAACTGAACTGTTTTATTAACTTTGTTTAAATGGATTTATAAAACTTTTCAAGATATGTTTATGTTCCGCGTCTAGAATTATATGTTTTGTATTTTTTTTAAAAAGAACAACTTACTTTTTGGGGTGCGTTGATAACACCTGTATTGTAGCCAAATTGAAACATTCCTAGGACGGCTGCAAAGATTGCAAATACCAGCATACATGTTAGACCCTAAAAGAAACACATTTCCCTCAACATTTTTGAACTCATAAATTATATTACATTGTAAAAATTCTGAAAAACTTCGATTTCGCATGACAATGAATCTTCTCATTGTATTTTTAAAATCTATTCACTTTTGTTAATTGTAATGAAGACTATTTAATTGTATTTTTAAACATTAAATATTTTCTGTCAAACTGAGAATTTTTATTCTTAGGAAACATAAACTTAACCAGAAATTATCAAACTGAAAGCTCTGACAGATTTCAGTTTTTTGCACTGAAAATATATTGAGGTCTTACTCAATAAGTAAGTACATTCAATATGAATTAAAACTCTTTAATTTGAAAAAAATATGTCACTTTTAGTGTTTACGATGTTAAAAATATCGACATCAAATAGCGACAAAATAATGTAGTAAATACAAAGAAAAATATTATTTCAAAATATTTCTTTTGAAAAATAGAAGTGATTTCTTCATTGAGTAAAATATCATAAAGAAATAGATGTAAATTATTTATTAGTTTCTCTTTTCACCAAAATATACCAGATTACATCCCATTCACCATTTCATGCGTAAATCTTAAGTAAATCATGAATAATATTAAAGCTTTACACTTAAATCAGTGCAATAATTATTGTAAAATGAGAATACTTACTGTTATGGTTTCCATCATGTTTTATTAAATATCATTTTTCAATTAATAAAATATTTTGACCTTAGAAAAAAATTACTAAATAGAATATGATTTTGAAAAATGAACCAAGATTACTTAAAATAAATAGATATTCTTTGTATAGAGAGTGTGCAAAATCATAACTTTGCCTCATCCTATTATTTTTTAATTAAAAGTTTTGAGAAATTTACTATGAAGCATCAAACTATTATCTGAATTTTTGTTGCTAACAGTGGCGGACTTAGGTACTTCGTGACTCTAAGCAATGTGCATTTTGAAATGCACCTTTTAATAAATTATATTTAGTTTCGCGTTCTAGCATATTTTAAGCATAGCATCATTGCTCAGTAAAGTGAAGCGAGAATACCTTTGTATACTTCTGGTCGCAAGCGCTCTCTTATCAATAAAAAATTTAGAATCTTCGGCAATTTGCCAGGCCTTTGACTTTCTTACCATTCCTGAGAAACCCTTACATTTTCTTACAGATAGTCTTTCAGTTCTTATGATTCTTCAAAATTATATATATCATAATTTATTTAATATATATAAGAGAATTTGTCTTATACGAGTTGGTGGAATATTGGGTAACCTTGAGTTAGGTACTGATAAAAAATAGCCAATTGTATTGCCTTCAAAAAGTGAAGTAACTAGTATGATTTTACTGTATTATCAGAAAATAAATTTGCATCTTGAATCTCAATTCTTATTATTTCATGTTCGTCAAAAGTTCTGGCTTTTAAATGGTCGAACAAATTGTAGACCTGTTGTACATAAATGTGCAGCTTTCTTAAATGTAAAGCCAGTAGTAGTGAGCAGTTAATGGGATCTCTTCCTAAAGAAAGAACTACAGCTAATTACCCCTTTAGCTGCACTGTAATAGATTTTACCGGTCCATTTCCGATTAAGAATACAATCAACGCAAAGGAAGTTATCAAAATGTTTAGATTTTCTTATATGTTTTGTAACGAAATGCAATTATTTAGAACTTGTTACTAAATTATCGTCCCAAGCGTTTGTAGCTATTATGAAGCGATTTTAAACTAGAAGAGGAAAATGCTCTAAATTATTTTCAGATAATTCTACTAATTTTGTTGGTATCCATAAGAAGTTAAGGCATTTACATAACACAGTAAAAATCCCAGACAACATTTTATCTGGTTATCTTAGGAGTGAAGGTACTGAATGGAGATTCTTGCCTCCCAGAGCTTTGAATTTCTAAGGTTTATAGAAAGATGGGGTTTATAGAAAGATGGGAGTTAGGTCATTCAAACATCATTTTAACCCTTCCCTTACAGATTTTTTTGAAAAAAAATTGTTAAAAGTCATCACATTTTTTTAAATTTTATTATTAAATACTAGGAAACGAAACAAAACAAAATATGTAGGTTTTAAAAGGAATTTTTAATTTTTTGCAGGTATAAAAGCATTTAGTTTTAATAATAGTATACTATCCCGAGTAAAAGTATAACGAGCAGGAGTAGGTGGCAACTACGTTTTTTGAATTGTACACCACTGGCGAGCTGCCGGCAAATCATCCGACTCCGAAACACTTGAACTATCGTCTTTACTAAGGCTACATACAGAAGAATCACATCCATTTTTTTCAATTTCCACCTCTTTATAATCACTATCTATAAACTCATCGCTTTTGCTGTCTTGCATCATTGCCATTATTTTACTTACTTTCAACGCAACTATACTTCTTTATACATTATTAATCCGCAAGCCGATGTATATTATACAATTGGGAAAACACTTGACCCGTCTCGCCAAAAGAGCCGCGAAACCAACAAAACTCGGCTAGCTGCCAATCAAAGTTGAATATTTCCTTTCATTTTTTCCAGGCGGAATGAAACCGTGATAAAACAAATCGTACTGACAAATTCTGCTTCGCCCGTGTTTTCTCGGGATGATAATCAACTTCAATATATACGAGCCTAAGATAACTCGGAATAATCAGGCAAGCGGTTAAAAGAGTCGCGGGAAATTCAGAATTAATTTATGAAGAGTTTCTGACTTTAACATCACAAATAGAAGGGATTTTGAATTCTTGACCTCTTGTTTTTCTG
>JAOUZG010010951.1:6323378-6344734 GCA_026289955.1 Argiope argentata
AGAATTGTTTAGTTATTTCCAGGAAATGATAATAAAATTAGAGTTGTAAGTATAAACACCCAGAAGGGTCTCTTTAAAACACCTATATAAAAATTATGTTTATTACCTGATAAAAAATTATTAATTCTTCTGTATTATACAGAAAACTATCATTTTAGTCATATTTCAGAAGTATTATTTAACAGTGTAAGGTTTAATATTTTACTATAATTTCTATGTTAACATTTTATCTTTATAATCAAAAATTTTATAATCAACAATTAGTTCAACGTAAACATGTCAACGGGCGGCAGAATGTTCAGTAAAGTGAAGCGATAATACATTTGTAAACTGAAGTGAATTACTTCTGGTTGCGAGCGCCCTCTTGTCAATAAAGAATTGGGAGTCTTTGGACGCGGCGGTGTGTTGTGTTTCTTTTTTAACTAATCAATGAGGGGAAGTGTAGAGGTTTTTTAAGTCATTTTTTTATTTAATTAACTTTATGAAAATAAGTTTTTATTTATTTATTATGATTTAGTATTTCTCAGTGTTTATAAATATTATGATAGGTAAGTGAACGAAACGCAAGACACAAAGATCTGACTTATACTTGTCAAATTATTAATATTATTCTAATAATATTAAAGATTAATTTCAATTAATATTACCGATTTTATGGCAAAAAATCTTTATTGTTAAAAAATTTGTAAATTTAACAACAAAAGTTATCTTTTTCTAGACTAGTTTAGCCCTCTTTAACTCGAGTGTCCGCATGAAAACTTTCTACTGTTTGCTAAATTCTTACTCCCACCGAGGTGAGCACTTCAGGTTTAAGGATTAAAATGTCCCTTATGGTCGTTATTTTTAGCTTTGCATATAGGTACAATAAGGCTGTGGGTTCGAGTTACCTAATCTATCAGAACAAGTTGTACAGGGACTGGTGTCGGCGGTTAGGTCGCAATTTCAGTTCCCGTTTCCGTGATGTTGTGAAGATTTTTATGCAGGCACACCGTATGGTTCGACTGCTCTGGGGTAATTGTCATTCTAATTATGTGTTTAGAAATCCCTAATCAAAGTTAACTTTGATTGAACTGACAATAACTCTAATAGTAATTTGTATTGTCCTGAATGATTATTTTCTTATTTCCTAATCACTTAAAAAAGGTGAATTTTCTTCAAAAACTATTTAAAAGATTATTACATGGTTTATAGAAACTATTCACTTATTATAAAGACAAAAAGATAGTTTGAATCGAAAACAATTTATAAAAATAATTTTAGAATAGCTGAGCACTTCTATAAAAATCTTACTAAGTCATAAGTATTTTCTTTTGATACTCGAAATTTTCCCGTAAGCTATGCATAAATTTTAGTATTTAATGTATTACATTTTATATTATATACATATTGTGATTTTATATTAAATTCATAAAATCAAATTATTTTCAATTTAGCGGACAGGTTTTTTTCTCAATCTTGTATACATAAATGTCTTAAAGAAAAGATTAAAAAAGTATTATCAATTTGTGGTAGACTTTAAGATAAAAAAACTGTATTTGAAAATTAGTAAACAACCATCAATCACAACAGGATAAATCTTGAGTTTTTCAATATAAATTTTTAATAAAGTCATGAAAATTCAAAAATAGTTCATATTCAAACTTTTCTATATTTTTATAAATTAATGAGGAATTCAACATTTAATTACTATAAATACTTTTTAGCTTTAATGTTTGGAGATTGTTATTTGTCTCATTAACAAATTTGTTTCTAGCCTGAAAGCTAGTCAGTCATAATTTTTTCAAGAAATGAATATTAAACTGAAATTTGATTAAAAACAACGACCAAGTAAAAAATTAGACCTTGATTCTATTAGTTTTAGTTATAAGTCCGAATCCTTCGAAACGAAATTCGAGGTCATATCTCGATGCAATGACTTCAAGGATTTTATTGAAACAAGTTAACACTAACAATGCGAAGGTCACACTGGGGTTGACTGCCGATTAATCAACTTTTCTCCTCATGGTAGAAAGCACAGAAGGGAGAAAAGACCTTATAAGTGAATTTCGAAGCAAGAGTTAATCGATCAACTCAGATCTCCTAAGGCATTTTGGTGAACACTATTCCTTTCGGATGAGAAAAAACAGAACAGAATCCTTGAACAGGCAAAAACGATGAGTGAATAAACGACTTTCACTCTCTGTCTATCCATTTGGAAATTTAGGATCCAAACACCATACGTATTATCCTAGAAAAGATGATTTCTTAAAAACAGTCTCGGTCATTTTTATTTCATATTTAGAAATACAGAATAAATGCACTAAGCCCGGCTGTATCAGAGGTAAATAACAAAACGATGCCGTCATTTTATTTTTAACGGCGAGTAAAAGTAAAGTCAAAATACTAATAAATGTATTAGAATCTTAAAATCTTAAATTATTGACTTACTAATTCAATAGTTAACCCTTTGCACTCCGAAAAAAAATCGGATGCAAAATTATTCACCTAATACAAAGATGTGTTTATTGCTATGCAAAATAAATATGCGTAATTCTTTTAAGTCGAATTACTTTGAAAAATGAATCTACATCTCTTAGCCATTATGTAGGCGTTTTTAACCATTAAATTTGAAAAAGAAATAAATAAAACGTCAAAATGATGCAGAATTTTGAATGGTGAGTCAGAGGCTTCATGAAAGTACAAAAGTTAATAAGTACGAAATGGGGATTATTTAACGCATCCACTGTTACAATACATTGCTTTTTCTCTAGACATTAAAGATTGCTAAAAAGCATAATTTAATGAAATTTTCATTTCACTAACAGCTATATATAGGGAGAAAATAGTGCTGTAAGTTAAATGTAATAATACTGCGCCTGAAAATAAATACTTTACTCTTCGGAATTATAATGAGCTTTGTTCAAGATATCAATTTCACTATCATAAAAATGCAAGAAGATTAACAACAAAGCATTGCACTAGATACAGTGTTAATTATTCCATTTAAATTTATGTGGCTTAATTAAATAGGAATTACTAAATATCTTAAATAATATTGAGAAATTAAAGTGTGTAAAAATTCCAGTTTATTTTGTCAACCAAAATTGCTATTTCCCAAGTAGCACAGCACATTACAAAATATTGTGCAATGTTATACCATTCAATAATATACAATATTGAAAATATTGTTTAATATTATTCAATGTTGTGCAGTTAATGTATACGATTATTCAATAGAAAACATTAATGAACCTGCAATCTGTTGTAAACACAAACTTCAAAAAATTGTTTTGTTTATATATTATTATATGTTTTGCAGATATATATTCATATTTTTGCAGGCATACTATCTGACTCATGCTTTTCAAATAAAAACAGCTTTTAATAAAATTAAGAATGAAGTTTTAGCGCAAATAATATAGAAGTATTTAATGAATGAATATATCCATTATTAGTTCATTCTTATGTTTTTCCCCTCAAATGAAAATGACTTTCTTTGAATAAGTAATGCTTTTTAAGCAAGGCTGAGACATTATTTATTTTAAATGTTTTCATGTCTGTGACATATGGTATTATGCTGCATATTTGAGAGATGCAATGGTTTGAAGCATTTCTTTTATTAGATAAAAAGTTGCAATTTAGTAACAGCAACTCATCATTGGCAAATTGTTCACTGAAAAGAGTTTTTTTTTATTATTCATGAATTCAGTCTTGTGTAAAATGAATATATTCTCATTATTCACAGAAATATTTTCACTGTTTTATAAAATCAGAGGACGCATTATCTCCGTAACTTTTTCTTATGCTTCAACATTTTGATATGTCTTAAACCTAAGCTCGTCTTATTGCAACAAGATCAGATTGTGTAATTTGGAACTTTTTCTGTCCACCTATGTCGTTCAAAATCTATGATTTGTATGTAAATATCGCATGCCACATTTATCTAGGTTACTGAGTATATGAACTTTCACTTACACTCCAACTGCCAAATAGCCCGACCAATTGACAGAGTTTATCTAAAAGTTGACAAAGATTTGCAACTGATAAAATCACAAGCAAAATCCCATCTATCAATTTTTTCCCTTTTTTCAATTATTAATTTCACTGACGATCAACAATTAGCACAAAAATGGTATTTTCTAACTAGTTGAGATTCATCAAAACCACTAGGTTAGATTTGTTAGTAATTATATTAATTTCTCATTACATATTTTGCATACAAGAAAGTAGAGCCCATTAATATTTTGTCTCCTTTATTCGCAGTAAATAAAAAAAAGTATCAAATGGTAAAACAAGTAGAATTTCTTAAAATTTCCTTTAAAAATGCTTAGACTTCTTATTTTAAAAACTGTTCGCAAAAACTTGTATTTAATGCATACTTTTTAACTCTCACTTTTCTTAGAAAAATTTAGTTAACAATTTTTTTTTTTACTTTCTCATATACGAATAGAAATATTGTAATCCTCAACTCGAAATTCAAACTCGAGATTTTGACACATTTCAGACCTCCTTTAGTTCGAAAAACACATTTTTGGAATTGTGACTGCCTGGAAACATGAAAACTCAAAAATATTTTAACTTGACAGATAAAAATTGGCATGGTTTTTACACCACATTTTTAAATTTCTGTCAAATTGCGAATGAATTTAATTAAAAGAAATTAGGTCTGTCCGATAACTAGCTAACAAAAAGAATTAGAATCTAAAATCTATACGCAAATTCAGCATCTAAAGTGTAAATCTGTATCAAATTTCAAATTAAATCCGTCACTGAGTAGATCATTCGTCTGTCTGTACTTTAACATGTAAGTAAACGAGATAACACAAAAATATCGTGAATTAATAAATAAAAATTTAGTATATGAATTTGTAATTTTTGAATTTTTTTAAAACCGGTCTGAGAAAAAAAGCGTTCAAAATTCGTATTCGGTTTTCTGAAACTTGTGTATTAACCTCATCTAAGTAATTAATAATCAAGGATTGTATACAAGTCACATATCATTTGTCAATGATATGCGACTAATAATACATAAATATTTATTCTCTTTACTATACTACGAAGCGCACAGCCCTCATGTGAGGAACTCCAAAATAAAAATCCGTGTGCTCAGAGCATTGATTATTCAGATTGCTCAGCTCAGATTGTTAGCAAAGTTGGGGATAAGAATAACACATTTATTGGAATGTATGCTAGAAAGTTTCTGGAAAGCCTGTTTCTACTGCTTCTTATTTTATGTTTTCTCACATAGATAATAAAAAGGAAGAAAGAAATAGCATACAATTTAGTTAACTTTGCTTGTTTAGAAGCATCTACAGTCAAAACAAATGAAACGAATAAAATTAACTTCCATATTCAGACTGTTGAAAGCATGGGTAAATAAATTTCACAAAAATAAAGATTTTTAAAATTTTTAAAATCCTGAAATTGACCAAAGCCCTGTTTTTTGTGCAGAAAAGTCCAGCTCATTAAAAATGTTACACTTGGGCTGAGGAACCTCAAGTTGCTTTATAAGAGATTATTTTCTGCAAATTTCATTTTGCACATCTTCCATTTCTGTATAGTTATTTTTTATCTATTAAATTACGGAAATATAACTAAGGATTAGCAAAAAATCTTTCTAATCGAAAAAATTTGTCATTCACCATCATGCTAAAGGATGTTTCTTATCTTCTAAATAAAACAGTTACTATTATTTATTATCATCATGCTGAAAGATTATGTTTCACATTATCTAAAAAATAAACGTTTTTGTATTTTAGCATCTTATCAAAGTTTCTGTGCTTACAGTTTTCAAGTAAGTGTAAAGAGAAAGTATATGGTTGCTATTACTATTCGAAAATGAGAAATTAGTTGTTGTCAAAGGGGTCCCTATATTAGCTTAATTTTCATTTAACCTCAATTCTTTTATTAAATGTATGTTATTTCTCAAATGTATTCCAGGAATAAACGATTAAATTAAGGTTAGCTTAAAACGAATAACTTCTTTATAAATTCATTTGAGTTTCAACAATACAAAATGTGTATTCTTATTTCATATATAAAGATTTATAATAATTTTTCAATAAATATAATTATGTCTTTAAAGGAAAAAAAACTGAATCAAATTTTTTTTTACCTATTCTTTTCACTGTTTTAGTTAATCTTATAAATCCATTATTTCTCTCAACAATATTAAAAAATAAAACTCCTCGACATCACATCTTAATAAGTTTCAGATTTTGCAATAAATGTTGGATAGTTCCTACACGAGACGATAAAGAATTTCGTGCTGGGCAAAATATTCTTCAAGATGAATAATTCTTGCGAAACGAATGCATGCGGCAATCCGCATCGAACGTAGGCAATATTGGAAAATATCGACTTTCTTGCATATTTGTCTCCATGGATCTTAAAGCATCTAATATCACCTAAGCTTTTAATAAATTGTCTTCAGTTTCTCAGAGAATATTTTCGTGTGCGGTAGGAGTTTGTCAGATGTCGATAAATAGGATTTATATTTCATAAAGAGACAGCCGGGTTTCGTCCTTTATATTTTCGTCTCCAATTCATATTCCGACATTTTGATTAATTTCCACCGTATTGCTTCATAGAAATAAAATAAATTGTAATATTTTCGAGTAATATTATTTGTTATTTATACTATCTTATAAGCGCTACTACATAAATTTACCTCAACTTATACTATATTTAATTTCTAGCAATTTTGCGTTTTTATACACGATCAAGATTTCCTATTATAATTTAAGATAATGTGAAGTCTATAAACATTATTAAGTTTAAAAATTCTAGGATTTGATTTTTTTTATAATTTATTGTTTTTCTAAATGAAATAGATCGTAAATTATAATTCGCTCCATTTCAACGGCCTAGTTAACATACTTTGACGTAGAATTGATCCTGAAGTCTTGAATTTAGAAAAACGCAGTTTAAAAACCTGATTCTATTGAAAAGTCGCCGTGCAAAAGGACAAAACCAAGCCATATCTGAAGAGTACATATCCCCCCCTCTTCTCCTTTCCCACTTCCAAAGCGGCGCATAAGTTTCAAGATGTGGGCACAGTCCCAGACTTCACATCCTCCCACCGACTACTGGCTAAAAATCAGGATTTATCTCAAAATAACTTTCATTTTATTTCGATAAGGAAAACTAAATTAAAATATGCTTCACATTTATTTTCTTTTTGTTTTCACTTAGCATTGTTTCTATACAAGCGGATCGTATGAATCCATATTTATTTTCTATTAAATTTTTTATAGGTATAAACACAAAATTATTTTGCATAGTTTACTTAGGTTTAAACAATTTGGTATAATACGTTATTGGAAAATTTCCAATACCGGTCTGATTAATATTTTCCCATCCTTGCGCTGTCTTATGTTCGAAGAAATGCGGGTTCTGACATTAATTCGACAAATCTGCGATGTGGTGAAAGTTGACCGTTCAAAAAAATCTAAAGGTTTTATCTCATTTATTCATTGTGAAAGTGAGATACGGGGCACGGGATATTATACTGTGTACCAATACTGAATTGCAATGTTTTTGCATCTCCCAATGCAACCACTTTAATTTTACAGAAATGACAAGTTTGCACTCATCAAAAGATATGGTATATGAATAATACTATAATGCACATCCTATTTCCCTCATAGTTAATTCTCTAATCTAATCATGTTTGTAATCGAATCATGTTGGTAATCTAATTATATTTATATATTGTATGATGCGTTATAAAACCTTTCGTGTGAAGTTCCATCGTTACTTCAGAATCATCTGACAAACAAAATATTTTTTTATCCTGTGCCGTGATCTCTTCCTAAATCATATGTATGGAATTTGAAATCATATGAAGTAAAATTGTGTAACATATTTCATCTGAATGAAATAACCATAAATTTACTCCACTTATCTTAGTAGTAATGATACTTAACTTTAGAACTTTTTTATGATGCATCATAAAGTATTGTAATTATTTAATTTAACGTTCACTACTGAGGTATACAGTTAAAACAATTTTAAGAAATGATAAAAAGTATTGTCTTGGTTTTTGATTATTCATGTTCTTCTTCTTCTGTATATCAAATATAGAAAATTAAAAAATTATGCTCCCAAAATTCAACTATTCAGTAGTTTTTTTATTTGCTTTGTGTACCTAAAGCAAAAAATGGATGGGATAATACTAAATTGAATGTACGAAATTTTTATCTAACCTCAGGACAGCAGGACATTCTTGAAGGCACGGGCAGCAACTCCAGTTCAGGTGTAGACAGCCTGGCCACTAACTCTACATCCTCTCCTGCAAAAAAGAGAAACACTCCTTTCAGCAAATATCTACACTCTAATGGAAAAAAAGATTTCTGTAGCTTAAACTAGACCCAGTTATGCAATTAAAAACCAATTTCAGTGTGAATATTTTAGTATGTAAGTATTTTCATGAAGCCTAAAACAAAAAATATCGATTATCCATTTATTTCAAAATTTGTTTATACATTGAAAATAATTACAGTTCGGTTCAATTGCGCCCTTAGATATAAAATCAATTAAATAGTATTTGGTTCGTTATAACATATTTACATTTATTTATAGATATAGTAATTTTTGAATTCAACGGATCCAAAAGACAACAGAAGTTCTTCAAATCATTTCAAAGCCCCATTCCCACAAAGTTCTCTCTTGCTTTTTTCTGTTTGTAACGCTCCTGCAATAAACAAAATAGTTCGTTTTTAAATCGAGGGTATTATTTTGTATTCTTCGAAATTTAAAGAAGATTGATTAAAAATGAACCTTTTGATGAAAGATCACTTCTTCACTAAAGAGGAGAGATAGCCGCTCATTAGCACGTGAACATTTCTTTTCATTAAATGACATTCTTTCTTGTCTTTTTGAACAGAATTTCAGGACTGGATAAATAGTAAAACTACAAACACAGGTAAAAATATGAGAAAACTGAGTCTGAGGAAATTCAAATATTTTAAATATGCAGAATATTTTATTCTTTACACTTTCGAAGCAAAATAAATTGTGTTTTTTTTTAAAAAAAATACTGATCAAAATTAATGAAAGAAAATAATAATCACAATTCATTCACTTCTTCTTTGGTATTTTGTACATTAAGCTTAAAAATAAAACAAACATTTTTCTTATTATAATTAAAACCGTTTTAGATTCAATTTTGCAGTGTTTTCATTAAATCTTAAAATGTTAAATTTATGAATTCTTTTTCTAGAAAATATTAGCAAAGGGTGTGAAGTTTCGTGAAAATACGCTATTTGTAGCACATGACTTAAATTTCTAAGAAGGCATGGATGAAAAAACATAAATTAAAAGTTTTATCACCAGTAGATGATTAAATGTTGAATCATAACATACCAGATTTGCATTTTCTTCCACAAGGGGGCAGTGAAGATTCATTTTCCATCTCTTGCTATGCATCGGCGTTAGTTCGCTCTTCATCTTGGAAAGGAAACAAAACACAAGTACTTTATTTTATTTGTTTAAAATGTATAATAAGGAAGATTAATGTCTGAAGTAATTGCCATTTTATTCAGATTTGGATGGGAATGTTTAATTTGCTTAAGAGTTTAGTTTTATTTAATGATCATGTTTTAACTAGATCACTTGTTGTCAGAACGTATTTTTGAAAAAAAGTAAAGACATTTCTGATTTCGTTGTTTGCGCATGAAATATCGAAGGATATTCTATTAGGTTTGATCGTTAAAAATGTAGCGGAATGGCTTTCGTTTTCTTTAAAAGTTTAAATAGGAAAATCATAAAGATGACTTTTTTAATATCCAAATGAAATTTTGAAAAATAAAAATTGGCATAGGGGAATTGCAGATAAAAATTTTTAGTTCAGATAATCTGATAAGATGTATTTATTAGAACAAAATGTTTGAATGATTTTCTCACGATTTGTTTACACATTATGATAAAATAAGTTTTAAGGAATAAAGTGAAACAATGTAGCAATAAATTTTACGGCAATGTTTTGACAATCTTGAGTTCATACTAATAATTATTGTTCAAATATAAATTTAGAGTGCAGAAAAAGAACTTTTCGTTTTTATAGTAACCACATATTTTCAGTGGTACAATTTTTTTTATTAATAACAGTTTCGTATCAATAAAAATAATACTAAGCTATCCTCATTATTCAAATATTATTTAGTGTTTAGCAACTATTATTAATAAAAGTTGTATTTAATAGCGATGAAAGAATTAATTATTGTAGCATTATATCAGTTTTTAAAACCGAAAATGGCGGTGTAAAACGTCATTATAAAAATAAAATTTTCTCTTGCATGTTTTTTACTAATTCTGAATAACGATTAACAAAATCATTTAGATTCAAAATACTAAATTTAAATATGTTTAATCATTATTTTCAATCTAATTTTCATAATTTATCACTAATTAAAGTTTTTATTAATAGTTTTCGCAATTTAGATTGATGATACATAACATAACGCCATCTTGTGCCCCCGGTGCCTATATAACGCTAGGTTATCTAACCAGTTGGATGAGCACAAGATGGGAGAAAGAGGAAAAAAAAAAGAAAAGAAAAAAAAGGGGGGATCTGCACTTTTGAGGGACTTTTTAAGTTATAATTTTGGTTGATTATCACTAGGGGAATTCTTGTCTAGCTATTGTAGGTCTTGAAGAGGTCTTGATATTTATGAATATGGTTTACTATGGAGCTGATTTTGCCGCGCGAAAGGGTGTTTGTTGCAACTCTCCTGTACCATTCTTCTTCCAGACTTCTTTCTGGCTTTCTCATGTGCCATGAGAGAGTCTGTATGCATTCTGTGGCATAGTGAATTGGAGATCCTATTTCCCCACAGCTACAGTAAGGAGAGTTGGCTAGATGGAATCTGTAAAGGTATGTCGGGAATGGGCCGTGTCCAGTGAAGAAAAGGACATTCGCTCTGTCCCAGTTGGTAGCGTAGAGAGAGACTTTTGGTATTATATTATATATGGAACGACCTGTTTCGCCTTCTTCCCATTCCTTTTGCCATCTTGTCATCATATCGATTTGGAGGATGTTTTTTAGATGAGATCTTGGAAGCTTCATTAGATTCCGATCTTCATTCGCATTAGCCGCTGTTTTGGCTAGTTTGTCCGCCGCTTCATTCCCGTCATAGCCTACATGTGCCTTGATCCATGAAATTTTAATATGAGGGTTTTCAAGAAGAAGGGAGAAGGTATCTCTTGCTAATTGGCTATTGGATTTTGAAGAACTTGAGGCTTGTATACTTGCTTTATTGTCGACATAAATAGTGATTGGATCAGATGAAGGAAGAGAGGTTGCGTAATTCACTGCTCTATTGAGTGCTAGGAGCTCAGCTTGGAAAACCGTGTTTTCTTTCAATAGGCATAAGAAAAATCGAAGTAAAAACTGAAGATTAGACAAACAGAAAAATCATCTGTTACGGCATAGTAGCGACTTAAAATATTGCTCTGAAATGTGCCGAGTACTTACTTTATGTTGAAGTTTCTTCATTAATCATTAATTAGCATTTATTTCTTATTTTACCATTTCGAGTCGCTAATGAAAAATGTTTAAAAAATGTGTTAAAAATGAAAATAAGACTAAGTTTGCCGGCGTTCTGGCACAAAGGTAGCGCGTCTTTCTTGCGATCTGGGCATCCCGAGTTAGAATCCCGGTTAGGACATGGTTGTTCTTCTGTGTTCTATATGTGAGGCGTGTGAATCTGCCCCCCCCCTTTAAAAGGAGCTGTGCATGTGAATGTAATGAGTGTGCAGCTAAAGTCATACTCTTGGTGCTAGTTCCAACAAGAGACGCTTTTTTCTGCTTAAATCCACAGATGCATCAGCGGGCTTGTCCATTAGTAACAACAATAGGCTAAAATCAGAAAAATTTATTTACAGCAGCATTATGTTTCTGTAGATGTAAAATATTTAATTTAAGAGTGATTAAAATTATTTTAATTGAATGTTAATCATTAATTAACGTTGTTTTTTTTTCATTTTTTTTCCAATCCTGCATCGCAAAGGAAATAATTAAGAAGCTTTGTGTTAAAACTGAAATTTAAATTAAGTACAGAAAAATTAATTTGCTCTTACATAAAACTTCTATCAACGTAAATTGTTATATCGAAGTATTTTGGATAATTACTTTAAAACGAATTTCTTTAATTGGTCATTCATTAAACGTTTCCCTTCTTTAGTTTCCAATTTTCAGTCATGGATTTTTTTAAAATTAGCAATTCTTTTTATAATTAGGAAACGAATTTGATTTGTTGCAGCATAATACTCCCTTAATTAAACCCTTAATTTAAAAAAAGTTACAGATTTCTTATAAATCCGAATTATTTGTTGCATGGGAAATGAAATATATTAGTTCTATTTCCTTTTATGTTTACCAGCTAAAAGGATTGGGATTCGTAAAGAGATTACATACTCGTTGGGCAAAACTTCTGTCTTAAACAGATTGTGTTATTTACTGCATGTCAGTGCATAATGAAACCTTAATATATTAGTGGCACGTGGCTTTTCGAAGAGCAGAATAGGCAAGGAATGATGAATGTGTCTCTAGAAGATTGGTCTGGAACCGTGAAAAAATAATATTTTTGTGAGATATTTGTGTAGACTGTCTATACTTAATTCTGTCATAGGAGAAAGAGAAAAAAAAGAGGCACTTTTTGTGCCATTCAAATTCCTACACAAAAGGAGGGGAATTGTACAGAACGTGACAAATTTAGACAAAATTTGTTGCTTATTTTATTTTTTATCTTAACCGTTTATATAAGTAATATAGTCTGAAATATTTCAATTGCAGGATGAAATCGAATCTAATTTCTTTTTTGTCTCCGATTCATATTATATATAGAAAATTTAAGGAATTAACATACATTAAAATGAAAAATTTGGAAAGAATTTATAAAATTGGTTTCGAAATAAAACAGTTATGTTTTCTATTGTAATTTTACAACTACACCATTTTTCAATTCACCATTTCCAATTACACCATTTTTCAAATTACATGCTAATTCTAAAATATAAAACTAAAAGATATTTGTATTTTATTGAAAGTATCAGCGAAATTTGTTCATGGCAAATGCCATAAGTAACAACAATTTTATTGAAAACTCAAAAAATTCATGGCATTGTTTTTCTTAAAACGTTTAGGCGATGATATAGCGTAAACTATGTAGTGTTACAGAATTCCAATAACTAAAGAATGAAATAGTTTTTAAAAATGTTTTTAATGTATATCAAACCTAATTCTGGAATAAAATTTTCGAAAAATATGCCACTATTAAAAACAAAGATAATCTCTATTTTCAATTTTAAAATTTCTTATTTTGAGAGCTATCTTACGATTCCAGATGTTAGCGGAAAACGATGGCTGTCAGATTAAACATGTTTTGTTGTAATTAAATTTGTCAAGTATATGCTAAATGTGTAATTCATTTGAAAAAACTTCCGCTAGTGGAGAAATTTTGCAATAATTTTTTATTCACTCTGACAAATTCCTATCTCTTCATTATGTCCTATACAAAATTTCATAACTTTCTGAACAATAATTTCGCCTGTAGCCAACTTTAAAGTAGGGTCGTTTAATTAGGGAAGCCCTGTACTTAAATGATTTTTCATGAGCACAATTAATTTCCATTTTTTAAGCAATCGTTTTAATATTACGATTTACATTAAATTCTCAATTACAACATATTTTTAAGCTTACGGTATATAAAGATAAAATTGCAAAAAAATGTTTGTATTTAAAAGAAATTTTTTTTCAATTTAGGCCCTTTAGTACTTACAGATTTCCGAATGCTTTTATCAATGCTTACGCAGGTGGCACAGTAATGATAAATGTACCCAAGTAATGTACCCACAGTAATGATAAATGTACTAATGTAGTAGGTGGAATTAAAAAAGATGATAATACAATAAAAGTAGACAATTCGTTCAAAGATCTTTTGCTGGTAAAAACAAGCAATGAAATTCATTCTTTACTCGTTCAATCAAATTACAGTATTCTGCTTATAGCTGTTTAAGATTCTACAAGACATATCATGATATATGTTTTCAAATAAGCATATCTCTCAAATTATAAAATTTTAAAATTTTTAAGAAGGCTTCAAAGCATTTCATTTTAAACATTTAAGATTTTTTTAAAAATTAACAATTAACTTTTTAAAAAATGGGAAGTTTTTAGCAAGGGACTTTAAAATTATTACTCATTATATTATTTGTGTACATCTTTTATAGTTTCATTAGTGCATGGGAATGAAGTAGACTATTTATTATCTGTTTAAAACAGAATGACAAGCATTTATATGATACTTTGATTACTGTTGCACATTTCTTCCTTAATTCGGAAAATTTATTAACTCTTCTTGTTACAATTAAATAACATTTTCTGAATGTATTGCTTATTTAAATGAAATTTCATAGTATTACAGTAAGAAAAATTATATTTTTAAGTTAACAATTTGTGTCTCATTATCAGCTTATCTCACATTTTTTTCCACTTTCGGACAAAAAAGAAAATTATTTCAACTTATAATGCACTGTATTTTCAGCAGGGGCGTAGACATTTGAGGGCCTTCTAGCACTACATGATAATGAGTTCCCTCTTTACTGTTTCTACTAACATAATTAGTTTTATTAATTGAAGTAGATTCTTTTCTTAATATTTAAAATAATTTTATACACCTTTATTGAATGAAAAAAAAACTCGATAAATGTCTCACTGATATGCGATATTATATGTTACTCATGCTTACTTTTGTTGCTTTATAAGGAATATGATATCCTAAACTGTGTATCTGGCTCAATGCATTTAATTTTTACAATTATTTTATTTTGGGAAGGCCTAATATCAAGACCCTGGGAAGCTATCCCGAAGCTAGTTACAGCCCTGATTTTCAATAGAAAATTGCACTGTCGAATGATAAGCCACAGAACTAGATGACACATTGTGTTCGTTCAGTTAGTTAATAGAATATGTTAAAATTTCGAAACATGAAAATAAACGGGGCAAAATTATATTCTTTAGCATTACATTATTTCCTGTAATTATTGTTATCAAATTCTTCGCCAAGAAAGTTTTAAAATTTATCGAATAGTTAAAGGGATATTATATACTTCATGTGATTAAATTCATTAAAAAAATTATACTGCTTAGGATTAATAAGGATCACAAATTTCCAATGCATGTAGATTTCTTGGTCCTGCTTTTGACTTTTAAAATACAAATGATTTACTTTCCTAATTAACTTATTAAATCTTAAAAAAGATAGATTGTACTATTCCCGTGCATATTCATTAAGAGAAACTAAGGATTTTTAACTGCATAACTTAAATTCTGAAGAACTTTAAAATGTATTTTAAAGACTTTTTTGTTGGAGAGTAAGCCACTCTAAAAAATACTAAATAAATTAAGGGACATGACATTTTTGAAGCATTGAAAGAAGGATCGAAGGGAAAATTTATGTTTCAAAGCTTTTTTCGTTTTCTTTATGCTATTAGACTCTTTAAATTTAATTTTTAAACACTACTATATTTCATTAAATTACTCTTCACAATGCAATTTAATTTTAAAATGAAAGTTTTGAAAAAAAGTGTTTTCTAATCGAAAACGGCAGGATAAATTTGTGCCATTTATTTTATCAATGCCATTTTTATGCTTAGTATAACTTTCTGATAGTCATATAAAAACTAAGTAGAGTTAAGTAACAAAAATTGCCTTGCGAAATATATTGGATCTACTCTCATTCATTTTTTTTATTTTCTGAAATATTATTATGATTGCGAAATAAAATTTTAACTTAATTAATTAATATAAGTGTCTTAAGTGCTTGGCTTTATTTTTTCATTTCAAAAATTGCAGTTAATAAATTATTTAAAATCTTTTTTGAAAAAGCAAAAAAAGAAACTTGAAGGCTTTATGTTTAAAAATGGAGCTGCTTCAATGTAAATGCATTGAAAAAATTTTTTTTAAATTTTAAAGAGAATTTCCCACCTTATTATTATTTCATTCTCACAATATTAACATCCTTTTATGTAAAGTGTTGCTTAAAATTAGTATTACTTTTATTATGCTCTTCGGAATTTCATCAATTTAGCTTTTATCTATAATCAACTTTTACCTAAAACGAAAGAAAAGCAAATAAATAAAATTGCTCAGAAAGAAAATTGAAATATTTTTAGATGCAAAAATAGGTCATCTTCGAGAGGGAAAGAGTAAAAATACCAATGGGTCTTGCAAAATTTATTGCTTATTTTTAGGTCATTCCATTCTACTTCACATGTAAAAAGAACGCTTTTTGGCAAGAATTACCTGGGGGAGATTTACTAGTATTATGTTTTTCACAAACAAAGCGCATTACCATATGCCTTGAAAATAAAAAATAATGAGGTTAATATTAAAATGGGGATTTCAATATTTTTGCCCAACTTTCGGATTCTTTAAATTCTAAACTAAAAAGAAACATGCACTTAAAGGAAACATTTTAAAATGAATACTTCGCAATAATTTTCTTCTTTTTTAAAATAAATGAATCTTGAAATAGTTTAATAACTTACATATCAAGTTCCATATGTTATTTGAAATATTTTTAGGAGTATGCTTTGGTCCTCTTACTCTAAATTAAAAAAGAAATATTTTTTTATGGCAATTCAAATATTTTCATGCAGATTAAATAATTCTGAAATCTATTGTGCTATTAAGATTAATGGAAAGAAAATTAAATAATTATAATAAAATTTTGTATTTTATTTCATACTAGTTCCCCTGGTGGTGCTTGGAATTAAAATCATTTCACGTTTAACATTTTTAATGTAGAAACTCATTTTGCATTAAATTTTATAATATTCAAATTTCTTCAATGATCTAAATTTTTTTTTCATTTTTTCTTCTTTTAATTAAAATTAAAATATCATTTGAACCAGATGAGTTTTAAATAGCATTAATAGCTAATTTTTTTCCATAAGTTATTGAGATTTATAATATTAGCAATGCAGTTTTTATTCACAAATGCTGCAGCATAATAAACGCTGTCTTCATTGCTTCATTGAAACGCTATCTTCATTGATTTAAGCTTAGTTTTAAATATGATTAAGTCATTATTTTGAATAAATAAAATGCTTATTTTTTTTTTTTGTAAATCAATGAAAGTTGTAAAAAAGTAGCTTCTAATTAATTTTAAAAAATTTCACTTAGGAAAGTTCGCAGTATTCTTTCACAAGCCTTATTTAATAAATGTACAAAATGTGGTTGAATGTGGCTCTATTATTTATGATGAGATGAGGTTATGTATGTGTACAGGCATTATGTTCCAGGATTATCTTTATTCACATTAGAATTTTATTATTTATAATAGTCTAACGAGCTTTCAGAAAAAAAATACATTTTTTTAAGCGATCCATTTTTTTGATTATCCATATTGTTTCTGAAATCGATGCACATTTATTTAAGTGGTATAGTTGCATTTAATGCTTTATTTTATCTTTTGTCTTTTATAAAATATCTATCAGATTTCTGTAGTGTGGAAAGTGAACTGATATTTTTTGTTTTAAAATGATATACCAATAGTGATTCATTCTTTTTTAATGATAGTACAAATGAAGTCAGAGAAAATGGTAAGTTTTCAAAACTTTTTTTGCCTTAATTTTTTTTTCTTTAAAATCTGTAATAACATTGTTTATACAACCGGAATGAAATAAATGTTTTTGTGAAGGAAAAGGTGTGTAAATCTAAGCGTTAAAACCTGCAAAAGTATTGCGTAAACAAATGAGACAGAAAATGGAATTGAAAAGGTTATTTCTGTAGATAAAAAGAGAAAAGTTTGATATTTCTGGATTTCGTATGCATTCATTATTTATATGTACATTGTGCGTTTCATCTGTGTGTGCAGTTTCTTTGGTTATATTAGGCCATTCGAGAAACGTGATAGTTTATAAGTGGTTGCGGAATGAACTAAATAATGTTTTTAAATCATGTAACATGGAATGAAATCTTTCTTTCCCCTTTAAAATTGGCTGTGATCACCTGAAAATTTAATGGGACGATTTAAAATAGATAAAATCATTCCATTGTTATTTAAAAATTCAATATAAAAATAATGAACATCAATCAGTGAAATAAACAAAGACGATAGCTTCAAAATATTTCGCAATGGCATTGATGACAATTGAAATTTTCAGTAACAGTTTTGTAAGAGTCGTATCATATTTTAATTTTTTACAAAATACACACCTCAAAGTAAAATAATCATATAAAACCTATGTAAATATTATCATAAAATATTTTACTATCCCTTAAAAAACATAAAACTAATACCTCTAAAATTCAAATTGATGAGATGATCTTTCAGTAATTTATCTATATAAAAAATAGAGCTTTTAATATTTGAGAAAGCATAAAATTTAATAGTAGTTTTTAAGCACTGAATGATTACATTCTCAAACATAATAAAATATAATTTATCAGCCATTATCATTCTTTAAATAAATATAGTATTATATAGTTATCACAAATTTAAATTTATTAACGATATCTTTCTACGCAATAAATATTGTACTCTCTTAAATTACAAATATCCCGAATTTCTTTTGTATTCCTGAACTTTCCGAACTTTCTTGTAAAACGAATTTTGAATTAAAATAATAATAATAATGATTCCTTTTTTCTATACTTCTTAAAAGATTTTTTAACATATCTTTTGAATGTGTATATTTTACAATACTAATATTTGGGCAAATGTACTTACAACAAGCCACGGTCTCAGCCCGCAGGAGATAAAGGCTGCCCCACAAGATACCAGCTTAATAGAACCTCCGCCTGAGATAGAGAAGACGACAACATGACGAAAATGTCAACCGTATTCTTCATCACAGCACTGAAAAAAGGAGTATACGTATAGAATAAGTAGTAAATGATAGAATTAAATAAGTTCGATTGAACATTTAGCAAAAGAAATATTACAAGATTTTCCTCAACAGTTCATTGTTTAATGTAATTAAACACGGTATTTTTGATACGTTTTACATTTATTGAAAATAAAATTAATACAGAAGAAGAAATAAAATTATATAATAAATTGGTTTATGGTTTGTTTACGACAACAAATCAACGCGAAACGTTCCCTTTTAACTTCCCTTACCCGTTGCACAGTTATATATTGTCATCATATTTTTTTTATATAAAATGTGTACTTCTTTTAGTCTTTCATCAGTCAATTATTCTGTCATTAAACTTCTATTCCCTTATTTGTATAAATATGGATGGCTAATAAAGTCCACTTTGAGATTTATTTTTGTTTAATATCTATCCAGATTTCGATTTCTGTAGTCATATTTATAATATCTTGAAAGAAATGCTCAATAGGTAACAAATGTGGGATACACGCAAAGGTGAATGGAAATTCATATTAATTCCCTAAGTTCATATTTGTCAGTTTTGGAATTCCAATGCATGCTTACTTTTCCTCAACAGTTTGTCCTTTAATCTAAAACAAACGCTTGAAGAGGAATTAAGATAAAATTCATTTGCTCAAGTATCAGACAAGAATACTTAGATCTCACTCAGGATTTAAGATAAATTTAACACACTAAATATTCTTTAAAAAAATTTCCAAATAGCAAAAAAAAAAAAATATTTTTTTTTGTTCTTCGTTTAAAAAACTTTCTTGAAGACACAAGTATAAGAGAGTGGGTCCTGCGTTTATTAGTTAAGAATATGTCATCCGTAATGCATTGATTACTCTAATAAAAACTGTTTTTAAAATTCTGCAAAAGATTAGACGGATTTTTTATCGCCATTTTCTGTATTCTGTTTATATCACCCTTTTTCTTCAGAAATGTTTCTTCAATTAAGCTTGTTTTAGCAAATTACATGCATTATTGTTCTATTTATAAAACGCTTTATTCTATACTTTTCCGATTTTATTCGTTATTTATATTATTTATTTTTCAATATTACATATATGTCACCAATAAAAATTTAGTTCAAACAGAATTTTTTAATAATATTGTTTTCCTCATTTGCAAGGATAGTATTCTGTGTGGAGTTAGATAACAGTTTCTTTAAAAACTTAGCAACTACAATTTTCTAAATATCGAACTTTCTAATAATAAATTAATAATTACTTTGTCAATTGCAAATGTGTTTCGTTCATATATAATTACTAAAGTTTTTTCTTATAAACATATTGGAAATATTTTTAAATTCTGAAACTTTAAATATGTATGAGAGTTTTCAATAGAAAATATTTTTATTTCTGAATTAAAGCTCGAAGAATATTCCTTCCCAAAATTTTTCGTGTATTTATACAAGGACTGTCAAACTCACAGCCCACATCAAAAGTCTTTGCAACCAAGTAAGCGTAAGAGAACGTAACAAAATTTTTAATGGAAATTTCATAGCTAGATTATTTATAGTTTCCTGATTATTCAAAATTTATAACGTCAGCCTGATATGAAAACATTCAAAAATTGCATGCGACAATACTTCCCTGACTATTTTCCCCAACTATTATCACTGATGTAAGGAAATAAGTGTCTTGTCAGGTCAACGATTACGGACATTCATCTAGGGCAGGGATGTCAAACCCTTATGGATCAGCTTGCCATTTTTTTCGATAGAAATGTTTAATGAGGTATAGAAATGCCGTCAAATAATTTTTACTTTTGATTATTGGGAAAATATAATAAAACTAAATACTAACAACTCTTTATTTACTACTAAAAAATAAATTGTGCACTATATAAAAGTAGAGGTTTTAGTTATACGTATAATTCAAATTAAAGTAACATTAGTGTGACTTCTTTAGTTGCAGATTAGATGACAAATAACTTATATAAGGATTTCAAGATGTAATATTGTCAGAATGCATGCTGAATCGGAGTCTTTCGCCAAACAGTTTCTAAGAGAGTTTTTAATATTATTCATCTCTGAAAATATTGACTCACGGGAATAGGTAAATGAAAATATGGTTAAAATAGCAGGAGTTCGCTTTTCCAAACAGTTAAATGTGCCTGGAATCGCATTCCATTTTCCTGAAACGTCCGTACTGGCATTTTTACGTATATAGCTTAATAATCTTTCTGTTTTAATCAATTCTTTTTCCTCGTTTCAATAAATGTTTGAATCCATATTGAACTATACTGGAAATCATTCAGTTGCATTTGAAATATTTCAATTTCCAACTAAACAGATTGGACAAGTTCAGTTTTTTTTAATGAAGTCACATCAGGACACATAATAAACGTTTTTCCGGTTATTCTTTGAACTGAGAAAATCTAGCTGAAAATTCCTTGATTGACGAATCAATTAAGGAAATAAATTCTTCAATAACTTTTTCCTCATTTTTTTTCTTATGTACATCTAAATCTTTGAATATTATATATAT
>JAOUZG010010951.1:6344834-6366216 GCA_026289955.1 Argiope argentata
TATGTTTATATATATATATATATATATATATATATATATAAACATAAACTTCCTAAAACATATAATTCAGAGTCAAAAGCGCGAATGAGGTCCATAATGTTTGTTTTATTTGTGCCTTAAAGCTTTACGTTCAATTATTTGAAATGTTGGCTAATGCCTTTAAAAGACATCAATTTTGAGAGCCATGTAACATCCAACAACTGTGGATAATGTTCAATTTCTCCCACATTTTGCAGAAACGGTCTGATTTCAGCCAAGCATTCGACAAATCAGCCAACTATCAAATATTATTATACATTAGGTAGCAATTATACATCGAATTTATTTAAACCAAAGAAGCTTCAAACTTTGCGAGCGGCGATATGAGGTTGACTATTTTTGTGACTAACGCTATTACATTATTAACAGATTTTAAACCGCTCTTAGAACACACGGTTTGTTGGTGAATTATGTCACGGAGTTTAAGAATTGAATATCCTACGTCTGTTTGAAATAAACAAATGAAATCATTTTTGTCCACCATATTTGAAGCTCCATAGATTACTGAAAAAAATTCTTTTCAAATCAATTTCTTTCTCAGCAAGCGTATCTGTAACAAACATACAAATATCTGTGTCCATTTTTAAATAGACTGAAAACGCTCGCGATTGTTCATAGTACTTCATATTGCAATTTGTTGTTATGAACTAAAAGGCAAAGACTTTTTGATCGGTGGTGTACCCAATATATTGGGCCCCGTGCCATCAATAGCATACGTGAGAATTATTCACCATCCCTGACAAAGGGCCGGGTTTGAATGCAGTCATACAAATAAGATATTTCCCGAAGTAAGAAAAATGATGTTACAATATACACCAAGCGTCAAGAAAAACAACATAAACTTTATCCCGGTATCTTTTATATTCTATTAAAAAAATAAATTTACGTTTCTGTAAAAAACGTAATAATTGCAATCTACACAAATTGAGATTTTGTTTATTTGACTCTTGCTATCATTTGACACTCTTGATATGCACAAATCAGCATGTTTTGTGCTTCATATTATTGTGTAGAAAAACTAGTAGCATGGATTTTGTAACACTATCTGCAGTTCTGAGTCTGAAATTAAATATAACACTACGATTTCGATGCAAGAATCATGTATTAAATTGTATTTACTTAAATAGTTCCTATATTGCTTTCACACATACAAATGAATAGAAGAACAGAAAGATTATCAATCCCTTGATAAATTCGATCCGAAAGTCAATCTAGATATACTATACTGGTGCTAATTGGCATGCTGAATATTATCTATTTAATCAGCGGTATTTTTTAACTTTCCATAATCATTTGCAGATGGGCAGAGAAATATTTTTCAAGTTCATTTATGTCTGAAATCTACAACGTTTATACAAATACTAAAATTTAGTCAATTTAGTTCATTTTGTTTTTGATTTATAACGTTTTTTTAATACATAATAATTTTAAAAACATATAAATAATTGCATGATAATGGATTCAGTTCTCTAAATAGAATTATATTTATGCAACTCTGTATTAAGTATTTTTACATTTATATATAAATGGCGTATAAATTTGTTTGAACTCCTAAAGTTTCATTAAATTGGAAATTACTGCTTTAGCATCCCTGTCCACAAATGTTTTGAAATCTTTTTTTATGTGACAGAAAGTAATGTTACATTCGAGAAAAAACTTAGTAAATAATAAGAATTTTGCTTTCTATCAAATTATTTTAAACAATTTTTATATACCATGTATTGAAATATATAATCATTATTATACTTCCGATGACTGAATTATTTCAGATTTCATACGGCAATTCTTCGAAAAATTTAGAAAATACAGTATGAAGTACGGTTTTTCGTGTTGACTTTGTAATAGTATATTTATTATTATTTTTCTTTTAAATTAAATTATTTTTATTCAGAAAAGGGTTTTCTGTAAAAGAAAAGTACGTGAATCTGAAATTCAAATGGGTGGTTTATATAATATTTTTTAACAAAACAATTATTCTTATTCATTATGATGCAAAATACTAAATTTCAAGAACTGCAAAACTCTCAGCATTATAGAAAAATGTTTAGCTTAAAAACGATAACTAGAAAACGTTTTTTTTTCATCATGTCAGAACATGATGTTGTTTTTGGGATAAGCTTTTGAGGTCAACGAAAATCTGTAGTCGAAAAATAAAATTTTTATTATCTGCAGGAGCATATCAAAAAAATCTGCTTTTTATAACGTGTTGCCATTGCATTTATAAAAGCTCTGATGAAAAAAATATGTTAATTACTGCAGCAAATAAAACCTAGAAAAATGTCATTTTGAGCACGTGATTATATGAAATGAAATAAATTGGAAATGTGATATTTTTTTAAACAGTAAATGCGAGAAAAAAGTTTTTTTGATTGTTTGCAGCACTAAAGTTACTAACACAACGAAACAATTAAAATGAATAAAAATCTAATTTAACTTGCGAGTGCGTGGTGCTTGGCCGTTCAAGAAATTATGTTCTGACATGGTACATTTCAATATACATAGCAGATTTCATTTTAATCTTTTTTTTATTTTCATCTTGGTACCAGCAAAACAGATGTATTACAACTCAATGAAATGTAGTTAAATTTATAGCTTGAAATCAACTAACATTGTGTACTGGCCGCAGAAAAATATGAACGCATATGCTTTGCACCTTGTATAGCTACAAAATTTGTTAATTAGTTTCGAATTTTTTTTCTTGATAACAGCAGTTCTTGTGCATTGAATGAAACGATACTTTAATTTCATATTTTTAAATACGATTAGTGAACTTAAAATATGATTAGTGATTAAATAAAACATTATGCCAATTCGAATTATAGATAACTAAATGAAAGACCAGTTATATTTCTGAAACACTCATTTATTAAATTGATAAAACATTTTTGTTACTTACTTTTACAAATTTTATATTTTTTAAATATTTATCTTTCTTCCGTATTTTATGTGTGCTCATATTTTATAGATTCGCTAAATTATTTCAAATTCTTTCAAATATTTTATATAATTCACTCATATTTTGTAAAAGTAATTATTAATAATTGATAATGTTTTGCTTTTTCTTGCGGACATTCAAAAATTTTCATCTGTTCATATATGTGGTAAAATATTTATGAATTATCAGATAATACTGATTCTTGCATTTGCCCCAAACGGAACTTCAAGCTGCAAGATTTTTCTTATGTCATCTAACTCAAAAAAACAGTTTATAATTAAAATATAATGAAAAGATGAAGTGTTAAAAGAAGGAATTGGTTCATATGAAAGAGTTAAAGAAAAGCATTTTACAAATTTCGAAGTGACCTTAATTTAAGATGAAGTCAAAATTTCTGATTCTGTAACATTAAGTCAAACATCAAAGTTTTATTATTAATTGCATTGACTTGGCAAAACTATGAAAATAAATAACCTAAGATGTCGTCTTTTAACGAGAAACACCGCATATAGCTCACTTTTCAAAATTTTACTAGAAGAAAAAAGCTAAATTTTTCGTAGTCAGTAATAAATAGATTAGCTTTGTTTTTCAGGTCTAAAACAAGGATGAAAAAGCAGATTCACACCAGATGGGAATAAGTCTTAAATATTCATTATTGGATGAAAAAAATGTGATTATTTTTTCCGGTTATGGAATTATAAAAATTGTGATGAATCACGTTCCTTTTAAAGTGACAAGGCATTACACTGCAACATTTAAACTACAACTTATTGTTAAAATTTAAAATATAATAAAGAACACAACATTGATGTTATACACATAATATAGAGTATAAGGCTGATAGTAGGAATATAATGCAGATAACGATACTGGTGATTAGAGAATAATAACTGTAAAGGTATGTAGTCCTAATATATACATTGTAATATTGATGATAAAATTATGACGAAGAATATAATATTATTTATAGCAGTATAATAAAATTTAAAACATTAATAAAAGTGTATGTGAATGAAGGATATCAATCAAGTCATAATTTTATGAATGTTATTGTACTATCGATATTGCAGCATTATTGAACCGTTATAAAAATTAATTAACGCATTATTATTCTGTGACATTTAAAATACAGTAAGTGATATTATAAACTTCAAATCCATTCATTATAAAGAACATTTCGTTTACATTATAAATATTTTTCTATTTTACGTAATCATCATTTCCTAGACTTCTAATAAGTTAAAATTACAGCTACTAAATATTAATGAGATTAAAAGGCAGAGTCCCATAAGAATTTATGAAACTTGTGTTTAAACGTATTTTGATTAAGCACCATATTAGAGGTTCACTTTTCGCTTAAGGACTCTTGAAACAAATCATATCTCGACGCTGGTGAAGCATCTGGTCTAGATGATCTTATAGTCACAAAACAAATAAGCGGAAGGATGTCATTAATTTCAAAGATTAGAAGAGCAATCTTCAAAATTCAACAAATTCAACGGAAAGTCAATATTGATTCTGCCAGCCCGTTCCCATGGCAACCTAAAAGCAAGGCAACAAATCTAGGTCAATACCGCGGAAAGTTTGTCTGTTGTGAATCTGATGCTCATACCTTAAAACTGCGCACGTCTGAACAAAGATGAGTGACCCATCTGACAATGAGTCATCGAAAATTGTAAAATTATTAAGGAATGTGTTAATGAAATTTAATGTTACTAAATTATACATCAGAATAAAATACGCCCAACGATATCTTAGCCTAGACAATTTTGCTGTCCTATTGCCTTTAATCGGCAAAGAATTTCTGTAAAAGATAATATAAAACACTGTCTTTTGTTCTAATGTCTAAGTTTGATTCTTATTAATTACCAGGAATATTTTTAATGTATGGTTAGTCGTTTTAAAATGCTTTGTTTTTGTAATTGCATAATAGAAATTATAAAAATTAAATTGTTTTTTAAAATATTAACCAGAATTTTGTGTGCATGTGCAAAATTAAACGACCAAATAGTGAGCATAATTATAATATGCTCAATATTTCTTCCCTAAATTATTTGCAAATTTTTTTACTTCTTTAAACTATATTGCTTAATTCTTGATTATCCGAATCTTTTTAGACAGCTCTTGTGTTTCAGAAACTTTTAAAACAAATAAAGCTAAACTGCACATTTTAATTTTTAATATTTGTTTCCAGTTATTAATGATATTTACTTTTTCCAAAGTTAATGCTCTTTTTAAATCAAAATACAACAAATTCCGCTAATTTAATAAAAAATCGGCAAAATTCAACATAGAAACTCTAATTAGTATTACTTGAAAAATAATGGGGTTTATTATTATTCAAATTTGTTTACTATTTAATTGCATGTTGACCGTGAGTAAAAATACATTGGGTGCTTTATATTTGTAATGATATACCTTTATGACTTACTTATATTCCTCATATCATAGCCAGTTAAACTAAAAGATATATAAGTATTAGAAGACAAGAAGTCGACAGAAGGTTTTTTTACAATTATCATTATAAGTAATAAAAATCGGCTTATGAGTCAAACTTCTCTGACGCATATTATCGCTAAATAACAGAAGAGAAGTTTGACTCATAAACTATTCACACGATCATTTAAAAATATTCATATTTATTGAATTTCAGCCTATCATTCTTCAAGTCGAAATCGTGATTACTGCATCAAATAATGGCTTAGAAAAAGATGGAGAATCCCATTTACTGCTATAAATCTATGAAAAAGTACTTTATAGCGCTATCTAAAAATTTAATTTCATAAAGAATGAAAATGTATGCTACTCTTATCATTTGGAAGAATAAATCCGATCTAGCTATTTTTCCTACTCCATTAAGGAAATTATGAATTGTTACATGGAACCGAAACCTTTTTTCTTAAATTTATTTCAAGCTATGGTTCACGAATTGAGGTTTTATAGTATAAGTCGTCATTGGAAAATAACGCCTATTTAATTGAAATTTAAACTTATTAAAAATTGTTTTGTTTTAAAATAATTTAGAAAAATGAAATTTAATAATACTTTTTATACTATTTTTTACTAAGGTACATTTCTGTTATTGAGCATTAATTAAACGATGCTTAATAACAGAAGGTAGATGATATATCTAGTAAGTTCTGCATAAGTTTTTTTTTCATGTAGAGATTTAAAATACATTAAAAATATAAATGTAAACATTATCAGTTAATTGTTTATATAATACAGAAAATGCACATTTATGCTTGGAATATTAAATATAGTTAAGAAAATAACTTTTTATGTGGACTTCTGAATTTATGACAAGGTGCTACCCATAAATCTGCTGATTTCGAATTTGATTATCGTTTAAGATCGTTCAGAGTTTCGTGTTTTAAAAATTATATTAGCTTCAGAAATTAATACGAATGATTAGTCATCTATCGGAGCTGTAGAGTGCGTTGCCGCTTGAAACTACCTTAAAAACTTCCTTCTTTTTTTTTGGGGGGGGGGGGTACTATCCTGTTTCGTTATCTTTCTAGACTGAGAATATGATGAGCAACAAAAACAAAAAGAATGATGAAAATAATAATAATAATAATAATAAATGCAGAAAGTGAGTTAATAAGTCAAAATTCTTTAACGGCGCTATAGCAGAAGATGAAATTCTGAGACTCATCCTTTTGAGTTTCGAGTTGGCTGCTAACATTAGAGCCCAGGGTTGACACACAAATTCTCTCTCTCTCTTTCTCTCCATTGTTATAACAGGTTTAACTTCTCTCTTTTACTTAGAGTTGTTTTCTTGCTACCATTTATTATTATTTTTTGTTTGTTTGTTATTTTTGTTTTCACTCTGCCGATATAAATACTCAAGTGGTTTGGTACACATGCGTTTTCTATTGTTAAAAGTCCCTCATCATGAACTTTCATCTGATAATTTCCTAAAAGATATTTCAAATAACTGCTATTAAAGATGTGGAATAATAATAAAGCACTCTTTCTAAAAATATTTTTAATTGTATATTCTTGTGAAATATTTTAGAAGCATTGTTCATTTTCAAACTGACAAGGCGTCATTGATTAAAATACACCAGATGCCCTGATCCAATTTTAAAAATGCGCCTTTTAAAATAGCTTTTATGAATAGTTTTTTTTCTATTTTAATTAATGGTGCCTTTAAATTGATTGCTTTAATTTTATCAATTAACTGATAGCATGAGTGCAGTTATAAAGATATTTTTAAATGCTAATTTAATTTTCCTGTGAGGTGCGGCCTTTTGTACTAACCTGAGCTAAATATTCTCTTCCATCGTTTCTGGTGAAATACTGATCCCACCAGTCATTCATCAATCAATGTTATTAATGATGTTATTCAGCATTTAAATAATGAATAACAAAGAACCGTCTGCAGCAATTAATGTGTAATTACGTAAGCAACTGCTAATGGAATTGGAATAGTTTTAACCTTTCCAGACCATTCCTTTATTAAAAAGATGGAAATCCTACTTCTGTAGCTTTTACTTTCATTACATCTCTTTTTGGAAACTAATGACATTTATCATCAGCAGCTGATTTCCAATCACCCATATAGATAGATAAAAGCGTCTTTACATGATAGGTAAGACAAAGCTTGACGTCAGCAAAGTTCGTTGACATTTTCTTCACAGCGTCCTTGAATCCGCATTTTTATGGCATTACGAATGGAATTGACGTCAATGAGTTATTCAGCTTTCGCTATCTAGAACGGGAAAGGATAAATAAAAGATGTCTTGTAAATTTAAAGAAATACTGATATCCAAAATATTCTATCGTTCAATTATTTTGAAAAATTGAATGATTAGCATAAACAAAAAAGTTTAAGTTCGTAAAATTTCAACTTAAAAAATAAAACCAGATAGAAATTGCAACCTTTTTTTCTTAATATATAAATTTTTATATTTAAAAAACTTTACAATTGTTGTACAATGTTTTCAAGGAATTATAATTTTGTTTCAAAATATTATATACAAATTATTAAATTATGTCAAATATATATTTACAAGATTGTATTCATATTCTTATTCTATTTACTTTATATTAATCCTTAACTATTGTTTTCTCAAAAATGGCTTTTAGTGCTACTAAACGCAAAAAAGTAACCCTGTTTTAGAAAATATGAAGAGAAAGTAGAAAAAAATTCATTGAAGTTACTTGATATTCTATCAAAGTGCCTGATACAGTCTCAAAGAATATATTTACAATAAAATACTCTATTAACAAAATTAAGAAAATAATTAAAATCGTAAAATCTCATAAAATAGAAAAATATGTCAACAGAAAATTTCATTAAATATATCTTGCAAAATATGAGCTTTTATGGTGAAACTTAATATTTGTAGTTCAGTTTAAGAGAAATAATTCATAAGTATAGTACTGCCAACATGCATCTCTTAAACTCATAGCTGTCCATGACTGCCATACAAAAAAAAAATTCGTAACTAGATGCTTTATCATATCCTTCTACATAGTAAAGAGCGATTCTTGAGCTCGAGGATTCCTCTTCCGATGTCGCATAATAATAGGGAGGTCGGTTTTATGATCATTTTCAAGATAATAAATCCTATCTTTGAAATAAGTTAGTTGCATGAATTACATCTAAGAATCTTATTTTGTTATAAGCACACTATTCGAGGACAAGGTATTCGGTCATACCTAATCCTCTGTCTGCTAAAAACTGGAAACCGTATTTTAAAAATGTTCAGTATTTACAAATTTGAATGAAAAACTCAATACTTTTATAAAAAGTATAACTTATATATCAAAAAATTGGATGCCATCGTTCTCAATATATATTTTGAAAATTTGAGAAACGAATTAGTTTTCGATAAGACGTAGCAAAAATAAAACGATTAAACTAGTGACAGCATAAATATAAATGTAAGGGCATTCAAAGGTCAGTATAAAAAAACTTTTTTATTCACGATTTTATATATTGGTGAAATGATGCTTAAGAAAATAATTTCAGTCATCAAAAATTATTTCCTCTTAACTATTAAAATTTTGTTTTAAACTCTTAGAAAATGCTAATTTGACTTTTTTTTTATAAGGCTTTCATTTTAACTACTTCATCACCATTTTTGAAGATAATTTGAAGAAATGATGTAGAATATAAAATGAGCACTTCCAAGTATGAGTTTTTAAACTTTTATTGAAAATTTTTCAAACATAGGGAATTTTATCAAATTTGGTATTTTTACCAAAGTTCATGGCTTTTGAAAAATTCGCCAAACAATATGGTTCTTCCCAGAAAAGATAACAGTTTTTTTAAATTGATATTGGTACTTTCTAATATTTTAATAATATTCAGATTTGATTAAACCGCTTACATAGATTGACAGAGTAGAGAGATTCAGATGACGTCTGTTTTTATTTATTCGTTGTTTTTGTTCATGCATATTATTGTTGCTAGAAAATAATTATTTCATCTTTTGAATATGTGTTATTCGCTAAAACACTTTTACAAGAAGCTTATAAAATACTTTCCAAAGAACTGGTTTTATAATATATTATCTCTGTAAAAATTACTTTTCCTGAATAAAATATAAATTCTTTAAATAAAATGAAAATAAAATTCAAAACATTTGAATTCATTCCTTTTGAATTTTCAGAAAAAGTATCACATCTCTAAAAATCAGTTTATTTATTTTATATACATATTTCATAATAAACTGCTTTATTCATTTCCTGGTTAAATAGCAAAATTCTAATAAATAATATAAATCATAAATCTAACAAATTGAAGGAAAGTTATTTTTATCATTGTCATCATCATTTTATTGAATATAGTTAATTTGAAAATATAAACATTCTTTTGAGTTCATAATATGTTGCAGTTTCATATTCTGAATTTCAAATTCGGTTTTATAATATTAAATTAATTAGATAAGCCTAGCAACTCTTATATACGACTCAATTGAGCAAGTAAGAAAGAATGAGCAACTTTCAAATCTATTAAATTCAATAAACAAAATTAGAAAATTATTGTTTTTCATATTCTTGTAATACTTAAGACTTTCTATAATCAATCTTAAAATCAACCAATTCAACAAAGTAATTTAATAAATAAGATAAAGTACGAACATAATAAAAAAAGTAAATGTACATTGAAAAAAATTATTAGATCTTCAAAAAATATGGCTTTTTCAGAAATCAAAAATTCATTAAAGAGGTTAATTTAATTTTACGTAAAGGAAAATTCTCTAAATTGAAAAAAGAATGCATAATTTATGAGGTAAAAAATGTATTAAATCAAATAGTATTTATTCATATTGAATCAAAAATTTAATCATATTAAATGAAATAATTTCAATTCATATTGAATTTTGGCCTGCTAACATTTGGATCGAAGTGATCTTTTGTGACAAACAACTAATAAATATCTTTTATATGCAATAATTGTTGTCTACAAAATAAAGATGGTTTAAAGTAGTTTTCATCTCATTTTCTGCTTTCAAATATCATGGATGAAAACTTACTTTCAGAATAAAAGGAAACCGAGTAATTTTGTTTCCCTTTACTTTAATTAAACTATTGAAGATCAGAAATGAGAGTGAGATATATTAGACATCTGCAGAAGTACAACATCTGCAGAAGTGATATCAGTTAGAAATTCAGAAGTCTGTGTTTGGAAGTCCTTCTCAAATAATCTCGGATAGAGGAACAGCTTTTAGCTCTGTTGAGTTTTCCGAATATTGTGCTAAAGAGAAGATAAACCATCATTTAATTACTACTAGTTTGCCGAGAGCAAATGGGCAAGTCGAACGCATAAATCAGACGATCATCTCTGTTCTCTCTAAGTTATCACTAGAAGATCCTGCCAAGTGGTATAAGTTCACTAACGAACTGCAACAGACTATAAATTCCACCTATCAACGAAGCATTGATACTACACCTTTTGAATTACTTTTTGGTACTAAGATGAATGTTGGAGGACTTGACAAGTTTAAAGAAATGGTCGAAGCCGAATTTCAAGTCCATTTTGAAGCTCAAAGAGAGGAGTTGAGAAAACACGCCAAACAACAAATCTTCAAGATCCAGGACGAAAACCGGAAGACATACAACTTAAGAAGAAGAGAGTCGAAACAGACTTATAGAACTGGAGATCTTGTCGCCATCAAGCGAACACAGTTTGGACCAGGCTTGAAGCTAAAACCGAAATATCTGGGACCCTACCGGATCTCTAAAGCAAAAGGCGGAGACACGTATGACGTCACCAAAGAGGGAAGTCACGAAGGACCCATCTGTACTACAACGTGTGCTGAATATCTGAAGCCCTGGTGCTGCTGAACATTAACTCGTCCAGCAGAATGATGACTCAAAATTCCTAAACATTTGTTTTTCAGAGCTTTGTCAATTTTCGATTTTTCTATTTCTTTGTTGTTGTTTTTAATTTCAGTGTCGTCTGGAGGACCAGCCGAGACCAGGACGGCCGAGAATGTGGTGTCGCGATGGCAGCGCGCCAAAACCAGCGCCTCTAGCGGCCAAAAGACTGTGGCAGTTAGTGTAGACGATGCTACGGGAGAAGACGGTGAAAACAGAAGACGTCTGTTGATCGAAAGACGAAGCTAAATCACTTTAAATGTTTTATGTCATTCCTGTGCTGTTTATCATCTTGTATATGTCCGTCCATCATCTGTAAACTCATTACCATAATATATAAGTTTAAAATCTACTGGCCATCTCATTGATTCAAACGCCCACAAACAAGACCCCACATTTTTAATAGATTTTTTTTTGTTTAGAACATACAAATTCTCCTCTTTAAGTCTAAAACAGCAAAAACTAATAAACGATTTTAATAAATAAATTTTGTTTATTGCATTTAATTGAATGGACTACGTCAAGACAATACTTGTGTATTTCATATTATAAATAAGTCGCCTGAGATTAAAGATTATAACACCAAATTGAAGGGGGGGGTTATGAACCACTTCCTTGCTAATTTAATCCTTGCTAAATTTTTAAACAAGAAGGTAGAAATGTTGCATGAATTTCAAATTAATAATAAATAATAATCCTTAATTCACATCCTGTATTTTTAAATAAGGGCTTTGCTTTAAAGTCTCTTGAGATGTAGATTATAACAATTAAAATATTTCGATCAAATCTTTTGTCTCTCGTTTAAAAAATAACTTTTAGCTAGGGAAGTTATTTGCCATTAAGAGTTTTAAGTGCTATTTAATAATATCGTAAATTAAATAAGCATAAAATTTGGTAATAATTTCAGTGGTACTTGATGAATGTAAAAATATTTTTAACTGAAATTCTTTTTCGGAATGATGCCGATACAAAAAAAAATTTTTTTTATTAATAGGAATTAGATAAAAGAATAAAAGGATTCTGCACAGTATTTATGAATTATATGCATAATTGTTACTGCTTTTTAAATTACTCTGTGCTTTATATCCCAGTAATATGCTAATTTAATTTTATTCCATTATTTTAGTTTGAAATTATCAATTACTGTATAATAGTATCCATCATTCAGAAAATTATTCAAAACAATTAAAGTTTTTTTTTCATAAGAATGCCACTTTCCTATACCAGTTTCATTGAGGTGATGGAAAAAGCAAATATGCCCATGATAAAAATCTGGGGGGGGTCCATCTGTTTAGTTTTATTTTGCATCATTTTTATATTGAGTGCATTATATTATGACTAATTAATGAAATGAAAAATATCATTGCAATTGAGCTACTGTTTCAATATCTTCAGATTCTACAAAGTGACTATTAACATTGGTACCATAATTTCCTTTAAACAATTATAATATCTATTTTTAAAAATTTTAAACTATAATTTTCTCATAAAAAGTATTGTTCGGTATGAGAATTCAAACTACATAATCTAAACTTCAAAATATTGTATTTAATATTCATATTAGTAGCAACTTTTCAAAACATGCGGGAAGAATTCTAAAAGTACATTCTTTTCACCAAATGAAAGTCCCACTTTTATCTTTCGCTTTAACTGCAGGTGGAAGTTTTAGAGAATACAGAAAAAAAACTTTATGAAAATGCTTTGCGGTGGGAAACTCTTCCTTAAAGCAGATGTGACAAAATACATTTCCGAGAAAGCACGTAATTCAGCCATCAAATATACAATTCAAATTTGGTACCCGCAAACAAAAGATCAAATTAAGACAAATAAAAGAAATGCGTTCACTTCTTTGGAGAAAGAGTTAAATAATATGCATTTATTGACGGGTATGGTATATTTTAAAAACGGCTGTTCCCACGTCCTTTATATAATAATCTATAAATTGTCAAGCTAAAAATTAAACCAAAAATTTAAATATAAATTTCATTTTTTAAAATGAGTATTACACTCTTTCATATATATCAAGAGTATATTCAAATAAAAATAACTTTGTGTCTTCAAACAGTATTAAATGAAGAAATTAATAATGAATATATTCAAAGAGTTAGTTTTCATCACAAAAAATTTCTAATACGTCTTCCTTATTTGATCCATGTAAAATTCTACATAAATGAGAAAATTCTATGGAATGATACATAATAATTAATTAAACCAACGAAAAGAATCTACCTTTGAATTCCCAGAAAATGCCACTTTCATGTTTAACTTCATCTTACTGGGGAAAAAAATAGAACATGCATTCAGGAAAATGTCCTCTCTCTATATGCCGATTTGGTTTCAAATTTGTTACGAAACTATAATTTTTGTGTAAAAAATATACACTTAAATTCAAGCATCTAACTTGTTACACTTTGAGCTATTGCATTCCTATAGACACAAAATGTATGCAAACAGACAACACTACGAGGAATTTTATACTAAATTTTATGCACTCCTACAAGTTTTGAAGAAATATCATTTTGCCATATTTTACCCATACGAATGAACAGACATATATTTCACGTTGAGGGACTTTTCAACTGACAAGCATTTAAAATTTGTAAGCTTTTAGTGTAAAGATTGTATAAAAATATCTTCATTATAGTTCATTGATTTAATATGCGATTAAGTTCATATGGATAAAAAAATTAATTTCAAAAACATGTATTTCTGACTCAAAGAGGTTTAACATGCGGAATATCATCAAATACCAATTTTTTAGCTATAACAATACTAAACCTTTCTGTAATCGTTTCCGAGAAAATAAAAATCCAAAAAATGTCATACAATCCCCCAAAAGAAATAGTGTCAAATTTCTTAATGCACTGCAGATCAAGATTTATGAAAATCTTCATATAATCGGTAATAATATAATAGTTAATAATATTGATACGTTTTCGTACACATATATTTATATAGTACGTTGTATTGGTTTTTATACTGATATATTTTCATAATATTGACAGATTTTCATTTACACAAATAGACGGAAATATATCATTAGAAATGAGTATTTTCACAAAAACTTTGCACATGTGCTTTTGGGAAATAAACAATTTTGCAAGAGCTCTTTATATAAACTACGAAATCATTGCTAGTCATAAATTACGCTTATTACCCATAAAAATTATTTCAAAGCTTCTGTTTTATATTGTAATTAAATATATCTGTATCCAAGTATTTTATTATTGCTGTCTGGATGTGAATTCACTACAGTAATTTAAAAGCAGGAGTAATAATTCAATCCTTCTTATCGTAAATGGGCCTCTCACTGAACTATTTTATCTGTCCACTCACTATCTTAAGCTGAGTCATGTCCCAAATATTTCCAGAGAAAAACAGCCAAAATGTTGCATTTTCATAAACGTCACGTTTACGCACTAGATAACTGTTCCAAACCTGTTCCTCCCCCATAAAATATAACTTAGTTTGCTTAACAAAATTTTACTTCTTGTAGTTGATTTTTCTTTTTTTTTCCTGTAAATATATTAGAGTGGTAGATTGAGTTTGATTACTAATGTATACTTATTTAATTTAAAATTGTTTGTTATAGCTTTGTAAAATTGTTTATCTACATTTTAGATTACTTGTTTACCTTCCATTTTTCTACTCAAACTACTAAAGCGCCCAAATTCAATATGAAAATACTTTTCATTTTTAATAGTTTATCTTTTAGGAGTTTATTCATAATACTGAAATAAAATTTCTAAGAAACAAGAGCTAAACTACGAGGAAATAGAAAGCTTGTAGTTATTGTGTTAAACAAGAGGCTGAATTTCCTTGCAGAACCTTTTAGAATTCTTTCCAGAAAAGTCAGGGGCATGGGACTGTTTTGCCCAGAAACGCAATTGAAGTAGATGAAATCCTTCGCGTAGCTGATAATTGAGTTTCTACAAGAGACATTTTAGAAATAAAATTTAGTAGCAAAAAAAAACGATGTCTGTATTTAAAAAAATAATTAAGTTTTGATTTTTTCTATCGTTATTTTGCTTTTACAACTCATATTTAACGATTCAACTTTAAAATGCTTCCAGTATCGATTATTCGTTTATCTTCTATGTTTCAAATAATACATCGTTGTTATTCTTAGCTGAAATCCCGATACCTCCATAACAATACTTGAGTCCCAAAAGGCAAGTTTAAGTCTCGATTCCATGTATGCGGAATCAAATGCTTTGATTCTTATGTTACCATATAATTTGAATTTGAATGTGTCTCCGAAGGTGTCATTATAAACAAGTTGCGAATATTTTTTGTGCCAAATTTTTCATTTTGTAGTTAATCAAAATAATAAACCAAAACTATTGAAGTTTTTAGTTATTTTAAAAGGCCTTCAATACATGTAATTCAATAGTATTGGAAAGGGTTGGCGTGCTTAAAATACCTTTTGATTTATTTGAGGAAACGAGAAGCAGATAAAATTCAGCGAAGTTTAACAAATTTATTTATTGGATTAACATATTGTTTTCAAAATTCTCTCAAATTTTAACTGCTGGTGAAGTTCATAAATCAAATTATAAGGACGAGTTTTGAATTGCCAAAATTAGGTCTCAAACTTATTCGCCATGCCAAAATTAGGTTATTTTCTTTATAGCAGTTTGTAATGTATCTCAAACATATATGTGCAAACATTGAGGATTTAAAGTAGAATTCTCTTTCGAAACTCAGACCCTCCGGTCTTGAAATCGAAATCTCCTTTAAAAGAGTATCGAGAAAACATAATGGTTATGGTTTATAATAAATAAAAATAATTAAGAAAGTTTTCTTTGTCTTTAGTCTCTTTACAGAGCCAGCTTACCCCTAAGGTGCAAACTGGTTACGAATCGGGGAAAACAAAAAAAATGTACCAATAGCTACACCTATAAACTAAACAAGTTTCTTCGAAAATATCTTTGCGATGGATATAGTTACGAAACAAAGCTTTCTAAACACATAAATGTGCAAAACCATTCTGAAACACACTTGCTAAGAATTCAAAACCGTAAATATCCTTAATAATAACTTAAATTTGATTGGACTATTTTAAATGGTTTCCTCGCTCTCTTACTGTTTATATGCATAAATTTGCATTTTAATTTCATTGCTTAAATAATTTTTGAATATAGGCTTCATAAAATTGATTTTATGTTTTTATATCTGAATACTAAAAAAGTGAATTTCATTTGCATTGTCTTTAAGGCCAGTAAAAAATTGGGGTGGGGTGGGGTGGGGTCTTGTTTAACCATAAATTTGATTGGATCAAAAAATATTAAAAGGCTTCAAATGATTGGATAGAAGAAAGCTTCGGAAAGAATACTTCACAAATTTGACATTTTAATACAGCAAAAATAATTCACAAAAAAGGCTAATAATTATTTCTTGAATAAATTTTTAAACATTTTCTAAGTCAATTCATTCTTTGTGAGTCACTCTCCAACCTCTTTAATATTGAAGCTAAGGTAAATCAAAGTTGTTAATTTTGAATAGACGTTCGAGTTTCAGTTTCCTTTCATTCACGATTAATTCTGTTACATTTCGCCTTAAGTTTCCGAGAAGTGATCAACAGCATGAAGCGTGACAGACAGAACAATCTAAAATGTTTCTAAATTCATTTCCGGCGTGACGAAATTTTGTCTTACACTCGTTTCTCGGGAAGGTTGTTTGGTAACATTCACATGAATCAAGAATTATATCTGACAACCGTAAGATTATTTCTGTCTGATTTCTAGTGATTCATTATTTGAAATTTGCTCATAGAAGCATCGAATCTGAATTATTATGCGGGTAATGATAATTCAGGAGAAGATTTTGAAATATTAAAATATCTTCTAACATGTAATTTTATCATTGTTCTCCCTAGTTTATAAATTTTTTGACATTATTATAAGGATTTATAAAGATTTAATATCCTGATTGTCAGCTTTCATATATCAAAGCATAATATATACCTTATTTTTATAACATTGCGAATCAAATATAGTAATTAAATTTAAGCAGTTATTTTAAGAGGTGTCAAGAACTTTGTACACCATAACTGCTCAAAAGAATCTGAAGATCATAAAATAATACATTTATTGTTAGCTTTCTTGTTTAAATCCACTATGATAGGTTTAAAATTTCATATACGCTTATTTATTAAATTATGTGGTTGTTTTGTAGCAATAATTATCCGTTTATTTTTAAAAATTGAAGCAGTTCTTTTGAAAATGAATTACAAAGTTTTAATACCATATTTTATCCTATATTTTGAAATAATGTTCGATAATATATTAGATGGCATTGTTCAGGAATACTGTTTTAATTAAAATTATCGTCCTCTGGGAGATGATCTAACCTTTTACAATTGTCGCTTTGAATTACGTCTACAATTGGATGTTGATAACAGCAAAAAATAAAAGCACACACACACAAAGGGGGCAAAAAACTTCCCTTATATATGAAATCCTAGCGGTTTATCCACTCTGTAACCGTAACCGTGAGCTCTGCGTGTCGTTTGAAATTCTCACAATCTCCAGCGCATACCTTCAAACAACCATGTCTGAAAGTTTGGTTCGATTGGTTGTGTAGATGGGCCTCTAGGGTTTCATATGTAGGGGAAGTTTTTATTTATCACCGTGTGTGTGTGTGTGTGTGTGTGTGTGTGTGTGTGTGTGTGTGTGTGTAAATTAGTACCTTTTAGCATATTCTGTAAAATCATAAAATATGTGTGAATTTTAAGATGATTTAAAAAGATTTTTACAAGTTTTCCTCATAGCCTAGATATTTTTTAACTTAAAATATAAAAAACAAATTTTCCTCATAGCCTAGATATTTTTTTAACTTAAAATATAAAAAACACAGAATAGATTCTTAATTCTAAGTAATAGCTGATTACAATAGAGAAAAATAAAATTTTATTTAAAAAAATCACCAAATAACTTATGCTTAAGCTCATCGGCTTTGAATTTGTTAAAATTAAGCATAAAATAATTTGATAAAAATAAAATATAGTTTTATTTCTTGTACTTCATAGAAAAATCTAACATTAATTGTCGATGTGTATATAGTAAATAAAGGGGAAATGATTACGGAACGTAAGACATTAAGTGTTAAGTATCCTTAGTACCACTAATGTCTATAATGTGCTTGTAAATCTATTCCAAATCCGAATGAACGATACAGAGTAACTTTCTTTTCGTATTTCAAAACTAATTTATTGAATCGCTGTGATTAATAAGAATACTAAATTGAAATTATAAATTAAAGATAATAAAATTTTAAGGGTGGACAAGTGCTATTTTGCTATATTAATTCGAGCTGATTGCGTGCCTGGAATCAGTTATCTTTTCTTGGAATTATCAGTTACATTCATTTGTATAATCATTTAATAACAACATGAAGAATCTGGACGAATTATTTCCTCTCGTACCAATTAAACTTTTTCCCCTTTGCTAAGCTCAAATCAAAGTTGTTTCAATGCAAAAGAGTTTTATGTTCTTCTCACAAAGGAATACAGCTTAAAAGATTAAATGCGTGAATTTTCATCCTCTCGCTCATTTTCCCCCTTTTATGTAATTTTAAACGTGAGTTAAATACTCTAATTCAATTCCTATTTAGAAAGATAGGATATTTTAGTTTCACAAATAATTTTCCTGATACTAAAATTTTTAGGTATTGTTTAAGTCCATAAATTTTCTCGTATTTTTATTTAGATCATGAATTTATATAAAAATTATCCAAAATTATTAATAAAATGAAATCTTCTTGATCTTAGCATGTCTCTCTCTTTCTGAGTGTGTGTGTGAGAGAGAAAGAACGTAAAAAGCATCCTTTGACTTAATGAAAAACAAGATGTAAGCTCTTTAACAATAACTTTTATTCTTCGGAATGTTAAAGTAATTAAATTTCATCCATTGTCACGATTTCTTTGTTAAAGTCCATACCAGTTGACCAATTAGTGCCGTGAACTAAATAGGATGACAGAAAATAGTGAAAGGGTGCAGTGAGAAAGTGTTTTGAAATATAATTTTAGTATGAAATTCGCTGATACGGTATTTTTGGTTTGGTATGTGTCAGAATCACTGATAAAAGTTCGTGCAACTCAGAAGTGAAAGCGAAGTCGGAATTAAGTGATTAGAAAGTAACTACTTTTAGAACGCGGATAAATTAAAATTACTATAATATATTTAAACAGAACTGTTGAAGGTGCGGGCATATAAAGATGCGAAAATCAACTTATCAACTATATCATTAAAGTAGCATTCTTTCAATTTTATGAAACACTAATACTGCAGTTTCAAGCCCAAAAATTGCTAGCCAATACACAAACTGATAAAATTATTTTTATGCTTTTACTAAAGAAAAATTAAATATTTCAATAATTATCACAAAATTTCTTAAAACGATCTGTATTTTAGTATTTGTCAACAAAATTCGAAGTTCTTATAATATAAAAAATATTTAAAGCGATGTTTAAACAATGAAACATCAAATAAGTGTTTGAAAACTACGTTAGTACGGTACTTAAAATAAACATATGCGATGATCCTACTTTCATCAAGGTGACGTCGCAGTTTAGTCTATGTGCTCGTGCAAGCGAATTAATCATGTGATGCATGAGAAAACTTTCTTTTCTTTTTTTCGAGATTTTTATATGCATTCCATTAGCTAGCAAACCTTTTTCTTGATGTTTCCTTTATAAAAAAATGTTATTTTTTATACCAATTATTAAATTTAATTTTATAGATAACATCCATACACAAAATCAAAATTAGGTTCGTCAAAATGCCGAAACTATATCATTAGCAACTTTATTTTTAATTAAAAAAAGATTATCTATTGCACCAAAGAATTTTTCCCAAATAAAAAAGCAGACTGCACTAAATAGCGATCAGTTCTTCTTGGCCTTTCAGTTTTGATTACATATATTAAAAGCAGACTTAACATTTCGAAATATTTTCGTAATTTCGACTACTTTCGACTACTTTTCTTTCTTTGAATTACTTCGGATACTTAATAGAAATTATCTTTTAATATGTTGAATATCCGTAAATCCTTATTTCAAGATTTCGGTTCTTTGAATTTAAAAGATATATGGGGTGCGACAATTTTGATCAAAATTTTTAAGAGAATGCCTCCAACATACTATTTATTCTTTTATGAGATTTCTACAGTTTAAAAAATCTTTTCATAAAAAATTAAAAGCTCACTCATGCTCAGAAGTATTCTTTAAAATGCCCTTTCTATAAATGGATAATAACAAGGCGTATTTGTCAGATTTCCCCATTTATTACCTTAAACAACATATATGTTTTAAAATACAGGTCTTATAAAGAAAATCTATAATATTTTAGTGTTACTTTAAAAAAGATTTTGCCATAGTTACAATGTGTAGTTATAATTTAAAATATATGATAAATTTTAATCGAGCCTTTCAAGATTTTTTTTCTTAATAAATGAGCGCAAAAACGAGGCAATTTCTCAAAAAAGGACTCCACATATCGGTTTTATATCTAGTGATGTTGGAGTAATTAGGAACGAATTTTGGAGACGTTGTCATTTATTTTCAATTTAAAATTATAGCTGAGATGGAAAAATTGTTCGAAGTTTTAGTGAATGCATAATCATTTTCTACAGAGGATCATTAAGCAATTACTTTTCTTCTAAATAATATGTTGATAAACTAGTCTCTCTTACAGGAACGTACCCAGTTACCCCAGAGACGATAGGATAATTAGGAACTTGTTCGATTTCTGATCAGAGCAATGAAGTCATTTGGCAAGAATATATTCAAAATGATGAAAAATAGTTATATAATGCTTTTTAATGTATTTTACCATCTGACTCCAGTCAATTAAAAGAATTTTTTTCTGCTTCTTCTGAAAAACATCTTCTTCTTCATTGTGTAAAGCATATAAATTATCATGGATGTTTACTGTTTTAAATTTAAAGTAATTTAAAATAATTTTATCTGTAATTTTTTTGCAGAAATTAACCGAATTCTAATAATATTCCATAATTATTATCATGTTTTCAACTTACTCTTCATTAGTCCATTAGTCTTCCTCATCATTT
>JAOUZG010010951.1:6368396-6394416 GCA_026289955.1 Argiope argentata
TGTGTGTGTGTGTGTGTGTGTGTGTGTGTGTGTGTGTGTGTGTGTGTAAATCTCCAGTGCTATTTTGCAACAATAACAGAAAATTTTCGAAATTCTATGATCTTCAAATTTAAGGCAAAGAAAGTTTCGTTTGTTATTTTTACACATATTTACTAAGTAAAAAAGTAAATTTGTTTATTTAATTTTGGAAAAATTCTACATTATTGTAAAGTCTGTATCTAATCTGCGACAAAACAATATTAAATATACCTTGGTGTTATATTTACAAATACGGAGACATTTTTACTCTTACTTGGGCTGCGGAGGCCTGGTGGTAAAATCTCGGAACCGGAGGGTTACAGGTTCCTGATTCCTGATTCCACCAGTGGGTTTGGTACACGTTAAAACAATCCGGACAAAACGTCCTACCGCTTGAGTGGTCTGGTGGGGAGTGGGTGATGCCAACTCAAGTGTTCCCTCGTTTTCTGATCGCGTTCAAAATTAAGAGGTAACTAAACTAAAACCTACTTTTACGTTGCATATTTTATGCAACATATTATGAAGATAACTAATATTTACAATATATTCGTTTGCTGTACAACGAACGCAGAAAATTGAAACATAAGTACACTTCTCAAACTGATCAAATATGATTGAAAATTAATATAAATCGGAAAAACTGTTAACGAACTTCAATTATTTAAAAAAAATATTTATATATGTATAAAATATTCATATTTTAGCATTATTAATTATGTAGAAATTAAACTTCTATGAAAGTGATATTTAAAGCATATTGGTAAACTTTCGCTTTCATAGGTGTGTGCAATATTGAAAAAATATTATTTTTATCAATTTTTAGTTTTAATTTGTTTAAGAAGGAATCGTCCACTTTTTGAATTTACCATTTAAAACGAAATAATCATTTTTATGCCAGCAAGATAAATTTCACTGACTTATTTTTTCACTCATTTTCAAACAGTTTAAATTCTATGAATTCCATCAGAAGGATTAAAGCAACAAATTCATTCTGTTGGCACATTAATGTTTTATTACCTGAGAAAAAAGTATTTTTCGTAATATTTGCTGTAACATAAAATATAAAAAACTCACATTTTTGCTCCTATCTACCATTTACTGTATGGATTCTTCTGAACCTTTTTCAAGGATGTATACAAACTTCTTTCAGGATATAATATAAAATTCAAAGATTGCTTAAAATTATTGGACTTAACAGATTTTAGTTAAAAATGCTCAAACAATTATCTTAAGACTTACAAATCCTATAATTTTTTCTGTTTTGTAACTGATTATAATTGTCCAGAACCTCGCAAATTATTTTTCAGATAATATGTTAGTACAATTTAATTACACTAGCAAATCAGTTCAAGTTCAAAGATTCTTTAAAAATTAAAAATTGAATGATGACTTCTATAAAGAAATTAATGTTTCACGGCTGAGTAAAAGTTTTTATAAATGTTGAATTTCATTTCTACTTTAACTTATTGAGTTTCAAATGTTTTGTTCTATTTGGTGATTTACGAATAAAAAATTTGCTTTTCAATTCAAATTTTTTTTCTAGGCAATAGAAACTTCCAAATAAAAATTCTAGTATTCAGTAATTCCTTTATCAGGCAAATATCTTGTGTAACGGAACTTGAGCCTTTAAGCCTGTAAAGTTGACAGGTTCGTTTAGCGGATGTATGGAGACGTAAAGTCAACAGACCTCGGTGGCAAACGACAATTTTATTGACACGAGGTCACTGATATTAGAAAAATTCACAGTCAGAGACGCACACAAGCAACATACAGCAATATGTAACTACGATAAGCTGGTTGAGGTCCTCAAAAAGAAAGAGCTCGTTCAACTATTGACCAGAGTTGAACTCAAAACATACCTTCAGCTTGAGGCTACAAACCTTTTATATTTCCTGTGAGGTGGACATTGAAGTTTCTCGACCAATCGGGGTGCATCTCAATTTATATTGGTTGGATCGTGAAAACTCTCGAAGTTTCCAGCATTTTCTACATTGTCGCCAAAGTCTCCAAATCCGAAGCCAAGTCGCTAGTTCTTCACCAAGCTCTGGAATTACTATCTCGGCACAAGAATAGCATCCAATATAGATGCTTGTAACTCGGTCTTTTCGGCGATGGAATTAATCGTGCTAGGAAGCAGTATTATAAGTTTGTAACACATGCATTTCATTTTATACCCTTTTGCATATCTTATAAAAACATAAATTATTCAGTAAAAACAACTTTGAAGGAAATATCTAAAAACACATGCCCGAGTTAAGGATCATAAACATTTAATCATCGTAATCTGAGAGGGGGGAAATTTTTTATGTTGCCTAATTTTTTTAGACTTGACGACATTGCCAACAAGGAGGAATAGAGATAGACAAATGCTCATAGTTGTCAGTTTGAAATTGCTATGAAAAATGCCTATGTATTTCGTAACTTTTTAGAAACTTTTGTGAAGATTGTGCTGCAATAATTATGATGCCGGTATACATATGCGAATCATAATTCAAAATGTTTTTAAAATTTCTACTCATTACTGGAATTAGAATGTCATACATGTATATATATTTAGATGCCTGCTAAAATTTTGGTTGCCGACATTAGGTACTGATTATAGGGATTGTAGAAAGTTCTAGAAAGTTTTTCATATGGGAAATTATCTATTGAAACCAAAATCTCAATCTGTGAAACATTAAAGGAAGCTGACTGTTATTTCTGCAAGAATTATTTTAAAATGCAATCCGCTGTTTCCCGACGTCGGATAAATCTCGAAAGATATCCTGTCTGCCATTGTTTATTTTGTCAAATTTTTATATACCCTTATCTGTTGAACAATTCTTTGATCATACAGATTATTGCGGGAAAAGCTGAACCACTTTCCTACTTTTAAATATCACTGGAAAGAATTTAGCATTGCATGGCAAATTCAATTAAATTTTTTCGTGTCTTGAAAGGAAAACGAAAGGCAATATTTTAAATTGTTTCTAGTTTTAAAATTTATTTGCTTTTGTGAAATGGTGCATTTGGCATTTTTGATAATGATTTCCATATTTTTCATTGAATCAGTGAAGAATTATTTAAATAAAATTAACTATCATGTACAACTTAAAACTTCCAATTACCCATAATTTTAAGAAGCTGGTTAATGACTCAGATATTTAAAGAAGTAAAGGTATACAAGTGGTGGAATTACTATATTTATTGCTGTTAAAAACGTAAGATAGGCTGAAAATAAATATATCTTTACCATCAACTGAAATAAGAAATTAACCAGAATTTTCAAAATATTATAATATTTCCGTTAATTAAAAATAAAATTAACAATTATTACAGGAATTTTCTAATTTATGGTTATTTGTAAGTTTCCGTTTTATGCACTATTGTTTAAAAGTTTGAGTAAAGGAAAACCAGATATCACAACATTTTGTAACAACGAGATTTTAAGAAAAACGTTTCGAGAGCATTTCATCAAAAAAAAACTTACAGTTATATACAAAAAATACAGTTTGCTATCAGAATTTAGAAATTATGCATAAATCGCCAACTCTCACCTCTCGTATAAATAAAAAAAATTAATGTTCCTTCCGAAAATTTCACATTTACTGCTTAAAATTGATAAGAGATTCCATATACGTTTCTGTACAATAAGATTAAGCATTGCCATTAAGTAGCAAATATTTGAATATGAAATTCATAGAAGTACCATTATGATATAGAAAAGACTAGAACTCTATTACCCAAAGTAAAATCTTATAACATTAATTCTGGACTAAACATTATGAAGATAAAAAAAGGGCGGAGGTCAATCTTCAGCGTAGTTCTGAAAATGGATCCTGCAATTCAGACTTCTTAATGGCTAAAAAAATAAATAAATCTTTCCCAAGAGATACTATAATTGAAAAAATGCAGTTAGTTCGTTGTAGACAAGAAAAAAAACTTGGCTAATGGCTGTTACTTTCACGATCTTGCCTTTAAAACAGACATTGTATGTGTATTGAATGATGAGCAGATGCCAACTTTTTGATAATGTGCCTTCCATGAACTTTTAAAGGACTTTACTTTTAACTTTTTAAGAAAGTTAAAAATAATTGAAAGAGCTTCAAAAAACAATAACAAAGTTAGAATAATACGAAATATTGACGGTGTTTTGAATATCTTCGAACAATTAAATTATATTTTGTTTTCCTTATAATAAAGCTATAATTATTCATTTAAAAGTTTTGACTACCGTCCAATTAGTTTTTATGCGTTTTAAAATATATAATAAAATTATTTCAATTTGATCGTTTTTTATTACATTATTTCAAAATAATAGCATCTAGTTACAAAATTTTCTTCTTATGATAAAATGTAAGTTTTTTAAAAGTTCAGAATCCTTTATTTTATGAAAGATGTTAAATGAAAATGGTTTTCATTAATAAATTTCAACTCCATTAATTTTTTTCAATTTTTAAATAAAAAAAGACTTTAAAGATCCATTTACTTTTAAGTTTTTGTTATAAAATAATCCTTAATAATCAAAAAATTATATACTAAATATTACGTTCTAGTATAAAAATAATTAAAAATTATAAATAAGATATTAAGGCTTAATATCAAAAAAATTACTTAAAGCTTTAATATTTTGTTTATTTCACATAATTTGAATTTATTCTAAAAGCTTAGTTAAAATACTAATAATTTTTAATTATTTAGTTTCGATTGGTATACAAATTAAAAGAATCTTTTTCAGTTACAACACAAATGATAAAAAAATGCTTTAAAGAATCAAAACCCAACGACTGTCTTTTCTCTTATAACAGTTGTCTCATAAAACATATGGTCTTCTGGTCTATTTGCATTTTTTAATATAAAAGATCAAGCCAAAAATCAACGAACTTTTTACTCTATATTTGCTACAATTAATCACTACAACTAAGAAATTTTATTAAATATATTAATTTGTAATCTCCTTATTTGAATATGTCGTCTAGCATTTTTTGTCATTTAGAAAACATAAATCATACAAACATATATTTCTAAGAAAAGGGATTCTAAACATTGAATATAATTCAAAAAATATTTGTCAAAAATTGGAATTAGCTTATCAGCAATTCAATAATCACTATATATTAAGTAGGTAACTCAATTGCAGGCACTTATATATATTGGACTTCTAACATCCAAAAATGAAGTCCAAATCGTTTCAATAAAACCTAATCACTGATATTCTTAGAATTTAGACAATGTTCAGCTTTAGTTTTTATGTGTTTGTAAAACAAACTTACTATTAAAAGACTTTGCTGCTGTCATAAAATATTAATTTAGGATTAAAAAGCGAAAGATGAAATTCAATTTTAATAAAGGTACGCAAAGTAATTTTTTTCAACATTAGCCCAAAAGCTTTACATATATTTGAAAAGTACAAATTTTAAATAAAATGCGTAATTATATAAGGGGTTTTTTTAACGTTAGATTTAATTTACTTTAATTTAAGAGTTTTGAGGAAAATTAGTTTGTTTTATAAATAATCTAACAAAATTAGAAATTAGATGTATTTGAAATGTGTTAAAGGAACTAATTTTATACTTCGTTAGATTTAATAATTAGGATTTTTTTTAAAAAAAATAGCTTCAATTTATAGACAAACTCATTCACAAGTGTGTAGTAATTATTTTAAAAGTACGGGGCGCTGTAACCAACGTTGTCGTTGTAACCAACAGTTAACAACATAATCAACGAAAAAACCTTGGCTGGAATCCAACGTTTAATAATACTTCCGTGTCATTTGACTCGTCATGTTAATTTGAGAACACTTAAGAAGAAACGTGAAGAAATAATTTGGTTTTGTATCCACCCGTACCTTAGAAAATATTTACGAGATGAATTCCAATGCTATATTTATTATTCTCGAAGCATAAAAGGAAAACATCACCATAAAAAAAAACAGAATGACAATTAAAATAATATTATTTGGCTTTCTATACTAATATTTTCATTACAGTAATTTAAACATCATATTTTCTTTCCACGATACGTTATGAATCCTAATTATTGCAGAATTTCTCAAACTTTTGACCTCATTTACAAAGGAATCTTATAGAATAAAAATTATGATCACGAAAATGTTTAAATTCTTTCCTTTCTTGAAATTCTATTATTTTCATACCAGCTAAATCATCTTGAATAAAATATTTGTGTTTATAAACGTTTGCTTAAGCAAGTTTAATAAATAGATTTTATTGCTAGCTGCCTTTGGTGATCAGCTGATTCATCTGTAATATTGATTGTTATTGATTTCAATACATTCCGTATGCATAAACTTCATATTCTTGGTTCTATCAACAAAGCATCCAAATTAGCATATTAACCTACGTAGAGTTATTTTGGTTGCCTTAAACCTGTTCTGTTTTTAGTGTGCATGAACTTTCTGAATCAAGTCGAGTGAATTATCAAAATCGCAAGAAAATAGTAATTCTCTACATTATAGAACATCTAATAACACATAACTTCTTTCTCATCCTATTATAGTGTTGATCCCAAAATTAAATTTTTGAGTAAAAATTGATATATATTATTTGAACATTCAGTAAAGAGCATACTTGTTAGATTCAAACTTTCAGCTGAATATTAAAGAATAGAAAATCAATGATTCAACATATTGGGAATTCCCATAATATACTAAGCATCTTAGAAGACTGTGTTTATGACATCCTCAAAAAATTGAATGAAACGAGATCAGATAGTAAAATTTCATACGATATAACAAGAGAATATAAAAATAAAAACAGAATCCACATTCCTTGATCTTTAACAATGGAAGAGAAACCTGTGATTAAATATTTGAAGAAACAATGAAATTTGTTAAAAAAAATTATTTCAAAAATGAGAAAAAAAAGAGAAATCACACATTTTTCACCAAAGCATTAAAAAAATTTAATTAAAGGAAATCGTAAGCAAATAAAGTTGGCGTCATTAAAAAGATCTTAAGAGAATGATATATATTTTATAATAAGACAAGATATAAATCTAAAATGATTTAAAAATCGTATTTGTGTAGGAATATTTTAGATGTTAGAATGGAAGGACACCAGATTATCATTTAATATTTAATTAATTTAATTTCAAAACTAAACTTCTCAAGAAACCACTAAAAGGCGTGCTTTCCCTTCTTCCTTTCCGAGATGTATTTGTCCCTAATGTAATGGCTCTTGGTCATGTGGTGCATCCTTGAGAGCGCCAGTACACTCTTTTCTTTGGAATTCATTTATTATCCATAATGATCTTACCTCTTATTTTATTTATTCCCCGATTATGGTTTTTCGAGCGAAAATGAGGAAATTTAAAAAATATTCTGTTTTCATTTATTTCCAACCCTCAAGATTCAATTCGTATTAAATAAATTATATATTTTTTTATTTTTATCTTCTTTAATTTTTATTTTATTTCTTAACTCTTATTAGTACTCATTAATCATTTTAATTTAAAATAAAAAGAAATTTTTATCGATTGGCATCTATTATATCAAAAATTCTTCAACAACGAAATAGCAAAATAATTAAAAATAATAATTTTTTAAAAAACATAATTATGATTAAAATTGCCGTAACATCGGATTCGGACGGGATTTCAATGCAAACAATAGAAAAAAGACGTCAGAGGAAGTAGTTGAGCTTGGGATTTTATGAGTTTTTTTAATATTACATCAGTAGTTTCATAACAAAACATTTTCACAATTTTACTTTTATAATCGTCAAGTAAAGGTTTTGCTAGAAAATTCCTCTGATTATTTTCTGAGGCATTATTAATGACGGGATAGTGATTATTTTATAATCAGGAAATCATACGACATAAATAACTTTTTTAACTGAGCAAGTATATAAGCTGAGTTTTGCTAATGAAATTGCTTTTCTATACCTCCAGGAAATATAACACTAATTAAAGTTATTGGATTACACCCGATAAATTTGCCATTTATCAGCAACAATAAGATTTAAACATTAATTAAGCCTTGACAAAAATGCTACAAAAGATATGCATGTATTCATTTTATTATTAATACAGTGAATTTAAATATATTCAATTCGAAAGATGGTAATTAAATTTATGACCATGGATCATTCAGTCAAGGCTTACTAGATTTATCAAAGAAAATGAATTCTTATTTTTCATTGAATAGAATTTTACCAGCTTATTTTTCTTACATATTTAAAAGCAATTCAATTGGACAAGTTAGAAATTTATCAGTATTAAAATGGTGAACTGATTTTTTTTCGGAAGTCAATGTTATGACAGAAATTTAATATTTTGTCATTAAATTTTTTTAAGTCAATGATAAATTATCCTCATATTGAAGCAGATAAAACTTTTTTAACTACTTCGGAAGTTATTTCCAGTTCTTTTTTATCTGTTTTATTGTAACTATGAAAACAAAAAAAACCGAAAAAATTGGCAACAACACACAAAAGCATTTAACATGTTCTTCATTTTTAAGAACATAACATCTGAATCAAAGCGTGGATAAATTATCTATTATTTATTTGACAGTATTTTTAGTATTAAAAAAAGGCACAATCAGCAATTAGTTGTTTTCTAATGTTTGTATCTCCCCTTGTATTCTGGTAGAATTAATTGATTATTTGTTAATTATTGAAGTGTACATTCTCATTAAAATGTTGCCTTGATCATAAAAGCATGTCATCAGGCTATTCAGAAGAATCTTCATTGGTTCAGTAGATACTTGAACCTTTACAGTCACAGAGAAATCTACCCAATAGTGAATGATGGCAAATATATCCGTCATCAAATACAGAAGGACATGCTTAATAAGAAATACCTCCCGCTGGGAAGGTTTTGTACAATGCACAGATTTTCCATATCATTCTCTTAAGGAATTGCATTTGTTTTGTCACGATTTATAATAAAATAATTAAAAATATCCTATTTTTTACTTATAATAGTTCATGTTAATAGATTATAAAAAGTTATTTTCTAAATTTAAACATTCAAGATTAACTTCAGAAAAATTATCCTTTCCAGCTTTTAGCTTGATTAAACAGAATATATCCCTGATTTCTGTATCATATATCTCCTGTATATTTTTTATGTCTGTAATGTATTACTCATGTTAGTATCATTTGTTTTCAATTTTAGTGATCAGGTGTCTCATAATGGAGGTTGTAATCCCGTTTTTTTTATTCCTTTTGAATCCCTTTTGTCTCGACACTTGCCCCTCCCCTTTCCTATATATATATATAACATCTAGCGTTAAAGATAGTAAAATCTTTTTTTTTGTCAGGCTACAAGAATAAAACTTTAATAACAGGAAACTCGGCATTCAAAACCACTCATGCTTGTTAGAGTAAAAAAAGGATAACCGTCACTTTAAACGAACGACGCAGTTAAACAGCAGCATTATGGCAAATGTTTTAAATATTTTACTAGGTTTGCTAATTGAATAAAATTCACAGCAGACATCAATCAGCTTCTTTTCGGTATTACGTAATTCAAATTGAAATTAAATATATTTCTTAAAAAAGAATGTTAATATTTTAATTCTTTTCAGGTGGAGTGGGAAAAGAAAAAAACACAGGAATAATTCAGAAGAATCTCAAATATCAAATTTTTCTTGTGGACTTACTTACCTGCATTCATGCATCATTGAACAAAGTTATATGTCTTAATAATACTACCACTATCTCCACAGATTATTCAGATTCATTTATTTTTAATGTTATGTCAGGAATTTAAAATAAGTAGAAAAAGGGTTTTGAAAAAGCATATCTATTGGGTTAAAACATAACAAAAGTTTGAATGTTGTACCAATTTTTAGATGCTACTGATTAGTTAATCAGTAATATATATCGATTACGACAGCTATTTGTGTTTGAACAGTGAATTGCTCTCATCAATAGGTCTGATTGTTGGAAATTTTTCTCCAAGTGCAAAACCATTGCATTGCAGTTTCTCCTGAAAATGCTTCAAAAAGAGAGCCTACTCACATGCATTGGAAATAAATCAGTCTGCAAAGCCTGTACAGTGATTCTTACATGCTCTATAAACACTTTGACGAATAAAATAAGCCATGTTTTTCTTTATATTGAGTCCTTCACTCATGGATCCGGCTAGATAGGTTGAACCAAATGGGGTTAGAACTGCCCCCTAATTTCATAAAAATCCCCTGAGACAAAAAACAGTTAACTAGAATTATAAAATAAGTTTCTGCTTTCATAGATTGTAAGAAACTACTTTTCATAGCATTATAAAGGGCATTAATTATTTGCTTGTATATAGAATATTGTAAATTTTAAAGAAAGAGCGAGCTGTTTTCTTTACTTGATATTAAAAGCAACATAAAAGATTTTATTTCAGTAATTCAAATTGTTATTCACATTAAAAAAACACCTAAATTCTTCATACCAACAAATTTGTTTCAGTGTAATTTTAACTAAAGATTTGAGCTAGTTACCATTGGAGTGCCTTACCTCAATCAAATTCTTCTGAAGTTTTCAGTCGTAAATATTCCGATTAGATATCAAGAAGTTAATAGCAACGAAATACACTAGATATCAATTTAAAAACTTATAATTACTCGTAATCAAAAAGTTTGCGCATTAGTGAATGAATGCCTAATAATTAATGAGTTTAATTACGAAGTGCATTATTTTTCCTGACATTCACTAATAATCCCTCTCTAATGACTGCCGTACTAATAAATGACTGCGGCACTTAAAGCTCATAACTAATAAAAAATAAACACACTAAACCTGTTATAAAAATTTTGTTTGATTAAAAAGTATTGATTGTAACAGTGCAAAATTGTATGAAATTTCTCGCGTTATTTGTCTTTCTTTTTTCAATTAGCTACAGATTAAGCAGAATTTTGCTGAATAAAACATATAATAAATATTAAAACACAAAACAGCACTGAAATATTTTAATGAATTCCACAATCAGACGTAGATGACTGCTAAAAAATTATAAACCCTTCTGGGTTTATTCAGTAGCACATTCAAATTAACGGCAAAATATTTCTTTGAAAATAATTTTATTTAAATTCATAAAACAGCACTACAAGCGTAGTGAAAAGAAAATCATTCGATCAGCCCAAAGGTATCTAGATGTACTGTAATTGAATCTTTTGAAAAAAATAAGAAAATTGTAATACTTAATCATTTTATAAGAAAGAGTACAAAAAATTCGACTTTTTAATCAAAACTACTCCAAAGACTAACATTCCCTCGTTATATCTAATCATACATTTTGATCATGTTTTGTTATTCTTAAATGAAAGAGTACCAATACCACTCACATTTAAAATTTCAAGGGAAGTAAAAAATAATTTACTATAACAATAACTAATTCTAAAGTATTCCCAATATTTTATTTTTTGATAATAAGAATTTTGCCTTTATTCAAGAACTGATTTTATAGGAATAATTTCCAAACGTTGATCGCCTGTGGTTAGCCTTTTCTCTTAGACATCTTTATTTTTTATTTCTTCTTTATTTTTTGATGCTTTTCGATTTGAATCCGAAAAATAATCCTTTCCTACAAGCTCACCATGTTTATATGACTTATAATTCTAAATATTTTTTTAACAAAAATTCAAATTCAAAGGCAAAAGACAAAAAACATGGAAACAAGAAGGACAGAGCGATATCACAAACATGAAATATTTGAAATAATTTCACAAATGCTCCTGTTTTTTTTCCTTCATATAAGTTGATATTTTATAAGTACATCTGAAGTTTGCCGCAAGCTCAGAAAATGTTACTTAATAATTCAGCAGAAGTAATATGTATATAGTGACAAAATAGCTCTATTAATATCAGTCTGGCTACAGGCAAATTCTTCACTTCACATTTTCTCTTTTGTATGAGGCAAATTTGGGTCCTTTTCTTTTACAATTCTACTGGGGAGGCATGTTTCTCTTACTTCTTCTCAGAGCTGAGTCACTTTATTATTGATAACTCGAATGCCTTTCTCCTTTATGCATATACTTTTATTGAATTTGTAGATTGTCATTCACTAAACTGGGTAAAAAGAATAACAGGAATGATAGAATTAGGGTTAAAGTCAAATTATGATCAAGGTGAAAAATCAGGAAATTACTATCAGAATATTTATGTTATCGAAAGCCATGTTCAACAAAAAATTTTACATATGGGTTCAATTATAGCTGCAGCAAGAATCTACAGTTATCTACAGTTTCCTAATGCATTCCTTTTTATCATTGGATTTTTACTTTTCTGCATAATTATTCATATTTGAAAATGAGGGGGAGAGGTGAAATAGCAAATTGAAATTTTATATATATATATATATATATATATATATATATATATATAAAATGATGAAACCTTAATTCTAAAAGAAAACATAATTCTATTGAAATTGATATATAAATATAAAATGGTGAAATCTTAATTCTAAAAGAAAACATAATTCTTTCAATGTATAAAATAATAACTGAATTAGCGAAGATATATCGCATTTCAGTCATTTTATTTAAAATCACTTGAAAAGCTATAAAGCTATTTAAAATTATATAGAGTAGAATTTCATATTCTATAATGCTAATTTATTTTGGGAATCAGTTTTAGATTAAAATGTGTGTGTGTGTGTGTTTTAGCAGTAAAACTGAATGTTAAAAGATGCAGTTATAAGCCAGAGACTTATGACAATATTTTCCATTGTTTTGTATTTTATCAATAATACTCAATAAATACAATCCAAAGGAAACCAGTAAATTAATCTTAATAAATTGAGCATTTTTTTACAAGATAAGCACTATTACATTCGAAATAAAAATGCAGGATTATTTTCCAATTAAAAGTTTTTATTTCCTATTAGAAAAAAGATCATTAGTTAGATTTTTTTTAAAATATTTCTCCAATTTTAGGGCACATAAATTTTAAAAAGGGTTTTTGCGAGTAAACTTAATTAAATCAAACCAATTAAAGATTTAAAAATCAAAAATTAATATTATGTATTTCCTTTTTCAAAGTTTTTATGTTCTCACTTCTTATTTGGAAGTCTCAGAACCATTTGAATTTAATCCTCTTGTTTTGAAATCTCTAAATTGTTTGTAGTGCATCAACATTAATAGATTTTAATTATTTATTCAAATGAAAGGATAATGTTATTGGAAAGTATACAAAATAATTAGCAGTAATACGAAAATCTTATTATGAATTCCAATTTTAAATTGCCTTTTTAAATAGCGTTTGAAAGTAGTTAACGGATTGATTCTCTCTTTTAATACCATATAAATGAAAAAGCATGATTAAACTGAGCCTCTTAATAAAACCTCTCAATCGGTTATCCTAGCATTCGAGTGTTAATTTTAGTGCTCATTATGCAAAATCATGCAACTTATTATGCAAGGTTAGCTTAATATGAACGTAGTTATTAAATTCATTGCCTGCAGATTCTATTTGTGCATATCACACTTTAGTAAAAAAACATTCTTCCTTCATATTAGGACGTTTATTAACCGAACGTTTATTCATATTTTAACGTTTCATTCAGCAAAGTAGAAACTTCCGAGAAAGTAAAATTCGTCCTCAAATGTTAAAAAATCTTGATCCCAGCCTATAAATACCGTCGAAGATAACAATTTAATCTCTGGAGCAAGAGTTAGTTTAATTATATCAAGGAATGTAATTTTTCTGCAAATGTAAGAAAAACGGAACGGTAGGGCGGGCTATAGAGGGGGTCTTGGTAGAATCGCAAGTCCTGGCGACTCTCTCTCTCTCCCGTTGTATCAATCCGCTATCGATTAGGCGCCATCTAAAAATAGAAACTGGTATTCTAGAAGTGCTGCCTCACGGGAGTGAAGTATTACATCCCCTGCAAAAAAATTACTCAAACACTTTGCATACTCCAAGAGTATTTAGATAGCAACTGATTAAGTCTGTCCCGCCAATTTCGTTAGCTTCTCTGCTCAAAACCTTGCACAAATTATTTTTGATATGACGCAACTGGGATGATGGAGCGACAAGCTAAGAATTTTGGAGTCACATATATCCCACAGTTTTTTCCGTTGAAATTGATTGGCATTTCTTAAACTATCAGCAGAAAGCCTTGACTATAAAGCTTGAATTTTCTGTGATTAGTTGATGAACAGAAAGCGCTTATTGGAAGGAAATCATACTATCATTGCAATAAAATGTTGTTACATTTTCTCGGCAATAAAGAATTTTATTTTCCCAATTACATACTTCTTTGATACTTAAATCCTTTTTATTTGGATTCCTTTCTTTAGCGAAAGATTGCTGTTGTTAAATTATATTTTTTGTGGAAATTCCTCTATGTTGTGTTTCTGATTATTTTGGCCTTGTTTTCTTATATTTTGTTTGTCAAAACTGTGGCTAAATTATAGCAAGTTAGTTTTTTAACATTCCCTCTCTACATTCTTTCTTTAAGCATCTTTCATTATTTGCATCAATACATATAATAGTCTTCACTGTAATTTTTAAGGTGTCAATTTTAAAATAACTGATGTCAAATTTTTGAATATAAAATACGAAAATTTGTTTTTAAATTATCTTTGACAGATTGTCGAAATGTAAAAGCGAAAATAAATACTATGGTGTCTTAAAACGCTATCTAACCACAAAATATACGCAGATGCATTACGCAGGATTTTATTTACTTGAGTAATTATAATTAATTATAAAAGATAAAAACGAAGCAGTGATTATCTAACCCATTATATTGATGATGATGATGATGTCGTGTCCGCTTTTTATCGCGGAAAGAGGGGTGCAGTAGCTTCTAAGGGTAAGAACCCCTGAGCACCCGAGGGCAAAAGTCTGACTTCTAGCTCAAATGAAGATGAAACACACACACACATACGCTTGCACAGCCCCTTTTTACAGGGGGGCACATTCACACATCTCACAGATAGCACACAGAAGAACAACCATGCCCGAACCGGGACTCGAACCCGGGACCTCCAGAACACGAGGCAGACGCGCTACCTCTGTGCCAGCAAGCCGGCACCCATTATATTAAAACGTGAAAAAATCTTATTGTTTGAAGTTTATGCAAATCATTGTGATGGATAGAATTGAGATTTCAGATACTGCGGTTACTCATTTCTTATAATCTTTGATAGGATTTAATGTTATTAACACAGAGTTTCATTCCATAATTACAGAAATCCCAAAAGTTTGCATTTAAAAGACTATTTATAATTAGTGTGTCCATATTGTGACTTCCTCGGAGAATCTTAATGTTATGTTAATGATACTCTAATCAGTTTTTAAATTATTTTTCATGTAGCGATATCGTTCGAATTATAACTTTATCGACGATAATTTTCTTTTCCTTACTATAGCATAATTATTATTGATTACAAAACAAAAGCATCGTTTCCATTCATCTTATAAATATATTCCTATTATTTCTGTAATAAAGTTTATAAAATTTAGTTGCAAAAAATTTAGAGATCTTAACAAAAACTTTTTAGTGATGGCAATCAACAATACATCATAATTTGTACTTAAAAGCTTTTAAAATGGAAAATAAAAAATTATTGTTTAAAAATTGATAGAATAATCCGTACAACAGTCTTCAGATATTGTAGGTGAGCGCTTCGTTTCAAAAAGATATAAGGAAGTAATTCTTTACAAAAAGTAAAAGGAAAAAATAATATAATTCAAATATGTAAATGGACAAAAATCAATTGGGTAGCTTTAAATAAGTAATTTTTATTTCATTTGATGTAATATGCCAATGCTATTTTTTAATTAATCGTTGGTCATATATTAATTACAAGTTTTATAACAAAAAAAATTTATAATGCAATATATATAGATATAGATATTATATAGATAGATATACAATGTATGTCTATTGCCATATTCTCTTTTGGATGTTCAAAATGTTCATGTTCTCTGTATATAGGTTTTTTTTTCAATTCTAATACTATTTTCCTAACAAAGCCATTATTAATGTAACCAGAACAAATAAGTAATAAAAAAATTGGAAAGACTCATAAGTTAAAGAAAAAGGACATTAAAGTTTTAAATGTCCTTATTGAATTATTTTTATTTATTGAAATGACTCGGTGATATAGCGACTTCGTTTTAGTTCTAAATAGGAGAATCATTAGTCTGAATTGCTTGTTTGTTTAGTGTTCTTTGGCACAAGAGCCATATTTGGATATTCCGCGCCGAGCAAATGGTGGAGTAGGAAAGCAAACTATAAAAACACACATGCTAAAAATCATTGATCTCAAACTCTACTCCTTTCAAAATTTGTATGCACCTTGTTCTGGTTGACGCGCTCATCATCTGGCAAAGGTAAAAGTTAAAAAATCTCTTTTGAAAAACGGAATATTAACTTAACAAATCAGTCAATACAGTTCATTTAAATTTTATTTAATGCAATGATGAAACTCACATAACTATTAGCAACTTCTTGCATTTTCAGTCTCCATTCATTTAAAAAATAAAAGGGAATAATTTTCAATCATATTTGTGATATTTTCATACACCATTAAATCATTGCCATATTTTACGCTTCTTGCTGAGGAATCATAAAAATTTAATATAAATTATTTTGCTACGAAATGTTACTACTTTTAAGAAAAGAATCTGCATTCTTTTTCAGAATTGACAGCTAACTTGCTAATTTATAAAACTTTGAAGAAAATTTAAACGCTTCAATGCTTATTATACCACTGAGAATAAAGCGCTTTTCTTCGGCAGGCTTCCGATCCCCGAAATTTCCAGAAATTACTGGGAATTTCGAGAAATTACTCTAATCAAAACGAATATGAATGATTCTCTCACAGAACTTCACTGGTATTGATTTGACTCTTAGAATATTGTTATTGATTTAACTCAGAGAAATAGTCTCCCAATTCCATTTCAGGCATTAGCTGTTCGTTCTTTTGCTTTGTTGTTAATGCGTTTGATTCTACACAATTTTTAACCCTATTTCAAATTCAGATAATTGTTTTTGTAATCTAGCACCACTTTTAATTTTTATTATGTATTGCTTCCTTCAAAGTAATGTAAGTTACAAGCATTCTGAAACATATTTTCAGAAATTCAAAGCTGAATTTGGAATCTAATTGCATATTTATTAAATTTATATGTTACATTTTTATTTCACCTGAGCAATAAACATTTTAAAAACCCATTCTGTAAGATTTTGGTTAAGTGAGTTAAATTTAGTTTTCTTTGGTTGCAGAATCCAGTTATATAAATAATGAAGTTTAATTAATTTCCAAATTTACTTTATTTACTATCTGTTGATTGATTCTTACATTATAATATCAACATAATAATGTAAAATAAAAAATATTTATTTGTAAAGTATCTATTTTCATTCTTTTTTTAAATGTTCCTTAACCTCTTCAAAAAATTTGTCACGTGTCTAGAAGCTTAATTTTTAAAATTAAAATCATAAATAAATAAGCCTATTTGGTAAGCATTGAAAATAATTAGTAAAATATTTTCTGGCACACTAAATAGATAGCAGTATAAAATAATACCAGCAGAAAATGAATAAAATATAATAAAATCAAACAACCTTCTACGTTTTTAAATTTAAAAATACGCTTTTAAAGAGATCAAAATATCACATATACGAAATTAAAAGATTATTAACTTGAATCCCTAGATGACTTTAAAGAATATATAACTGAAAAAATACATTTGAAAATGAGGTATTGGATAATATTAATGAATTTTAATATCTTAGACATTTTTAAGGACTATACTTTAAAGAAGATTGCAAGTTTCATCCAATGCTTAAAAACTTTAAGGGTATTATATTTTACAAATTTTAGCATAAATTACAGTAATTTTACATAGAATAAAATGAAGAGTTAATTACGAATCAAATAAGATTTTAAGCGCATTAACGAGTTTTGAAATACATTAATTCGTAGCAAAAGCGTGTTGAAATTTCGTATTCTGAAATAACTGTAGTTACAGATATGGGAATCTCTTCATTTTTGCTCCCATTCTAATGAAATTAATTAATGGTACTGATAGTATCGTGCATTTGAATGCTCTAGATCAAGGAAAAGATAATATGCTTGATACTTTTAGTTCAAAACTAATATTATAACAGTATAAACTATAATAGGAAATATACTTCAATCTGTTCTTCCTTATATGAAATGCATATTGATATTTTGTATTGTTATGTAGGGTAACAGACACCAGTTATTGTTCTATAGATATATTATGAGTAGATATTTATATATATATATATATTATAAATATTTTATGTGTTGGTATATTACTTCGAATTGACTTTTTGTTATTGTTAGATTATTGCACAAAAAATGTGATTTATGATAATTTGATAAATAAAGATTTTACGTGAAAAGAAATTAAAAATAATGTGAAATTTTTTGAAAGATAATGTTAATAAATATTAAAATCTAATTAAATTAGACCTATTTAGTAGATTTTACGATATTTCTATTTTTGTAGCATACTCTTAAATCGTAACCCGTGTCTCAGAATAAAAATTAGGGAATATAAAAAAATTCTAATTGACAGCTGCTAAGAATATTAAAAATTACAATCAGTATTTGTTTTGTGTGAAAAGGAAAATAAATCAGAGATTAACCTTTAAAATATGAAGAGGTCCGTGTATTATGCACCAGATTTTGTTCAGCGCCAATAAATAATCTTATCTTTACATTTTTACGTGCATTTTTATGAAGCTTGTTCAATTCCTAAAAACCACAAAAATGTCACGAATAACTCATAGTAATAAATTGGACAAATCAATAAAAATATTAAGATACTTTTGGAAAAAATTAAAGAAATTGTTGTTCGTGTGAAAGAAAAAAAAGAAATTATTGAAAATTACTGGAGAAAAAAAACAAAGTAAAATATAAACTAAAAATTTATAAAGGAAACAAACAGATAAATAAGCTGCATAATAAGATGTAAAATTAAAGCTTTCATACGAAAGTAATATGGTAAAAAATTTTAAAATATATTATATATAGGAATTGAATAAAGTGGATAAAAGAAAAAAGTCCTTAACTAATAACTGTCTACTAAATCTATTATAATTTTAGATTCTAAGACTAAAAGTTGGGGATCATATATTTTATATTAATATGTAGGAACAAATTCTTTAAAAAGAACTCAAAAAGATTTATGGATTGGATAGAAGAACCGCAATAGAATTAATTGTAAGCAATTTTCCAGTAATCTTGAGGATTTGAGAATCAAGAACTTTGTATCTCTATATTGTGTGCTTTACGTCATGAGCAAGTACTTCAGTAATACAGGAATAGCAATTAAATTCCAGAAAATAATCGTTGATATCATCATCAAATATCTTATATAATATCTGACTAAAGTAGTTCATAATATTGCCTCATTTCTTCTCCACTAATTACCTGTACCATGCTGAACAAGTTCTGTTCGCAAGAGTGATAGCAAATAGACCACTCTTATGCACCTTTGTGAAAACTGAACTCTTAAAACTCAGTTTCTTTGAAAACAGAATGAGCACGAAACAGCAGACAAGCTATTGCGTAGTTGATATATGCTATGCTGTTGTAGATAAATTCTGATCTAAATTGTCCACCCTGCTCTTTGACCACCTGTTCAAGGTTCCCCCGTTCCTGGATCGAGAATCTTAAATAGTTTCCATAAACTAGACACGACTCAGCATTTAAGATGTTTGAGAACATTTTCAAAATGTCCTGCTTCTAATCATCGAAAAATTCCTCTCATCACACCATCAGCCATGCATCTAGGTAACTTAACTTAACTACTTACTCTTAGCACACTCGTGTGCGCTTTCATATTAACCATTAAAGTGTTAGTAGAAGCTTGACTTATATAGTATATTGGCAAATCTATACGCACATTAAAAATAAAGGTATATTTAAGTGATTTCTTATTTATCAAAATCTTGTATTATTTTTCAGCTAAAATTAAAATTGCATTTTCTTCTCTTCATCAGATTAATAAATTCTGACTGGTTTGAGCGAAATATCATTCTATATTAATAGCTTTTCAGAAGATAAAATTAAAGGTATGATTTTGTAATATAAAAGAAGTAATCTGATGAGAATTTTAAAAAAGTGGCCATAAATTTTTGTTTCATCAAAATTATTTGTTTACTCCGCTTCTTTTTCCATACTGAGTTTCTTTTAAAAATGTGCTAATAACTATTTTCCCAATATTTTTTTTAATTTCGTAACCCTATTTCAGAGCATCGCATGTTTGCAATTAGTATCTCGAATGGTACCTGGGCACAACGAGGAAAGGCTTCATTATTATTTGCATCATACCGAGAAAGATAAAATAGGTAGTCAAATTATTTCTTTCCACAAGTATTAATATTTATTATACGAAACTTGAGAGAATAAAACACAAAATTTCAGAAATATAAACGAATCAATTATAGTTTTCGAGGAAGAGCGTTTGCGCGTAACGAAATACCTTCCGTTACGGCTAGGTCAACTACTCGCCTAGTTCATAGGCCGGTGCACTTGTCATTTAATTTATGTCCCCATCACATGAATTTAGCAATCGCCCTATAATCGAAGGTCTCTAACTCAAAGTTGAAAACCATTCAATTTGGTTCAAATTACCGTCAATAAAACTGGTAAGTAAATAAAGGATGTACTTCGACTACCGCTAGAATACATTGAGAAAATTTGACTCTAATTAGGGATCAACTGCTTATTTCGGTTTTGAAAACTTGGATCGCAGATAATTGGCTCAATCTTAAAATATAACTAAATAGTAATTTTTAAATCCCTTTTAAAGACTTTTCTGCACTTAGGCTTATTATTTGTAAAAGATTCAGGACTTAAGTTTGGTCTGGGATTTACAAGAGGGAGTCCGTTTAAATGTTTCCCTTTTCCAATCATCTTCAATATAAGTTGATCTATACATTTGGAAATTAGGTTATTAACATAAACTTCGCTCCTGTTTGAATGCTGCTCGATATTACGAAATCCATTCGAGGATCTTGTCATGTATTTTTAAAGTTGAACATTTCATCCATCAATTCCTTTTAATTTCAATACTAATAAAGAAATGTAATATTCTATCCGTAAAATAAAATGTTGAGTCTAAATATTCAATTTTATAAAGATAGTTGTAACAGTAGAATGCATTATACAGTGATAAACATTCAATACATGTACTAAATATCTTTATTCAAGGAAATATTAAAGACCGAACGATTCTCCTTTCGAACGTTTGATCATTAATTCAAAATTTTAATTAAACCAAAATCAGATTTTAGGCACGGAAAACAATATTTTAAATAACTATTTATAATTTCCGTGTTTTAAAAATTAGCATTTTTAAGACTCACCTAAACTTTAAACCTTAAAAATGATACGAGTCCTTATTTAAAATATAATTTTTCTTCCAGATCATTTTTTGTAGCTACTCTCTGAAGAAAAGCTTTTTAGGAGCACTTTGAGAGTATTCAAGCCGAAAGAAAACTCTTTATATAATTCATGGTTACATTTTATGAATCCGAGTAAAAATGTAAAAATTAAAAGATGTCAAAAGCGAAGCGAGTTTTAAGCCCAATATATTTCTTTAAAAAAATATTAATCGTTTCAGATTCACATTTTTTTGTTTTCTGCAGCAAGCATTAATAAAACTAAGTTACAATGTTGCAAGAGCTATGATAAAAATAAACGTATTTATTACTTTCGACTGCAACGATTTAAATGGTAGCGTTGAACATTTTTCTTCTATATAAAAAAATGCAGTTTTGATAAAATATTATTCTTTGATATATATAAATTTTCTATTTTATTTCATTTAAGCCATTAAATTTATTGACATTTTCTCCCTCGTTTAATTTTTATTGCGCTACTACTTTATTTTTTTATTATTATTTATTGCGTTTCTACATCCATCTTCTATTGAAAACTTACTTCTTTAAATCTCAAAAATGCCGACGGCACTTCCGATTTTCCTTATATCTGTAACAGAAATAAATGAATAGGATTTCTAAAATTTTAATAAATGTAAGTAAACCGTGGTTTAATTAAGTGTAACAGTTTTTATCATAAAATTAAATTTGAATGAAGAATAATCTGAAATTACGAAGAGATCATACAAAAACAAGAAGAAATTTTCAATTTACTTTTTTATTTCTGATTAAAATATAAATAAATTTTATTAACAAATAATAAATGTCAATGAAAACAACAACAAATACAATTGCTTATATATTGATAATACCAAAATTATTTTGCTTTTTTATTCACGGTCCTTCTATCCGTGACTTTTAAAGGACTTTTTTTCTATTCACTTTTCTCAGTAGGATTGAAAGTCTAAAAAAATATATGAAGAGCTGTCATTGATTTTTTTTTGTTTTCATTGGAAACTAATTAGGGCAGAGGGTTTTGAAACGTTTTTAAAAGACTGAAAAACAAATAATAAGCATCCTAATCCCTATTCATTTATGTTTACTGCTATTTACATTGATTATTTTTTATTGAAGACTGTTAACAAAAGATTTTATCCAAATAAATTATTATTCCATTCATAATTTAGCCTTTTATCTAATTGTCAATAGTATTATTTATCTAATTATCAATAGCATTTTCAATAACACTTGGAAATAAACTCTTTTCCCAAAAGTATTATTATAAAAAACGATAAGACTTTTTCCAACGTATTATAATTTTAAGATTTCAAAATGAAAATACCCCCAAAAAATTAACAGAATTACTTTCTATTTTTATATTGCTCTATTGCTTACTTTATGATTTAATTCGCATATATTGCATCTTGTTTATTAATTGAAAATTATTTCTTTATTTTTAATTCAAATATATAATTTAGGAAAGCGTAATGTATAAGCCTTATAGTAATGTCCTTTTACTATGCAAACTATTCCAAATTCTTCGTAATTTAATATTAAATGCTAATTTTTTTAATGTGCAATTTTTTTCAAATAGAAGTTTTTATTTTTGTGCATTTTTTCCGCTATTCTTTAATTTTATTTATCTAATTAATTACATATTTCTAATTTCCTGATTTTACATTCCATAAAGTTTTTTGTAACAAAATGAATAGAATTGATAGTTTCTTAATCAATCGTTATTATATGCCGTACTTTAGAATTGAGGCTATTCCATTAATTATATTTCATTCTTTTCTTATTTCTAATTTTTACCGGCCTAAGAACATAGATATTTTTATCTATTTTCCAAAGTACTTTAAAAATTCACCATCAAAGGAATTATAAAGGTTACATACTGAGCAAATGTATGCAAAAATGTATGACCCAAAACATTTTCTTTTTATCATATAGGTTCCTTAAAATATGGAAATTTTATAATACATAATTGGTGAAAAACTTTTTTAAAAAAAGAAGGCAATCACACAATTTCATTAACTTTGAATTTTCTCATAAACTACCAACAAAATCACGTTATACGAAAAGTTATGAAACATTTTATTTGATTTCAGAAGGAAGATCACGGTTATTAACGCTGAAGTGACTATATTTCTGAACTGCAACTGAAATGCATTAGAATCTTGAAAAACAAACTGGGACGTTTGTGGAGAGGTTAGAATGCATAGCTTGTAAACTTGTAAAGAATTTGAAAAAGAAAAAAATCTTCAATACTTTGAAAAATAATAAAAAGGAAAAAAAATTATATCTACAAGAAAAATCTGGAGACGCTCAAGAATCGTATTAATACCTCTTATTTTTAGTTTTTCCTTTTGTCAGATTCTTCCGCATTGTTTCATGAATGTGTCTATGTTTGCATGTTTATTCTTAGTGTTCTTTTCAGAAACTATGACATATTCATATTGTAGGATTTTACACTGACTTCATACAAAACGATAAAATTTGAAAGAAAATTTTTTGAAAAATCAGGAGGAGTACGAATAACAAAGAATGCTCATGCAGATACTCGTGTTTTACGCAAAATTCAAAAAGGTATACTGGATGATATTATTTTAATGAATTATCTATTTATCTTAGGAACAACTGATAGAGTCAACATGCTTATTAAAAGTAATGTGCATCAACGTAAAGATGAATGTATTCAGAGAATCAGATTCATTCAGATTTGAATTGAATTGAACTTAGAAGAAATAACATTGAATTCAGATAGCAACTTAAATTAAGTCCCCTCCAAACATTCTTAACTGTGCCCATATGCGTTTATTAAAACTATTAAAAATTACTCTAATGGTATATTTGGTATAGTATATTTCATTTAAAAGACATCAACTTTTAGACAAATGTCAGGCTGAGAATTTAATGGTTTTTGCTTTCTTGGGGAAAAATATGTTCGTATCATAATAATCAGTAATGCATGCATTTTACCTCCATTAAAGAATTTTTAAAAGTTTTACTAAATCTATTTATTAAAAAGATTACTTAATTTAAAATTCTTACTGTCTAAGATTGCTGTATAAATATTATTCATATCTATATTGCATAATTTTTGTTCATCTAAACTTATGCCATTTCTTTTTACTTGAAATATATGACTAATATAAACAAATATTGTTAATCATTTACAGTAATTTTTGGTCCATTTTATTCTCGGAAACTATAAACAATCAGCAAATTGAAGCACTCAGTTCAAAAAATCATAAAATATCTGTAAATTTAATTGATTTGTTAGGATATTCTGAAGTGCTTTTTCATTTAAAAAAAATTGAATATCTGCGTTTTCTTTCTTTATTTTCAAATTAAATTTTTATCTAAACATTGCTTTTAAATTCGTTTTTCTTTTAATTCATTCCTTAAAAAAGACTATCTTCATTTTGGTAAAAAAATTAAGGTCTTCATCAGTTTTAACGAATATCTCAAAGTGTCATTGGTAATTACCGTTGTTACCCTTTTATAAAATACCGGGTCTCTTTCACACAGCCTTAAGGCACTAACTAAAAGAACTGGATGCCATCAATTCTGTCTAACAGAAATGATTAAGTGTGTCACTTAGTCAATTCGGGTCCTCAGGTGCTTTTTAGCAATGGGACAAGCATAAATGAAAAAGCATTTAAAGTAAATCTTCAAGCGATAAGATGGGTTTGTGATGGGGGATTAAAAAAACATCTCACGTGGGATGGGTGGAAAAGTAAAAGCATTACCTCTTGCTTCACTAAAATTTCCAAGAAATATAAGCTGGCCAATCACAAATTGGGTTTTTCGCTAAAACTTTTTCTCCCCTGCCATGATTGGTTAATTCTCTGGAGAAAGTATGAAGCAATGAGTATACAACGAGTTGAATTTTGTTATAGAAGAAGAGAGGCTTTCTAGGGTTCTGTCCAAGTTGTCCTAAGATCTTGCTGAGGAAAGAACCTTGAAACCAGAAGGTAAAAGATTTCTTTTTCAAAACTCATTTGCTTTCATGTGGAATGAAGGAATAAGTCTAATGAATTTTAAAAGATGGGAGTTGCAACATTTTTTTAAAGAGTCTCTTAAATCTGCTAAAGAATTCTCTTTTATTTTCATGATAATTTTTAATACTTTTGCTTTTATTGTAAAACAATGAAAATTTTAGTCCATGAAATTTCATTATATATTGGTCTATAATTGCTAAATATTTTTAACTACAGAAAAATGAACCTCCGAGATGAGTTACGTGATGTAAATGAGAATTTTTTAAGTATTTTTTAAAATATCTTTTTTCTAGAGATTTTACACAGTTGATTACGAAATTTCAATGAAAAATAAATTTAATCATTAATAATCTATAAATATTTGCAACAGCTTAACTATAAGAAAATGCATTCAAAAATGAAATCTTTTTTAAATGTATATTAATTTTTTTATGAATTACGATAATAACATTTTATGAATCTCAATAACCTCGGAACATGATTTTATTTATTCAAATCAGATGAAAATGTTTGTAAATGATTTTTGTATGAATTGCGTAGTAAGAAAACTGGATGGAAATAACATTTTTTTTCTGTACATCCAAAGCTTTTTCGCCTATTTTAGTAATTTTTCCTAATTCGTATATTATTCCAAGGGGTTATACAATTATTCCTTTGCTCCCTTGAAAAATGGAGTGGTTACTAAACGG
>JAOUZG010010951.1:6394816-6406444 GCA_026289955.1 Argiope argentata
ATGATCTTGCTTCTAGAGTAACCTCAATAATCAATAATAGTTTCATAATTTTTTTTGTTGGAAGTGGATTAAACGCAGTTATTCAACTGTAATTAGTAATTATATCAACTAATTTCATTTCTACCCTTATTTTAAATTTTTTTGGTTTCAATTTAACTTAAAACATATGTTTGATTATAATTATACTTTCCTAAGTAAACTAAATGAAATTGTTTTCATGCATTATATGAAAAGAATTTCAGTTATAATCGATATCTGCTGTTATAAAATGAGTAAAAAAAATTGATACATAATTTTTAATTAAACGATAAGATTTTACAGCAGAAAACAGATGCTCGGAAAAATTCTCATGATGTAAAAGAGAATTAATCAAAAATGTAAAATTTGCATAAAATCAAAAATGATATCAATTCTTCTGAAAACAGCAGTTTCTTGAAACTTTTTATTAGATCGAGTTAAAGATTTTCCTAAATTATGTTTCTCAAACCATGATTGTCCGATCCAAATTCGTATTTTTCCATCTTGTCTATTTTTTTTTCTTTTTCAAAAATATAAATTTTATAATACTGATAATTGATTATATAACAAATGTAATAATTGTGCATAACAAATATAACAATTGTAATGCAGTATAGCCATTTAATTTCATATTCTAAAAGTTTTTATTTGATGTTGAAATACATTTATAAATCTAAAATTCAATTTTATATTTAATTTTTAAAAAGCATCAATTGCTTTTAGCTGATTTCTAAAGTTACAAATAATTTTAATTACTCTTAAAACCATAAATATTAAAGGATAGTAACGAAAAATTCTTTTCCTTTATTTCAAAATAACGATTAATTCTTTTCCTTATTTTATCAAAATAATAGAATTGTAAATAATACTTTAATTTTAATTATTTCAATAACCAATATATTATACAAGGTACCTATTCTAATCGTGGCTCATAACTAATTTCTGAATCAAAGAGATACTCATATATTTTCGTATGAAAAAACGGCCTGAATATAATGTAAATAATTATATTTTATGATATTTGGAACATAAAATGTAATTCTGAAAAACTACGAAGTTCATCTTTTTATACAATGCGCCAGTCTTATTAGTCATAGTTAGTAAAATATTCTTGACACCTTATCTTATGAAGGAAGAAAAGTTTCACTCTTATATAATTAAAATTGACTGAGTGATAAAGGTTTGAATACTTCTATTTTAGACAATTTTAGACCGCATAAATGGCCATCTCCAAAGAAATCCACCAAGCAGCTCACGACGCTTTTTCGAAACGACGGTTGATTGGTTTAAATTAATAAAACTTAAAGCTTCATAACTCGAAATTTCTCAGAGAAGTGAAAAATGTTAGTATCTCAAAAATATTTTTTTTAAATATGATTGATGGGATCGGTGATTGTATAAATATTTATACTTCGTGATATTTTCAGAGGTAAATTTATTGATTCAAACAGTATAAAATATAATTCTTTAACACATTTAGAGCATATTCCCCAATTAAAATCATAGCCAATAATTATGCTGCCAACGTGAATATGGATGCCTTATATACAAATAATATAAAAATAAATTAAGTATTATTAAATAAATTACGTTACATATAGAATTAAATTTAAAAAATTAAAAATATTCTTCTGAATGGCATTTAAAATATCATGCTTACTTCTAAATATCTGCAGTCAAAAGGTAAACGCTGATTCATTTAGCATTATAAAAAAATATAAACAATGATGTATTCCCAGAAACAGAATCAATCTTTTATTTATTTCTAATGCTGCGTTTTTAGAAACTATTACTCATTTTTAATGAAAACCATTAAAGAAAAATGCACACAGAACAGCTGGGTTAAACGTAAAATCTATTTTTGGTTTCTGAGAAAGACCATTAAAGCTGACAACTGATTTATACGGTAAAATATAATAGCTTTAGAGTGCGATTTATTGTAATATTCTAGATAAAGATAGACTGTACGGAAGATTAAAAGGATTGATTACTTATCCGTTTAAGATAATTCAACCATTCTTAAAAGATTATAAAAAACCTTATGCTGAAAAAAAGTGGAAATGTCTATTATGTTTGGGTTTTAATGCTACCTTTTAATCTGTAAAAAATTTGTTTTGGTCCTAATGTTTAAAATGGTTAAAATTTACTTTGAAAAATTCATTTAAATAAATCTTAATCATTAATTCATTTTTTTTTTAAATAAACAACGAGTTTCATGCCCCAACTATCCAAATTTTCAAGGCTACAAATTATTATTTTTTTTTGAATTAATTACATTATTTTCAATAGATTCAAATGAGAATAAATTTCAGAGGAGTTCGGTATTAAACTTGTAAAATGGTACAAATGATCCTTCAAGTAAGACACTATAATAGGGTAAAAATGGCGATATGGTGGCAGAACATTTGTTTGAATATATATAATACTTTGATTCTCTTTAATTTATTCAAACGTGAATATTATTATGGATACTAAAAATTTCTTTTGATATTAGATGTTTAAATGTGATAAAAAAAGATCTTCATTTTAAATAAAGACATTTAAAGCTAGAATTTCCTATATTCTTGTTTTCATCGTTGAATTATAATTTGTGTTTTAAGAAATTTTTTAGTTTCATACAGTTGAAGGGGAAAAAATTAAGAATATTTTTTTGCACTGGTCAAAATTTACAAAGAAGTATCTTTTGTCTCATATTCATGAGTTTTTTTTTTTCATCTCCTATAAATGAAATATCTTTTGGGTCTCATTTCCAATCAATTAGCCAGTATGTGCTCTAACTCTATGCATCAAATTAATGTAAAAGATGGCATTTAGTCGTTCCTCTATTAACAAACATCAAACTTCATATAAAGCAAGTTCTTTTTTAAGCAGAGTATACAATTCATATATTTTACAAAACTTTAAAACAGAGTTATGTTTGCAGAAAGTTCACAGAAAATTAGAACAAAATTATGTCAATATGATCATAATATTATGTAACAATTATAGCATTGTGTTTGTTATAAAAAATTAAATTATGCGATAATTGCTTTCAAACTGCTATTAAAGGAGGGAAATTCATCTAATAGTACTAAATGAGATCACAAACCAAATAAATATTTTTAATTGTGGAAAAAGACATGACTTTCACAATTTTTAAAATCCCTACCATAGCTTTTTTCCGTCCATCTCGTGTGTGTGTGTGTGTGTGTGTGTGTGTGTGTGTGTGTGTGTGTGTGTGTGTGTGTGTGTGTGTGTGTGTGGGTGTGTGTGTGTGTGTGTGTGTGTGTGTGTGTGTGTGTGTGTGTGTGTGTGTGTGTGTGTGTGTGTGTGTGTGTGTCAATTTAATAAATATATCAATACATTTTTACACAATAAGTTTTTAAAAATTAATGAAATATTTGATGGGATACATTTTTGAGAATGCATGCTCTTAGAAACTTTTTAAAAAAATATATTCATATATTTACAAAATCTTGAAGATTAGTTTTTCATTTATATGTTTCAGATAAATTTTCGTAGGCTTTCAAATCAGCTTTTCTTGTTAAAAATTTAAAGCTTTTATCATTATATTTCAAGACCTTGTTTCTGCATTAAACGATTCTGATGTGCTATAACCAAAAAAATGTTAAAGAAAAAAATTTAAATGCTCTAAAAGCTATTTTCTTTCAAGCATAGTCTAATAAATATTTTTTTCATATGCACAATGGTCAGACATATAAAACTGACCAGTAATAATTTTAATTGAACTAAGTCCTCTAGTATCATAAGATGCGACCTAATAGAGACTTTAAAATTTTTTAACTTGGTAAAGAAATATTTTTAAAACAATTTTGCTGTGTATTCATAAATGAATTAAAATCTTCTGAAGAAATAGCTTTTTAAAAAATCACGAATTTGGATACATTAATCTCAAAAGATGAATATTTTAAATCAAGCACATTTTTAAGAAATTATTTTCTAGGAAATAATTTTTCACAAATGAAAATTCACATTCATCCTTCAAGAATTTTATCAGATAGTATATATTAGCAAATATGATTTTTCCTAAATGATACCAGTATCATAAACATAAATAGCTACAGTGCAAGAAATTTTCACTGCCATTTTTAATAAAGTTTGTGCAATATGGCCCCATTGCAAAACATCATGAGGATTCAAAGTCAAAAGAACTACAATTTCATTCCGTTTAGGTCAAATTTTAACGGATGTGATGTCACTGGTTTAGAGCTGCGCTACCGCATCATCCAAGAAAAGATATGTTTCCCCTCCAATGCATTCTCTCAATTCCATCACTGACCTTGCACATTTTTTTTTGTCCATCTTAAAAGCTAAGCCTGGATTCCCCCAGCTGCCCTTTCTGACCACTTCTTCCCCCAGGAATAAGACCCATACATCGATTTCATTCATTCCTAAGAATTAGATATCAATGACCTACTTACTTGTGAACTGTCGAGGTATTGCCGGAACGAGGTCACTCGGAACAGAGAGATGCAAATCCTCTCAGGGTCATCTTTGCTTCTTAGAATCCTTTCGAACTGTCTTCTCTACAAACGGAGCGGGATCAAGAAGAGCTGGAGAAAACACCCTGCAGAATGGTTAGCGTGTGCCCCTGCCAATCCGATGCAGTCCTTAGCTCGAGTTGGGGCGCCAGTGCTGCGCTCATAAGGGCTTTCCCCGGCACCGCGTGAGGGCGCTAAAGGAGAGTTGGTGGAGGCAAAGGGACTTCGTTCGATTTGCATAAAACGACCGTCTTCGTGGAAAATCAGAAAAGTAGATGAAGACAACCTTTACCGAATGAACTCGACGGGAGAAGAAAAACGGGATGTGTGAGGATGAATTTCACGCTTATAGGACATCGTAGAAAAATAGAGGGCTTATTAAGTGGAAGGGGAAATAGAATCGGGTGATGCATTACATAGTTAGCTTGCGCAATGGGAGGTCAGAGTTTTACACAAAAATGCAACTCAAAATCTATGAGAAACATTTGTAATATTTTGAATTGCGTTCAATTCTCAAATAGCATATTTTTAAAATATGATTCAATGCTGGGTTTAGAGTCACAATGATGGGAAAAACAAAAAAAAGGTTGCAAATAGTATAAGTAGATTGCAACCGAAGCAACTAATAGCCAAGTTATTTTAAATTGCATAAACTCAATAAAAAGATTTTGAAATTTGAATGAATACTTTATTTAGATTTTCTCAAAAATATTTTTTGAGTTAGTGAATGAGCACATATGATATCCCCCCAATTTTTTAAATTAAAATAAATATCTTTATGATCAAAAACAAAAAAGACAGAAATTTGAATCCTCTCATTAATATCTACTTATTTTAAAATAAATAACTGAAAATAATAATTCCGTAACATTAATCTGAAAATAATGATTTAATCAAAATAAAATTCAGGAAATCATTATACATGACAATACAATCATTAAATACATTTTAGTCTATTAATTAAACATAAAATGAAACAATTTTTTAAAAAAATTCTTATCAATTAAAATATTTGAAAGCAGTCATTTTAATAAAAAGTCTAACAAAAACTCATTTTAATCAGCACTTTTCGATCCATTGATTATCTACTTTGAGTTCTTTACATTTTTACAATGTCCATCATCTAACTCTCCTGAAACTTTTCATTGTGCTTTTCTAAGAATATTTCGCCAATAAATATTTTCAATCATAATTATTAGAAAAATTTTATCCCATATTCTTATTAAAATTCTCCCGGCAACTAAGATAATCTAAATAAAATATATTTATCAAAAAAAGGTGACAACAAAACATATATTTAAAAGGAAGATGTATTCATACATGATTCTTCGATTCCAGACGTTGCAATAGCCAGGACAAATGAAACTGTTGTTTACCTCATGTTGCTTATCAACAGGAGCTAACAACTGGATTGTATTTTAACTTCATGTGCTTTGAATTTACCATTCTGATAAAAAAAATCAGAAATGCTAATATAAATTGCTTAAGCAAATAATTTCCTTTAAAAGAAGATACACTTTCCATTATTATTCATATTTAAATTAATTTTTAAATTCATTATTATAAATATTTATTTTTGGAAGTTCTTATTTCTACTTTTTTTTTATTATCAGAGTAAAGTAAAATTTAACCCAAAGAAATGTGAGATTTTGTAGAGAAAAGTCATTTTTGACAATATTTATCTCAAGAAATCCCAGATTCTGGCGGAAAACCATTCCTTACCAGATTTCAATGTTTTAATCTTTGTTAAAATATTTCGATAAATTGTCTACTTAATCAAATATATCTCATATTATTTCAAAAAAAGTATATTTATTAATGTCTATTGGTGCTTAAAATGTTTAGAAAATACACGCCGGTTTTTTTATTCTTCTTCTTTTTCTTCTTTTAAATAAGCTCCTATGAATTACTAAACTGCAGCTTCCGAACTGAAAAGTTCGGCTAATTAATGAGCCAGCTCGTCATTATAAGAGAAAGTGTAAATTCCACTCTTGTTAAAATAAAGGCTGCAATTCAAGAGAAAACATACATTTAAGAGTCTGGGAGCCATAATGATTTCGCTTGTAAGAGACATTAAAACATAACTCTCGGCAACTTATTATTATGCCATCTTAAATACTCGGTATAAGTTGCGAAAAAATCAGCTTTCATCGAAAGCTTTCAGACAATAACTAGTTCTAAAATGAATTGAAATAAAAGAAAATAGTTTATTCGAGGAATCAAAATATCTAGAAGTAATATCACCATTTAGAACAATAATAGAGTAATAATATAAATTACCATCTAGCATCGAAACTTGCTCCTAATTACTTTAGTAGAAATCAGTAAAACCTCCAAGTAACCACTAAAGCCTCCAGATAATGATATAATTCAATTTTTACACCATATGAAGAGGGCTTGATCCTTAACAATATCGTAAAAGTTTATCGTAGCTGTGTTACTAATTTTTTTCTTCTTTTTACAGAATTTTTGAATAAAAGAATATTGCATCGCATATAAAGAAATTGATCAGATATAATAATGCGTGAGTAATTAGATTTCATTCCTAATTTACTTATTTACTTAAAATAATCTTTAATTAAACCTGTGTTGATTTTATTTGTTTTGCTCTTTTTATTGCTTTTAAACAAGTGGAGAAATTCTATTGTGTTTTTGTGTTCTTTGTGTTAGAAATCTAATTTTTATCTTCAAGAAGAAATGAATTTCTTAAGAAATGAATATTTCTTATTTCTGTACAATTTATTTGACTTTGATAATCTGCTGGTAAGAAGTGCGTGATATTAAATAGCTTAATTCTAGACTGAAAATATTTCTTTTCACTAAATTTCTAAAGCAAGTTTTGATAAAATTAAATAAAAAAATATTTTCCCATCGTCAAATTTTAAATTTAAAAAATTAAATAGATGCCGTAATTATTTTTTATTGAAATTAATTTTAAAAATATTTTCCCACCATCAAGTTTTAAATTTTAAAAAATAATTAAATGCCATAATGTAATCCTGCTATTGCTACAATTTTTCGGAAAAATACGACCTCCTTCTAAAATTTATTCCACTAGAGATACATGAGGATCTTTATTTGGAAACTTTTAAAGCACTAGATTTTGTTTCAATATAGATTAAAAGAATTTCTTTTAACATTTTTTGAAAAAGTGGAATAATTGTCTATGATTTTGTAATTAAATTTCTAAATTGGATAAAAAAAATTTCCTTTATACTTTAGGAGAATTTATGGAAAACATGATTTTTATTTGCAAAAACATAATATAACAACATATTTACTATGTTTTAAAACATATAGTAAGTATACATTTTACTATGCATTGTAATTATTAAAATCTGTACAAGGCAACACAAAGAGATATCAATTTTAGTTAACAAGTAGGAGTATATCCCATCGACTACCTCATGCACTCTTTATTATGACTCCATTTCCATTAAGATTAGTAAATAGAAAAAAATCGAGCATGCATTACCCCCTCCCCTTTAGTCTGATAGGATTCAATTCTGAGATTATGATTCGAGGATTACATACCAAATTTCATTTATGTAATTTCTTGCGCTTCTTACTTATCGTGCTCAAATTGTTGCCCAGCAGTTAGACATGATGTTGAGTTAGATTAATTTTGTCCAAATTTTGAAATATATCTACGATACTGGTGATAAATCTATAAGTCAAATTTCATACATCGCACTTGTGGTGTTTTCTAGTTATCTTGGATATATATGATTAGAGAAGACTCCTCGCAGGTGTATTCCATCTAAAATACATCTATTTCGTCCTTCTAATTTGTTATGTTTTTGAGCTATCGAATTTAGAGATTGATTGATATAATTCCAAAAACAGTTTCTCTTTACACTGAGAGATATGAAATGCGGATACCTTCGAAATTTCAAGGAAGAATTTTTTTGATAATTGCAATACTTTTTCTTTTTCTACTTCATATACATGGAATTACAATGTGTTCGTACTGCTTAATGTAATAGGACGTCTATTTGCTAAAATTATTATTGAATCAATGCATTGAAAAAGATGACCTCAAAAATATATTTTAAAAAAACATCTTCATCGTCATTAACTTAACAAATTTCAAAACGCTTCACAGCGAAAGGTATACTTGATTAGCAGAGAGCTAGGTGGAGAGAAAATATGGGAAGGGTTTTAATAAAATGATACTAGAATTCATTAATGTTACTTACCAAATGATAGGCGAATAAAACAGAGAAAAAGTGAATTTTTTCCAGAGAATTTCTTTCAAAAAGTTTTAAATCTTCATTGAAATGTTTGCCAAAGTTAACATCTTAATCATGGTACCTTTTTTCTACATATATTTGGGTTATATGGACCTCGAATTATCTATTTTCAAGCTTATAAGGTGAAATTAAATAATTCAAAACTTCTATAAATGAACAAAAAAAATTACATACAGTCCACAAACACCTCTTTTTTATTAATTCTTAGTTGAATTAGCGAAACTGCATTTTCCCTAAATGGATGAGGCCCTTTAATTGAAAATCAAGAAATATTGTTAACATTCTATTTGCATATAAATGTTACAAATCCCTCGGAGAAATTCGTTGTTAATTTCCTAATCTTGACACTATAAAATAAAATCTCTAAAATCACTACAGATTTTGAAATCTAAAATATCCAATCTTGAATAACACCTAGTGTATTAGAAATCATCTTAAGTTCAGTAAAGTAATAAAATAAGAACAATGCTGCTTTCCTTATAGATTAAGAAATAAAATAAAATAAGTAATTGGTACTGGAAATCAACCAATAGAAGAAATATGCTCTATCATTTGCAAAGTAAAATATCGACTAAAGTGTTTAAAAGCATTTACATGTATATTATATTACAGGTAAAGATGAAAAATACCTAGAAAAGAGTTTTCCATTCGTTTTACAGATAATTGACCTGACAAGTATAAAATATAAATCCTTTTAAATAAGAAGCTTGTATAAAAATAATAAACTAGATTAAAGAAAATGAGGAGAAAAACTTGAGCTAGAAAAAAAATAGAAAAGAAAAAAAGAATATGCAAATGGGAATTTAAAAATGAATTTCAGTTTTACTTTACAGAAAGCATTCTGTAACTTGTTCAAATTACTCAAAAGCATTTCTGTAAATATATCTTCAGCAATAAAGCATCGTTCAAATAGAGGTTGACCTACAAAAATAACACACACTTATTTTTCTATATTTATTGGAAATAAAAAATCCTTCTTTCATGTTTTTCCAACATAAAAAAGAATTATTTCTATGTTACATAAGACACTAAAACCTCTTACAAAGAAAACTCTGCAGTTCTCAGGGGGAAAATGCTGGAACTAAAAAAATAATTGAAGTATATATGTACGAAATAGGCACCTCGAGATCGCTCTTATTTTATACTAAATGTTAAGAATAAACTCAAATATCTTGGTAAATTTATGTATTTTCCTATCACAAAGTTTCTTTAAATAAAATAGGCAATTGTTTGAATATTTTATTATGTGGAGGTTAATAATTAAAATTTTAATTTTTGTAGAGCTCTCAAAATGTAAAACTGTCAATTAGTAAAATATTTTTCCTACATTTTTCTGTGTACACACAAAGTTACTCGCTTCTATCTACAAAATTTGCAAATATACTAAAAGGCTTCGATGCTGAAGTACATTTTTTAAAGAAATCTGAGCACATACATGTTTGTAAGCAAAGTTTTTTTCTTTCTTTCTTATAATTGTATTATTTATCCGGTATTCGATGTCTCATGTTCCTCTTATTTATTACTATCCGCCTTTTGCGACTAGCCGGTTCGCCAGTATTAATGCCAGCTGAAAGTTCAATTAACTTTTTATATAACTTGGTCTTATATTAGAAATTTCAGCAAAATATTTTAAGCTTTAAATTTCGATGATTCACTTATACTATTGTGTTTCTGTTGAGCAGTCCTGATCTTTGAACTCCGCATCTCTCCCTGATTTTCTATCAACGCCCATAAAATTCAGTTTTAAATTAAAGTGAAAAGATGAAACTGCAATTAATATAAAAACCTTTTTACTCAATCCAAGCATGTGTTTAAATAAAATTGAAAATTGATCTAAAATCCGAGCAGTTCGACATTGAAGTTTTATGTTCACTACAGAAATTGAAATATTATAAATTTCCATAATTTATAACATCTTAAAGAATTATTCAGCAGATATTTCACGAATTCAATGAAAAATTCAGTTTTTAACTTTATTTTTAAATGTATATAAATGCTGTCAACAATATTTCGTTTTTTTTTTGTTTATAAATATACTTTAAAAAATTATGGTTTAAGTTTTAGACAGTCCTTTGGTATTATAAATTCAGATTCTGTAAAATATTCTTTATATTTCAACTTTTAAATAAATTAATTAACGTTTCTATCTTTTGCTATCGAATCCGGTCGATATATTCAGTTCTGAATATTGCAAGATTAAAACAATCAACATTTTCATAATCTAGGCCAATTACTTTTGAGAAACTCTTATTGGATTCTTTAAGATGATCGATTAAATTATCTGAAATCGCCAGTTTTTACCGAATAGTTATATAGAAATTTTCTTAACTCGGTCAGCTTTAGTTATTGATTTAATTAATTGGAGTGCCACTTTCTTCATTTAAAGTCTTAGTATCTGAAGATTATTTTACTAAATATGATTCACAGGGCAGATGATGCATGTAGAAATTTAAAAGTCATTATTCATCAGCAATTTTTACCTTAATATACTAATAATATAATTATATATTTCACTTAAACCACTTGCTAAGAGATGCATGTCTATTACAAAAAGTTTGCAAATTAGCTGTGGGGCTCCGATTATAGACGATGTCTTCTAGATATTAAGCCATATTTGTCTTAAATAAAACTGTTTAAGTGAATTATTAATATATGTATTGTAAAATATCATAGAAAACGTTTCCTTACATTTACTTTTCAAGAATATCATGTTTCATTTCATTAATTAAATTTTTTAATTCATTAAAATTAAGGAATTAAAATTAAATTTTTATATGTTTAGTTTGGAATGATAGTTGATTTATTTTTTATCATGTGAGAACATATTATTTTGATTAAGAGATTTTCGTGTGTCCGAAATATGGGGGGATATATAT
>JAOUZG010010951.1:6406454-6473655 GCA_026289955.1 Argiope argentata
ATATATCTGCTTTTACTAGTATTGCATTATTAATTATTGCGTATGCTTCTTTCAAAGCAGATGCGTTTTCAAAAGGTTGACCTGCTTTTACCAGTATAGGTTTATTATTACGTATGCTTCTGTGAAAGCAGGTGCGTTTGTATTTCGGCATAATTAATTAAAATGCAGAGATTCATTACATTCATGAAGGCTACCTCTTTGATTTGAACAGTGTATTTGCTTCATATAAGCAAAAGTATCAATTAAAACTCATGTCTTATTGTTTTAAAACTAAAAAGAACATGAAAGCATTTTTTTTTTTTACTTCAAGAGAAATAATTAAAAGTTTATTGTATTTTAGTTCGACTTTTTATCAATTGCTTTTTATTCGTCGTTTCTATGAGAAGACGTCATCTTCCAGTTTGTTTACGATGTCTTACATTTAAATAATTAATCTTGCGCTCAGAAGGTTATCGTTTGGAGGTTGTTGTTGTTTTGGGGGGGGGGACTCTTTTTCAGTTTTAACTATCGCACTTTTGTAGTACTAATATTTATTCTTTAATGACATTATAATAACATTCCTACTAATTCTCAAAATACTGTGAATATTAGAATATAATTTTACTTAAAGCTTTCATTTTTAATTTTCTAGCGAGCAAAACAAAGTTTTGATGCTCAGAAAAATTTTGAGATGGAGAGAAAAAAAATGCTTTTCTGAAAATTAAAGATTGTACAATAATATAGTCACTTGGCCATTTCAAACCGATTTAAAAAGTATTTTTGGAAAAAAATGACTTTAAAGCAAAAGTTTTGGAACTTGACCGATTTAGAGACAAAAAAAAAAATTAGATTTTTTAGATATCGACGAACGCGAAATCTGATAGTCATGCGATTGTTTCAAACCGGCTAAAACTGCTTAATGATTTAAATTAATTCAGATAAAAAATTACTTAAAATTAATATGGTTCTGACATGATAATTTAAAATTTATGATAATGGATTCCATTTTCCCAAATTTTTAAAATGTTTTATTTTTTTTTTATTATATTGTATTAAATTCAATACATTTAAGATTCCAAAAAGGTTTTTCCTTTTTAATTTGAGCTTTTGTCTATATGATGACAGCACGTTAATAAAAGCTCCTTTTTTCCTCCTTGGAACACCTCGTGCTAGTGCAAATTAAATTATGTTTTTATTCATTTTAATTTTGTTATTGCAAACAATCATAAAAAACTTAGTCTTTCATTTATTGTTTTAAAAAATATAACATTTCCAATTTATTTCATTTTATAATATCGCTTGCTGAAAATACACTTTTCTAGGTTTTATTTGTGGAGGTAATTAACTTATTTTTTTAATCAGATCTTTTTTAAATGTGATGGCAACCCATTATTAAAAGCTGTTTTTTAGATGCTCGTGTTGATAAAATTTTATTTTTAATTTTATACCAAATAAATTGTTGAAAAATACGATTAATTTAAAATCTTACAAACTCATTTAAAATAAAAATTTAATTTATATGTCAAAATATAAGTGTCATTGAAAAGATAATTTTTTGAGCTTTAACTTGATACAAAAATCAGTTTTGTGCTGTAATATTTTATGAAGTTATAGCAAAAAAATGTCAAAATTTTGCTTAGTTTTTAATTAATTAAAATTTTAATTAAAAATTCAAAAAATGGCTCCGAGGTGCACATTCCCGACACCCAAAGTATACACGTGCCAAATATGGTAGCTGTAGATCGAACGGTCTGCACTGTAGAGCGACAGCACACACACACATTGAGATTTATTATATAGATATAGATGTCTAAGTTGAAAATGTCACTCAATCAAAGTGAACGATGGCATGTGAGAATTACTAATTTCTTTCAAGTCATATTGATTGAATTATGTGCAAAAAGACAGACTTTTGTTGATAACAACTATTAATCATAAATCTGCATTTCTAAATCAAAGCTTCCATGTGAACTTGTGAAAAGCTTCACTAAATTAAAAAATAAACATATATTTTCAAATTTCGTAGATATAAGAGTAAACATTTAAGTGTGCATAGATTAATGTAAAATTAACATTTTATTAATTGACTCTTTTATAGTTTGGGTTTCGTATTAAATCATCTTTTAAAACATTTTGTTATCAATCTTCTCAGAAACCAAAACATTTTCATACAACTATCCAATTTTTTAATGAGCTTTGTAACTGAAAGTATAGGTCTAAATGTAATATTTTGGAAAATAAACGCTTGTTATACTTTTGGGAGAAATTCTCTATTTATTAAAGCCTATTGATGTTAAATACATTTTATTTTAATTGTATAAACAGACTCACAAATTTATAAATTAATTTGTTCGTTCTCACATGCGAAATAAATAATGTAAAAATTATTAGAATCAGCTATTCGATTTCTCAGATTTTGATGAATCTGCACTCGTTAGTTTTATCTAAATCTGAAAATACAATTTACAAAATTATGTCTGTCTGTCTGCCGATGAGTTGCTAAGATATTTTAAAAACTCAATGAGCTAGATAAATGAAATTTGACGTTTGATCTTTATTAGAAAACATAGGTACGCATCCAATTTTAGATGAAATTTGTGACGCTATGTGTCTATGTCTCTATGTCGTTGTTTATGAATTCTAAAATTCATAACTGTAATGAGCTTAGCAAATGACGCAATGTAGTTACACCAAAATTATATATCTCTACTATAATGCACCCTCCAAACTATTCACTAAATGATGAAGTTAAATCTTAAATATGGTAGTATAATATGAAAGTGTACCGGTAGATCAAGGACTTAACATTAGTGATAATAAATTCCTCGTTAGCCAACAAAAAATGTGGCATTTTATGAGATATACAAAAAGAAATGAAGACGTGCACTACTGATTATTTAACTAGCTATTGATTGCAGGCTCATGACCTTTGTTGTTTTCTGAAAGTCTAAGAAAAATAGATTGTATGTAAAAGCTGAAGAGAGTTTTTTATTTGCTTTTAATTCTATAATAATTTCCTTTCTTCATTTATTCAAATTATTATTAATTCATTGCTTATAAATGAGTTTTTAAAAGTAATTGTTAAATATTATTCCATCTGCAATTTCCAATTAAGAAAAGGGATTAATATGATTCGATTATAATGTCAAAGTAGTAAAAATAGAAGCTAAAATTTATGTTTAAGCATAATGGATAATTTGTTGAATCAAGTTAAACATAAGTGTTGTTTCACAAAATTAATCGGTCATTAATTATAAAGTTAAAAAAAAGGAAAATTAAAATAAAAAATTTGAAAAAAATAATATTATTGAAAAGTATTTTAACATTCTAGAAAGAATGTTAAAATACTTCCGTTAATTTATCCGTTTCTTAAAAAAGAAACAGACAAATTTCCAAAGAATATTAATATACCCTTTTTATTTTTGTTTTCTCGTATGCGAAATAAAGAGAAATAGTTTGAGATTTTCAAGAAATTTAGACCTCCTGGAGTTCGAAAAACACTTTTTCAGATTTGTGTCTATCTGTGAACAAGATAATCTAAAAAATCTGTGAGCTTAACAGATGAAATTTGGTATTTTGACTTAAGACCGAGTTTGTAAATTTCTATCAAATTTCAATCAAAGTACATTCAGGGGAAGTATGTCTGTCTATTATGTGAACTATCATGTGAATTCGATAATGACTGAATGTAAAAATAGCAAAATGTAGAAAGCTAGACATATCAAATTTGGTATATAGATTTAGTATCTAAAGTTACATAGATTTAACCCCTTATCAAATTTCGAACCAAATATGTCAAAGAGTTGCCAGCTAGTAAAATGAGTTCTAAAAGCATATTTATTATCTTTTTTATTTTATTTAAAGTAAATTTTTATAAATATAACTGAAAAGTAAATGCTTAATCATCACATTTTCTTTAAGCTCTAATCACAACAATTAGCTAAAATTTCGCAATAATTACTTTCAATGTTATGTAATATCTTTATAAAGGTAAGACAATTTTAATTGAAAAAAAAGGAACAGCTCTTTTATCTCAGAGAATCTTTTTTTTTGCTAATTGTTCTAAACAGAAGAGAATTTATAGCATTTTCTAGCACATTATAGTATCGTATACTTCATAGTAATATTATCTAAATATTAAATGCTTATGCGAATTTAGTTATCTAATCTCTGTAAGAGTTTCAGTTAACTACTATTAGTTTTTCGAAAAAATTTCTATTTCCGTGAATTTAATATATTAATGCATGCAAAAACATTTTATAAAATTCTTCATTCAAGATCATTAAAAGTTTCTCATAATTACTATGCCTTCACATCTCCTGAACTTGAAGAGTGAAAGTTAGACTACCTTTTTAGTAAAGTGCAAGTGCGAAACCTAGACTAATCTGATAAGTTAAAATTCATTTCCCAGCGGTAGCGGTAAGTATATTAATTTTGTTCCCTGTTTGGTACTTCAACGATGACTGATGACATTCAATCATCAGTCAAGAAAAATCTGGAGAATGATGAAGCTCATTTTCATTTGAAGGAATCTAAAAGCATTCATAATTGCCATCTTTCGTTTCACGAAGGTTTATACGTTTACCAATAAATTTCACTGCTCTCACCAGAAATAACAGTGTGGTGGCATCATGTCATCATTTATCTTTGATATTATTACGCTGGCTAGAATTCAGTATCTGGACCAGTGCCATGTTTTACCAAAGTTTCTGGGCGAGAAAAAATGGTCAAAAATTTGTCATTCAAGAAGCTAAAAAGTTTTTAAAAAATGCTCCAATAAAAAATTTTATATTCACCCATCACAATGTATGATAAGAACTATTTGTAAGATTAATTGCTTTCTTTCAAATTCATCCGAGATGCTTTAGCTGAAATTACAAAATTTTCCAGAAGGTAATGTTAGCCTTATCATGTTAAGAATCAGAACTTTTAATATCACAATATATGTTAGTTAGAAAGAATTTAATACTTTAATTGTCTAAAAATTTTATTTACAAAATCAAAATTACTTTTTATAAATATTAAAGAAAAATTATTTAACTAAATTTATCGTCATTAACATAATTTGGAATTCAAGTATGATAAAGTTCTGTATCTTCTATTCAAATATTGACCAACATGTGTGTAAGAAGAAAAAATGCTAAATATGAATGATAAATGCGATGTCGAAGTTTCACAACTAAAAATAATGCATGCTTTATTTAGTCCTAAAATCATATTATTTAACTAATTTGAGTTATGGAATAATTGAAGGTATGTGTTGATGGAATCCTGTTAGACTTATGGTGAGGACAAAGAAATAGCCCATATTTCCTCCATATTCTGCGATTATCACTCCTGATAGATCTGTACACCTAAGATATAACATTTATAATATATAATGTTTCAATTGAAAAATAAGTTCAATTGAGTTGAGAAGATTCAATGAAAGAGAAAATACAAAAATTTCAATTGATAGCTACCTCGATATTTTCTATTCCGTCGGTCGTAGTTTCAGTAGTGGCTAATAAATTTGTGGTATTTATCAGTAGTGGCTAAACAAAAACAGCCCCCATGTCAACCATTTCTGATAATTAACAGGATTTTGCATTCGTATTAATCAATTTGTATTTTTAAACCATGATGCATTTTATTAATTTTTCCTCTTGAAGATGTGCAAGCTGAATACAGTTGCAAGGTATTAATAAAGAGTATTAAATATCCTTTTTTAAATAATTTGATGAAATTTTAAAAAACATGTGCTACAATTGTAGTAAAGAGAATTGAGTAAAAAAACGACAATAAGATTTAAGAAGTTGAAGGGATTCAAGTCTTATTTTAACCTCTTTTGAATTCTCAAAATGTATTTATCCTAAATCTGCTATGGTATTAAATCTTATCATTAAAAAAATATTCAGCTACTTCAATCTTAAATAGAGTTGTAGTTCATCTTTTAACTATAATATCATTCCTAATTGATTTTAATATAAACTCGTTATGCTACCCTTTTTTTTCTTTTACTTTTTCGTATATGAAAAATGCAAAGAGAAAATATTGGAATCGAAAAAAAATCTGACCTCAGGATTTTGATGAATCTCCATGTTTCAAACCACACCGAATGAGGAAAACAAATTTTTGGATCTATGTATTTCTGTCTCTCAGACTGTCTGTGAACACGGCAGCTGAAAAACAGTTTGTATTTGACAGACGAAGTTTGGCGTATTGTCTTAAAATCAAATCTGCAGATTTCTATCAAATTCTGATCTAAGCCCATTTTTAGGAAATTTGTGCGTACGAGGGTAAGTGAACAGTAGGGCGTTATTTCCTCCGTCTCATTATTTTAGCAGAAAAAGAAAATTAATTTAGAGCACAATATTTATTATCAATAAATTAGATTTAATTGAACAATAAAAATATTACTCCTTTTTTTTGAGACCAGAGTCAGCAAAACAACTGAAAATACTCATTTTGAGTTGCTTTTATTTTCTAAAACTCCAGATATTTTCTGGATTTTTAGTAATTTTGTGACTGTATTTTAGGTGGGATTCCTTGGCTGCGAAGCTTTGATTCTTCTTTTTCTTCTTTCTTTTCCAAGAAAAGGTTTACTGGCGCTTAAAATTCGTTTTAAGGATTTTTCTTCTTTTAAAATTTGGAATAATATATATTTTGGAACTTCAATGGTATAAGGTGCAAATCTTAAAAGGGTTTCTTCTATTAACAGGAATTTATTTAATTTTTCAAGTTTTTCATCATAATATTAGCATTTACGTCCACTTTTTTTGCACAAATTTATCATGGGCATAAGTTTAACCTCAACGTTTATTTTTAAAAGCCTATTTCCAAATTCTTTACATGGTCCTTCTTCTGCACTTAAATCGTTTTGCAGTTAATGAAATTACACCTTTCTGCAACTTCTTCTCTTTTTTTATGTATTAAGAATTAGACAATTATAACTTGATCTTTGCTTCCAAAGACTTTTTTTTATTCATCTTACTTTTACAATGAATAGATATGCAACTAAAATAAAATAATTGATTTCTATCAGCAAATGAAATTAGAAAAATAATTATTATTAGTAAGAATTAGCTTCACCTAGTTATTAAGAATAAGTTTTAAAAATTTGTAAATGTGTCAAAACAAATGACAGATGTCATGAAACATTGATTTTTATTAAAGATTTCATAATTTTTCGTTGCAAAATATACAGCTCCATTCATCAATTATTTCCGATTAAATATTTATTTTCTATTATTATTATAATACAACGAAAATACTTCATAAGAAAAATCATTTATTCATAAGAATCGGTTTCCTTAAAAAATCTCAATTTCTCTGATATACCTTACCAGAAGTTTCTCGTTTCACTTTCATACTCTACTTTTAAGATATATTAATTTATGAAACGATCTATAAGTTTTGTGCAATCAGATTTTCAAATAAAAATATGATTATTAAAGAAAAAGATTCTAAAATTACCAAAGTTGATAAAGATATAATTTTAAAAAAACTTAGCAAATGATATCTTCAATTGGATGGAAAACGGTAGAAGTTATTTTTAGAATTCTAAATTAACAGGCATTTCTTCCATTCTCAGCAATTATTTTCAGAATTATGAATTACTAAAGGAATGGCAGTAAATATTATCCTTATCATTAGCCATTAAATAAATTTTAATTGAATTGAATAACACAAAATTTCACTGACAACGGAAAAGTAAAGAATTATTTTTTTAAAAAAACTGTTTTCGAATTTGAAAAAAAAAATGCTACACTAAAAATGGAATGCAATTTTTATTCCGTTCATAACCAGAAAAGTATAAATGCTGTTTTCATTTGAAAGATATTAAAATCAGAAAGATGCTTCACAAACTTCTGCTGATTTCCGAAATCCACTTCTTTTAATCGCATCCACAAACAAATCAGTTGCTTCCCTCGAGGATGATTTGAATTAAGTCAAGATTAAGCTTCAGTTACCAAACAAAATTCTGGAGTTTTTCTGTCCTAAAATAGTCGAATTCTAGAGGAATAATCAGATAAACTCGAAAAGAATTCATTTGCAAGCAAAAATATAGTATTAATTGAAATTGGATTATCGAATTCAAGATTTGTTAATTTTATTCAGCAATGCTGCAGATGGTTGACTGTTTGCAACAGACAATATTTTCATAAATTATCTTTCAAACGGTGTAAGATTTATCAAACAGGCATATTAATAAGAAATTGTAAAATATTGCTTATTCTTTCAAATATTTCGTTTATCATTAACTTTATCAACCAGCAACTTGATACGAAAATATTTCTTTAAAAATTTGTACTTAACTTAATTTGTATACATAAAAGATTTAATTACGCTATCTAAATAAATTTAAATATCTTGTTCTTATACTTTTAGCTTATGTTTGATTTTTCTAAACATTTTGTTTTATTTTTTGAAAAACGATTTTTTTTAGTAATTATATACTGCTAGAAAATAATAGGAAAGAAGTATATTTTGTTAAAGAAAAACATTATATTTTATCAGTCACTAAAACTTAATTAATTTGGTGTCAGTATTAAACAATTTACGGTTCATTTAAAGTTTCAATTCCTAAATTTTATAAATATATTAAGCAAGTGGAAAACTATTAATTTCTTAGGGACAAATATCTCAGTATCAATTCTTCAAAAAATGAAACGTTTAAAATTTGATAATAAAATATATATAATGCTTTCAAGCTAGGGAAATATTGTTATATAAAACAATATTTCCATAATTATATATTTAATATATATTTTGAAAACATAATTATATATTTTGCATTATTTGCTCATTTTTTCTCCAAATCAAAATTTAATATGAACTGAAACATCAATTTCACTTCATTCTTATGTTAATAAGTATGCATAATAATAAAATGCACATCTCTTCGTGAATGTATTAATATTATGGTATCACATAATCAAACTACTTGACCTGTTTTACTTAAAACTCCATTGAATTAATATGCGATTAAATTAAACGATTTTTAATGCATGTTAAAAACTTATAATGCTAAAAATTTGCTCAGCAGTAAACTTTACAGTCGATGATATAAACTTTAAATAAGAGATATATACTACACTGTCGTTTAAGTTAATTTTTAAAAGCAAGTTGCTGAATATGTTCATAGTTTCAATATATTTGAAAATTGCACTCTCATAATTTTCGCAAAGTCTTAAAATAAACGTATTTTTTAATTTGAAAAAATAAAAAAATTGAAGACAATTGAATAAAATATTGAAACTCTGTATATTTTTAAGTTTTTTTTTAAACATCATTCAATATTTTAAAACAAAAAATCTTCTTTCCCATGATTCTAAAAACTTTAAAAAGTATTTTATTTCTACATTTCTGACGAATTAATAAATTATAAATGTTGGTTCTTAACTTTCTTTATAACGCCGCGCTGGCAAACTTCAATATAAATTCACTTTTAAAATGCATTAATCTTGAAGAAAAGTCATGAATTTCTAAGTTTATTTAAATAAATTATGAATTTCATTTACTTCAAAGTAACGAGTTTCCAATCTATGTTGAATAAAAACTAAGATAACTTTTCATTGCCTTGTTTCTTGTCTTACAATTGACAACAAAAAAAGAAAGGCTTAGTTAGAGATATTTTTTAAAGTTTTATAACATTTCGCGAAACTATAGTTACATTAAATTATTCATGTAAAACTCCCCAGTTATTATTTTTCTCTTTTGTATATATTGTAAAATAAGTGTATACAATAATAGAAACTTATCACTGAAGTTGTGAAATGCATCATATAGTAATTTTTTTATATAAATTGATCTTGCGAAAGCCTTTAACTATTTTCATTGTCTTTCATTTTATCTTGAGCATTTCGTAATACGGATGCAAATATTACAATAAGCATTTCAATTAGTTACTCTGTCAAGTTGTACGATATTTTCGCGATGTTGCTTGTTATTCTGAATATCTCACAACATCGGGAAGGCATCATAGTGATATTATAGAAAAATGTCAGCTAATAGAAATGGGTTCGAATTGATGCTGTTGTTATTCTTTTCATATTTCTAAATTCGTTTAAATGAAGCTTGCTTTCATTCTTCTTCTTTTTTATTTTAATTTAAATGCGCTAAGCTCATTAAATATTAGGAAAGGTTTAAAAATCGATTTTTGAGTTAAGCTATTAAAAATTAAGAAAATTTCGAGTGGTTTTCGTTTACTCTAATGGATTATGCTCTGTCATAAATTTTTATTTCTAAAAATATCCACCCAAAATACAGATTTTTAAAAAAATGGTATCAGTTTTTCCAGTTAACTACACTCAAGGTAACGATAAGTTGCATCTTTACGTCTTTATAAACTACATCTATTGCATTTTTACAAACTTTAACATTTCCCATTAGTTTGATTTTCTTTAATGTTCGGCTTATTTCTCAGTTTTAGGAGTTTGTCCGTCACTATATTGTTGTTTTTGCTCAATGACAAATCACGATAATAATAATCAAAGTGGATTTCAAGGTTCAACAATTACTCATCAAGTTTTTTCGCTTCTAGTTCAAAAGTTATGCCATTTGACCAACAGACTAAGTTATGGTTTCTTGTACTGCAATGCATTGCCTTGTCAATTAGAGGCTGTATGTTTAACGCTCGCTGATCAACAGTACCGAAATGGAGCGTCTGTGGAGAAATCTGTGAATATGGAAAATTAAGGCTGAAACACTGGGTGAAGACAGGAACGTATGTTAATTCACTCTGATGTAGCTATTTTGGCCATCAGCGTTCAACAAGCTACAAAACAAAACCATGTGAGGTACATGCGCACAAGTTTATGATAACCTTTATGCATGAATATAAGGCCATGATTTTTGAGTCATACTTTAATGCGATATTTTAATTTACACTTTCTTGAAACTGATTTAGATATTAATTTTGCAACGGAATCATTAATGTTATTAATTGGAACTTAAAGAAAAGTTTTAATTATCCGTTTCTACTAATCCATGCCATTCAATAGCCAGACTTAAAGCAATGATGGATGTAGTTTTTTTACAATACCTGAAAACCATTAGTATCAAAACTAATTTCCATATCAAATTTTAACTGATATTGGTCGTCTATTATAATTGAGTCTAATAATGATTTTTTAAAGCAATTTTTTCATTAATGCTGCAATCATTCATACTGTCCTTTTTTAACTTATGAAAATGTTAATCTATTTACTTTGTTACGAATTATATTTTTCAAAAATAAGTACTAATTATTGATAAAAATTAAGTAAGAAAATAAGTATTAGCAGTTGATTGTGTATACTGTAAAAGTTTCTTTCAACGATGCATTTATAAACGTAAGGCAAATACCTTTATTTAAAACTTTAGGACACGAGATGGGCTTTAAGCTATTGAATACATTTTTGAGATCTAGTGCAAAAAATCGCATTTTATCCTGAATCATTAAGTTCAAAGCTTTAAGATTCTTAGAAATTTTTTTAACTTAAACTTTCCTTTAAGTTCAAAATTTAAAGAAGCATTTTTCCATCTTTACTTCAAGGTTATGTTAATTACTTTGATTTTAAATAAAAACCATTCAAAAAAATTAATTTTAAAAATATCTTTTATCTAATGATAAATATTTGTAAATTCATAAGCATCTTCGAAACTTTGGGGTTTGTCGAAGTTTTCGAGTTGCAAAAAAAAAAAAAAAGAAAGAAAGAAAGAAAGGAAAGGAAAGGAAAGAAGAAAAAAAGAAATTTAGTTTGCTGAAGTGACGATGAGCTATTTTAAATAAAGAAATAAGGAAATGAGCACTCGATAGATATGAACGCAGACAAAGAGAAAGGTAAAGATTGTAACTCGTTATAATTCTATAAATGTTTTGTTACGAATATATGATATTGCTACATTGCGCAATTATTTTCATATAAATTAGGATTTAAAGAAATTTTTAATGGTCTTTGGCCTTTGCAACTTTTTAGAGACTTAAGCGATAAAAATGAAGATTCTTGAAAATATAAGAATTATGACGAAATCTCTATTAGAAGTGGAGGACGAAAGATACTCTAACAAATTTTATATACTGTTGAGAAACTATAAAAAGAGAAGTGATCGCACGAGTCAGATTCTCTCTTTGGAGAGTTAATTGCCGAGCGAGTTTTCCAGTTGCTTTTCACTGAGTGCCGTTAAGCTGTAATATTACTTGTCTGCTAGTGAGTAGTAAATTTCTGCAAGTACTGGCTTTGTGAATTCTTTGGCTATGTTTTACTATCAATATTTCATATTTTCTTGCACAAAAAAGATCGTTATTCATTAACGAGCTTATTGCTCCATATATCCACAGGACAATTTTCCGTAACAAAATATGAAAGCAGATTTGTTAAATAAGAATGCACGATCTAATCACTGAAGTATAAAGACTAATCGCACATTTTTTAGCAATTTTGACAGTACATTTTGTTGTTTTAAATGCCCTATTTAATAATTATTCCTTTTGATTGTGATTTTTTTATTAATAAATTTAGATTGCGATATCATCTAATTTTATGAAGTAATTTTACCCATAGCTCTTCAAAAGTTTTTAATTCTCTCTTAATAGCTTTAGATCTACGAATGTCCCTACTTTTTTAAGAGTCAAAACGAAAAAAATCCACCTGTGATGCATCTGATGATTTAACTGATGAAAAGATTTTGAGCTGATATTAGTTTCTTAAATCCTTTTTCAAAATATTTAATAATGAATTTACATGTATCTTTATTGCTTTGCGTTAATGGAACTCTACTGCTTAATTCTAGCACTGAGATATTCTTCTAGCAATGAGATATTCAATAAGATGAATATTCACTTTTCGTAGCGTTTCTTTCCTAATTTTTTATTTTTAAATTTCCATTGTATGGAACACAGGTAAACACACAAAAAAAAATCTTTAGATTCTTTAAAAAGTTCACAAATGCTCTCCTTTTCATTTACGCTTTTAAATAAAGATCTTTTTATTGAAATCTGTAAGATATATCAAAATTTTATGGAATTTTCAAATATTTTTCCATCCTGATCATATAAAATTGTAGCAATTCATTCCGCTACTTATCTTAGGAGAAAGGTGAAGGAAATTAATTATATTTTTTGGTTTCTTTTAAAATTTCTGTCCTTGTTTATCATTTTATTTACAACTGAAACTGAGCAATTTAATGACTTTTCGACAATTCTTTAAGTTCGTAGATTAAATCGTAAAATTAGATATTTGACTTTATAAATACTCATAGAAGTTTACTTCATTTTCAAACACGTTTTCGCAATTCCTTTTCGATGTAATTATAAGTGCTTACATATATTTTTTTTATTATTTGCAATTAACCTATTCTTCCTTAAGGTTTATAAATTTAACTTGGTTTGATTTTTGTAATATTCCTGAATGACAGAGGAGGGAGGAAGTATTCTTAGCAGGGTGGGGAAGAAAGTTGCCTATCAGTTTAATTTAACTTTCCTGTTATAAAGTTTAGAGAACTTTTGTAATCATCAAAAAATCCGAACTCCAGATTTTGACGAATCTTTGCATTTCAAACCTCCTGAAGTTTGAAAAACATATCTATTTTTTGGCATTTTCACTGTCTATTTGCCTGCAAATACAATGATACAAAAACATTTCGACCTCGACGGATAAAAATAAGCAAATGGACTAAAGACCAAATTTTTAGATTTCTATAGAATTTTAAGTGAATTCCACTCTGAGTAACTGTCTGTCTTACTGATCATGTACAAAAAACTCGTTTTCTACAAAACGTAAAGAGGTAGACAGATAAAATTTGGTACTTGTATTAAGCATTTCAAATATAAATTCTTATAAAATTTTGAACCAAACTGTCAATGGGTGAATGTCTGTCTGTCTGTATTTTCGCATGCATGTAAACGTAATAACTTATAAAAACAATGATTTTATGAAATTCGTATATGATCTTGTGACTACAAGGCAGTATTCCGTTGGTAACTTTTTACTACTCTAGCTCCGTGCAGAACTTTAATCGGTCGAGAAATAAAACTCCCAAAATACATATTTTCCCAATTTATTCATTGAAAATACTAAATTCACGCCAAAGATCTATATATAATAATTATTGTTCGGCAATGCCATTCGAAGAATTTGTGGTCTTACCGAATGTCCTCAGTTTTATGCAGAGTAGAGGTAATTAAAACCTTTATTGGAAAGTATATAAGAAAGTATCTAAGAGACTACTTCTGCTGTTTACTTTCTCGTGTGCGAATTATTTAAAGAAGTATTACGAATAGCAAAAAAATCATAATCGTCAAACCATTTTAACTCGAGATTGTGACAAATCACACATTTCAGACCTTACAGTGTCTTAAAGAATATTTTTTTCTGTAAACACAATAATTAAAAAAAAAGTATTGAGATAAAAAGGTAAAATTTGCTACGTAGTCTTTACATCAAGCATGGAATTTTATTAATTTTACACGAAAACCAATCAAAGGAAATATGTCTATTTGACTGTGCAGGTACAGACAAACACGATAACTACAACACGAATGATATAGATGGATAAAATCTGGTATACAGATCTAAAGTTTATCTATTAAATTTGAGTCGAAATCTTCGAATGCATTGGTCGTTTGTAGATCTGTATTTTCATAAACATGTAAATACTGTTACTCAAAAAATGCATGGACATAAATATTGTTACAAGCGGACGAACGTGCACCGAAAGTGAAAACGTTGGCGGTGCTTCACATGGAGCACCGCGCCAGCCGAGTTGACTTGGCGAGGGGAATATTCTGGTAGCCCCGAGACAATTCTGGCTGCGCCGCGTTTCTTCTCGTGACGCGGGCCGGCTATATAAGGTAAGGGTTGCCGTAAAAGGAGTGAGTGAGTGAATTCGTTGAGAGTTGCTCTCTCAAGGAAGAGAAGCGTTTTGCTGGACTAGCGGATTTTCGCTTGTTATTAGTGAGCTGTGTTTGCGTTTGCTGTTAACGCTGAGTTATTGAGCTCGCTGTGATTTACTGTTGCTGTGCTATACTATAGCTGTTTTGCAAACTGTGTTTATTGTGCGTAAGACTTGCATTTACGCTGTAAGTGACTGATTATTGCTGGATTGTGTTTCCTGAAGTTTTACTTTTTCAAGCCATCCTGTATATACCTGTAAATAGCTGTAAATAAATTTGTTTGTGCTGTCCTCAAATAAAATCCATTGAATCCGAACCCACTACGCTAGAAACGTAACAATATATTAAATATGATATATGATTTTTGTCACTATAAATGTAGTTGTATATTAAATCTTGGTTTCAACAGGTCGAAAGGAAGGGGTCCAAAACATACGTGTTATGTTGTTAACAGCACCCCATCGATTAATTGTCAAAGTTCGCATGCTATTAGACTCTTTTGTAACTATTGTTCCCCAATGGCATACGTCTATCAATACATAAGTACATTTATTAAGAAGTATGAAAGAAAGTTTAGGATAGACCACCCACGTTGATTTATTTACTAATACCGGGATAGCCTGGTTGGTAGAGAGTTGGACTCATACTTTTTAGATTGCGAATTCGAAACTCACCGGCCAAAGATTCCCCAAGTTTGTTGCGGCTGGCACTCGTTAAGTCTGTCATGGTCGCAAAGTCATCCATCTCAAGAGTAATTACACTGGAGTACTGGGTCAGAGGTGATTGTTCTCTGTTCCAAATCTAAATTACGATCTGAGATGCATGAATGAAGTCCGCCCCTTAAAAAGGATTGTGACGTGTTTGGAGCTAAGTCGTACTCTTGGCCCTAGATGGCGCTACTTGTAAAACAAGAGACGCATACCTTCGGCATAAAACCTGCTGATGTATCAGAGGGCTTGTCCAAGGCAAGTGCCATAAGTAAAAACCTAACATCATTTTTGAATTTAAAAAAATGTCGTGCAAGATAATATTTTTTATCTCAGTGAATAATATGAAAAAAACTTTTTAAAAGCCAAATAATTGACAACATATCCAATAAAACATTCTAAAAACTGAGCAACCAGCCTCTGTCTGTTTACATTCTTAAAAGAGGGAAAAAGTAAAAAGTAAATATAATTGCATGTTCTCGAAGAAAAAAATATTATTACTTTGGAACTTAATAGATCCATCCCAGTCCTTATGTGTATGTTGATTCTCCCGTATATTAAAAATAAAAGTAACTAAATCAGCTTAACCAGGTACTAAAAAATTTTCGTTCTAGAAACAAATTTTAAAATTTTAAATAACTTGCCCCTAAATAGCTTTTTCGGTCATTTGTTGTTAGTTACTTACTTTTAGCTTATATTTTTATTTTACCATTAAGAGGGTATTTATTTTTTTTACTTTTCTCTTTCACAAATAGGAATTTCAAATTTTTTTCATGTCTGTGCACCCTCTTTTGTTATTCTGCACTTTCTGCGAAAAGTTGTCTCATATTTTAAGAATTACTGAATTAAGAATAGATGATAGATTGATTCTCTTCTTAACTTTTCTCGAATATTTAATGTGTAGCAATGAATTTATTAACCTATGAAGACAAACTCAATTGTCTCATCTATCATTTTGATGAGAGTTAAATTTAACGTTACGTTAAAATACATTTAAATAGTATTTACATAATTAATTGAATTTAAATGATTCCATTTATTTTATTTACTAATCACTTTAGTTATTTGAATGATATTCATTGATGAAATAAAGAATGACAAAATCGGAAAAAATTTCTTAAAGTATAAATTATAAATCTAACTTTCTGTTTAGCAAAGTAAATACTCCGTTAAAAGAAGCATATTGTTAGCATATTAAAATTTTAAGCTAACTGAAAGGAATGAAAGTGAAATCAGGAGTGAAAATCTAAGAGATACATCATTACTTGTAATAATTTTTTAAACAAACATTTTGTTTAAACACCATTCTTCTCTTTTTTTTACTAAACAAATTTTCTTTTAGCGCAAAATCCTCGAAAGTTTTGTTGTGACATTTTTACAACGTTATCCTGCATTCAAAATATCGAACAACATCGATGGAGATAATGCACAATATTTTGTGCTATTAATTTTTGAAGATCTGCTGTAAATGAAAATGAACGTTCGTTAGCCACATCTTCTAACCACAGTTTAAGTGCTAGATAATTCGAACAATTTTCTTCGAATTCGGAACATTAATGAGAGCAGAAAATAAGGGGAATGATATTTTTTTTCAGCTTAATTTTTGAACAATCCCTTCCATTTAACACAAAAGCTTAAAAACATTACAATATCTTCATCATATTGCCCTAATTCAGAATATTTAATAAATCGTAGATATGTCAAACCATATCTTGTATTCTCTAAGATCGGTTATCATTCCTAAATTCCTCGCCACTAAAATTTTTTAATCGCCTTAATTTTATTTCATTGCTTATGTAATGGGAGAACTTTTAACTTCTTGCCTAAAATTTATATTTTTTTTACCTGAAAGATGATAAATCATTATTGGAAAAATAAACAAATTTTAGAGAATAATTTTAGACGTGTCAAAGCTAGCTACCCGACTGAGAACAACAATATTATGTGATGTGCTACAAATAAATAAGTGTTAGCACTCTCCTGAAGATATATATTTTCCTTTTAATACTTGAATTTAAAGAAACATTAATGAGGAAGGAATTTAAAGGAACATGTTTCGTATGGTTCAATTAAACCGCGAAAAATAGTTCATCTGGCATTGCATGTGATTACAAAACAAATCAAATCCTTCTTGTGTATGTACGGCAGAAGCAATACTAGATAAAAACCTTTTTTTCGATCACATCTTAATAAAATCCCCGTTAAAATTAAGAGCTTGGTATTAATACAAATATATTGTATTTTAAAAAAAGTTTGGCTCATTATAATAACGACAAAATAGTTTAAATACAATAATAAGAAACACGAAATTGAAAATGCTGGAGCTTCTCGCCAGCTTATTGTAATTATATTGATACAATGAATTATTACTCACTAGCATTAATCATTTGGCCGACACTAATCTATGGCATAAATCATGTTCCATAAACATATGCGTATATTTTTTTTATCCTTCCTTTATCTGAGGTTAATAAGATAAATAATTCAAAAATATCAAAAAACATTAAAGATGAAGTAATAATTTACATCTATCTTTATGATACCTTGAAGAAAATAGTTCTAGAACTAGCGTTTTCTCTGAATTTTATCACTTCCTCAAAGGTGATTTAAGATTTTAACTTGTAGGTTGATTGGTTGATACATTGACGTTTAACTTCCAAATCATTAACGATTGTTTGAAATGAACATATATATATTTTTTACTCCATAGGAGAAATATTAATAATTTATCAACATGAAAAGTAAGGATTAAAGTGATAGTTGGTTGCAGTGCAATGCGCATTTTCAAACGAAATGTCTACTCTAGTGTGATAGGATTCCAAACAAAGGAAGGAAATTGAACATCTGGCAGCCATCTTCTTGCTGTAATGTTGGTGCGCATTTACTTCACTTTTACTTATATTAGCTACTTAACTGACTTTCAACTCTTCCTGTTGGTGCAATGTATCCCATCAACCACTGCGTTCCTGAATGATCTGTGAGATGTTTATGTTTGTAAATTTGATGAGTGTTTTTCTGGATGATGTTTGTGTAATGTGAAAAACTAACTGGGAAAAATCATGCTAATACGTAAATCAGTATTGATTTTTCTTTGCATATTCCTTTCGGTAAGTGCAATGTTTAAAGGGAGTAAGAATTATTATCCATTAAACTTGAATGCGCATTGTGACATTCAATGCATGATCTGTAAACACTTAGTATATAATTTCGTTTTATTTTAATTTAGCTCTCTTCATATACAGTAGATTTCGATATGTATTTTGTTATAATAATCATATTTTCAAGTTAACAAAGGGTTGAACTACTTTTACTGCTACGCAAATTTATTAGCTTTTCTTTGTTGCTTAGTCAGCATGAAACCATGTGTATTTTAAAATGACATGCCCTATGACTTTCAAATAGTTAATTATACGATATCTAATTTATTTTTTATTTAAAAATAAATTACATTGCTTGTGCCTCAATTTTAATACTTTGGATATAGTGACAGTTCTTTTAGATTGTTATAATTTCTGCTTACATATTGTGAGGTTCCACAAATCATAATATTGAATATATTTCAAAAAAAAAAAATGAAGAGACGTATGCAAGGACTTAAGTATTTTATAGACTAGCTTTATTTATTTCTGATTCTGATATATTTTGTGAACATTATTTTATTAGTGTTATGCTTATATGACTTTCCTTTAATTAATGAAGAATCTGGCATTTTCTTTGTTATTATGCGTTGTGTTTTAAGGTGTAGTTTTCTTTTTAATCATTTTATCGAAATGATTTTTTAAAATTAAAAAGTATTTTTAAATATATAGTATTGTAAAATAATTTGTCCAAAAGTCAACTTTAAATCAAAATAAGCTAGAATACTGAAACGAATTGGGGGGGGGGAGTTGCAATATTTATTTTATTAATAATTAATGTTTTTGATATGACTTGTGTGTGAATGAATTTTGATTAACTAACCAATTTATCATTCTACATGAATGAATATTATAAATCTGAGGATATTTCTCAATGGTGAATTTAGTTCATAGGATGAGATCTATTTAATTATAGATCATATGAATAACATTTATAATTTGTCATTTCTCCATAATATATTCCAGAAATTGAAAACATTTTGGAGTTCATATAATTTTTTTTTATTTCTTTAAAAATTAATATTCTTGGTATTGGTTTCCAGAAAAATCACTCTTCACAATAATTGCTTATTTCAGCCAGCTTATTATGATTATACTATGTTGTTCTATAAATCGCTAATGCTAGTTAAATCTTATTATTATTTTTACCTACCCACATGTGAAAAATAGAAATAAGACTGTGTCTGTAATGTTATTGGGGGTCCTTTTATTGTTTAAATGAGTTTTGTTTTATAAGTTAAATTTTCTGAATTAATAACAAAATTTGAAATTGTTTGCATTTTGCTATTAAATGTTTGTTAAAAGCTTTATAAATGCCAAAGACATATTTATTGATTTGCGTGATTTTAACTGTCAACAAAATTGCAGGTGCATCTCTTAATTTACTCATGAGACTTATATGAATATGTTGTTGCTGAATCAATAATAGGAAAAATCTGTGATGTTTTCTTCATGAAACATGACTGTTCATAGTTGTTTCAAAATCTAGATTTTTAGCTGTTGTAATATTTATGTATATTTATTTCAGTACATTAGCATTATCTGTGGAAATGTTATTACATTTTTCTTTAGATATTCATATGCAAATACGGATGCCATGGTGTACTTAGATATAAGACACATTGATTTATATCACAGTTGTTATTAGCTCATTAACATTCAAGCACATTTCAAGTGTTACTCCCTTTAACATCCACATTTTATTGGTGTGTCTCTGGAAGAGATGGGCTCTTCCAAGCTGAAGAGCAGTTACTCTCTGTAGTCAAAAGTAATAAATTGTAGCTGTACTTCTAATAATTACCATGTGGTTTTTTGACAGCGAATTGCATTTTCTGTTAGTCTAAAAGTTTTATTCTATTGTATTCATATTTTTTTTAGTTTGAAGCATTTTTTTCTTTGTCTTTAAGAGGGTATTTTTTATTTAAAAAATTGAAATTTATTCAATAATTCAAAAAAATAAATTGTTTTAAAGATTTTTTTTTTAATTTATAGGTTTCTAAACCATTTAAATAAAAACTGGCATTCCTATCAATTTCAAAAACATCTTTATATTTCATCTTATTTTCAATAAGGTTTTTTTTTTCTTTTTACCAAAATTAAGTAATCTTTATGTTACCATGTAAAAAAAACTTTACATAATATTGCAGGATATACATTATGTATGTATCAATGCAATTAATATATTTTTTACATAGTATGGAAGTTGATTCAATTCTGTAATAGATGAGATAATGCTTTAAATCCTCATTTAATACCAAAATAAAAACATCTATTGTGTAAAAAAAATGTAAAAACAGCTCTTTTTTAAAAGACATAAAAAATAATACATTCTTTCTACACTCAGCTAAGTTTTTTATTGTTATCATCTTCAGTATTGCATTTTTTTAAACTATAGACTGTTATCTTCATTGAATTTTTAATATTTAAAAATGTCTGCAATACTAAGAGATTTTTTTAGAACTTTAATTAAATATTTAAAGAAGTTTTGATATTTTATTTCCAAAACCTTATACATTCTTGTTTTTACATTAAATCATCAAAAAAGAATGAAGGATAAATATACATTCTAAAGATGCCTTTATTTTGTCTCTTATTTTTGCTACTCTTTTAAAATTTTTATCAAACCAAGAGATTATACTACGTCAAATATTACATATCTCATTGGCCAATGCAATTCAATAGATAAGATATCAAAATTTTAAATTTTCATTTAATACTAAAATATAAAAATGTATAAAATAATTTTTTTAAAAATAAATTACTTAATGAAATATATTTTGAAAGTACATTTCTTCAATTTTTAGCCTGAGCATTTTATTAAAACATTCTTCATAAACTAAATATGAAATTTCAACACATTAACTATTACATTCATCAGAAATATTACTGTTTTAGTATAAGTGTCATGCTGAATTTCTAATTTTAAATGTTATTTGATGTTTTCTATAGTATAGACAAGAAATTTTTGAAAGAAAGTTTCGTATGAAATTCTCCAAATTTACGCATGAATGATTTCCTCACAAATTTAATATGAATAATAAGTGAAAAGTATATTTCGGCTCTTCATCTGTCTCTCGTTCATCTGGTATTCATCTCAACTATCATCTTCGCTGATAGGTCACTGCTACTTTCGGCAGAAGCAAATAAATCTGCATTGATTTCTTATTCAGTGAGTTAATGATTTCTTTTACCCATAATGAAGAAATAATAAACATTTAAATACAAAAATTACTCTGATAATATAAAGACCCAATTCACATTAAGTAAAATAAAAAGTAGAAATTCGCAGTGAAGAGAAATTTTCAAAATGGTAATCATACAAAGAACTTAGTAATTATATAATTTATCTCACTCTATGAAGGGAAGGAGGGAAAAGTTTATACTCAGCATCAAAAATTCCAACAGTCCTTTGATGACAAAATATGACTTAGGAAGTATAAAATAACTACCAGTAACAGTAAGAAGAATTACTACATGTTTTGTAAGAAAATTGTGATCTAAATAGGCTGCAGGAACAATGCAAAAGATTGTCTTTATATCATTACAATAGTCTTAATATTGAAAATAGTGTCTGATATTTTATCAGAAAAAAAAAAAAAGATATCAATATCCTTATATTTCATTCATCGTTAACAGAGCGATTTTGGATATTTATATTACATTTATCAATTTCTTTACCCATCAATGTTGCTTTGTGAGAAATAGAACCTAGGATTCCAATGCAATTTGAGTTTTTGCTGGTAAACCTCAAGTATAAATACTTATATTTTAACCTTAATTTTGATTTATCATTGTTGATTCTTCATTGATTTTAGCTTGATTTCATTTTTAGCCTTCATTCTTGAACAGTAACTAAGTTCACAAATAGTGTTGCTTCACTAAATTTTATTTATCTATATTATGGGAAAGTAGTTTAAGAAGGATATAAAACTCTCTAGTCACACCAAGTTCCAAAAAGTATTGGCATATTTGCTTAGAATTTCTAGAAAAAAATTTTAAAGTAATTTATTCAATTTTTATAGAAATTATTCTTAAAGAAAAATTTAAAAGTATATTATAATTTTTAAAGATATTTATCTTGTTGATCACTTTTCATGGCTTTATAAACTTTTCTTTTTGTGCTCTTACAGAATCTTTCAGTTAAGATTCTTCATTTGCATTCTTATTCTCACTTTTTAATGCCAATAAAATTTATGTATATTACAGTCTGTTCAACAATTTAACTTGCTTTTGATCGTTTGTTAAACAAATCTGTTCTCTTTTATTTTCGAGTTACATACAGTTTTGAAGAGTTCAAACAAATAATTTTTTAGTATTAAAAGCTCAAAATGTATAACTTTTGATGGTTTTCATATGAGAATAGTTGCTTAAATTACTATCACCGTTAAAGTGTCATTTATAATTAGTTTAATGTATAAAATTAAATTTTAATATTAACTCAAAAAATATATGAATATACATATATTTTGTATAAAAAATTAACATTATTAATTGAAACTATATATTTTTATATTATGGATTCAGAAATTATGTACCATATATGAAGAGGAAATTTTCTAATCAAAAATATTTAGTATCATTTATAATTTTTTATAATTTAGTGAATGAGGTGCAAGTAGATGATTATGGTGAATGCATTTCAGGACATAAACCAGAAAATGTTAATAGAATGGTAATTTGGCCTGCAGTGAATGCATTACTGAATAATTATTGTAAAAGAATAAATGATAGTTTTAAAAGTTTTTCTGAGGCTGGAAAGAAAAGAAAACTTGACAAATTTAGTAAAGTTATTTCCTACAAAAAGTGAGAAAACATATAGTTAAAATGGTATCCAAGGGAAGCTCTTCTAATGTTTGAAAATTTTATTTTGTATTTTAAGTGTCAATATAGTTGAATATTGTTTTATTGCTGACTTAGAATTGATGCCATAACAAATATTTATAAAACCATTTTATATAGAGTTGTCTTTAAATTTATCACCCTATTTAAATTTCATTCCTTTTGTCTTAAATAAATAAGTTTGAATCGAAAGGAGGTACACCTATAGGAAAACCTGCCTGGCAAATAATGCAAGAAAGTAATGCATACCAAATGCTATAATCCCAGGGTGATGTGAAGTTTAATTGTTAATGAATTCTACAATATATGTGTATTGATTTGCTAGATATGGATGTATATATATGAAATGATATTAATAAGTGAAAAGTAATTTAACCTGACTCTAGCGATCACAGACTTAACGTTAAAGAAATTAAGTGCATCGTCGTGATGTTGTAAAAGACCACAAAAGCTTTGTCTATCAAGGGTTGTGATACTACCCTCATATTAGATTTTATCCTGAACTCAATTTTTTAACCCATGCCCTTGTAAGTCTTTGTTATGTATGATTTATTTATATCTACTGATAAATTTGATTATCTCAATGTATAAAATGTAATGTCATTCTCTTAACTTTAATAATTATGTATTTCATTTATTATTAACTTTCATAATTACGTAATTTCAGTGAGATGACAAAATGATTCATAAAGTTTTTATATGTAAATACCTGATTAATCATATGAAGAAAACTGATTCTTTATTTTTATAATTCCTTATTTTAAAATGATTAAAAAAAATTGCAAAATATATCCATTTCGATATATACCTTTTGATGTTAATTTAATAGGATATAAACATTCACTGATTCAAAAACCTGCTGTACTAATTGATATAGTGGATTATAAAGGCTATTTTCCAAATGCCATTGTTATTATTTTTCAGTGAATTGCTCTCATTAACACTATTTATGATTACTTCATCCATAAATAATATCTCATTTATTAAGATTCATTGTTATTTATGAATAGTAAAATTATTTTTTTAAAAAAAAAGAATATACATTAATCATAAACAAATTCTTTGATTTTTTTTATTTGAAATATAGCAAAACTATCTAAGCATTAGTAACTTAAATCAAAAATAAAAATTCTAAAATTAAAGTTATGGGTATATCAGTGGGGTGTAGGTATTTGTTTATTTTAAGCATGTCTGTCTAGTCTTCATTCAATTAATGTGATCTAAATCTTTGATTAAAAAAATTTGATAATATTGTGGGACATGTAGTCTACTCTAAAAAGAATTATAGTATAGTCTCAAGTTCAGTTGCAAAATATGATACACTCTGACTTTTCAGATGATAAAGTTGATGTAAATAATATTTTCTGTTTAATGTAGGCTGATATAATTTTGTATTGCTAATTCTTAAAGAGTTTTGCTTGTCTTCCTAAGCTAATCTACTAGGTTTAAAATTGCCCTGTAATAATTGAGGGAGTGCTACGCTATTTTGGCCAGAACAGGATGAAACCACTTGACTTAGGGATACAATTTGTATTCACTGTAACCGCATTCTCCTCTCCCCATTATATTTTAATGGCAGATTATTTCTCGCTTTTAACTTTTAAATTTTAAGATTAAGTATTGCGTGCAGTTGGGTGCAGAGAAAAATCTTCTAAGGATAGTCCTGCATCATTTCACAGCTATGTACAATAAACATATTCTATTTAAATCAAATTTTAAGTCTGTCTAAAATTTCATAACTTGGATCATTCAGTAATTTTAATGTTTTAACTGAATAATATTTCATAGTTTGGTTTAGCTATTGTATTTAATTTAGTTAACTTGTTATTGAGCTTCATTTAAATAGATATATGTGTGTTACATTTTGCTAATTGCTGTATTTTAATCTTGATTGTGATGCACGTGCTTTGCTACAAGCTTGAGATGGGTGTTTTTTTTTTCGCTAATACAAGTGTATATATGAACATCCTTGACCTATTAATAATAATGCATTTATTTTAATGCAAATAAATATCCTTATTATTATATGTTATTTCTTATTCACCACAAATATTCGAATCTATTATACCATTAACTATATTGAATTATAATTGTGGAGGAAATAATGAAACTAAAACGTATGTTTTATTGAAAATGTTATATTTGTAAACTTTTATGAATGTTGTAGTAATAATTGCATATTTTTAAAATTTTAATTAAGATTTAATAAACAAGGAGATATTCTATAGATAAGAAACTATCAAAGAAAGAAATACCTTTACAGATAAAACTTTCATTTGAATGTCAATCTTTATTAATCACTTTTGGTAAGTACCAACCCTAAAATCATCGGTTTTGTAAATATTTCAAATTTTTTTATTATTTTGCATTTAAGTCAACACATTTACGATTTCAAAAACGATATACTTTTTTTCTGTAGTAGTTAGAAGCAAAGTTACCGGCAAAATTATAAACTTTAAACGAAATATTTAGAGATTTTATATAACGGTAGTATAGATTTAGAATATTGATAAAAGTATAAAGACTTAAATAAGCAATTTTGAAAATTTCAATAAAGCTTATTTACTTATAATGTATCACCTTGAGGAGTGCTGTTCTAGTATAGTGGTTAGAACAATTGCAGAGCCTAAATAAGTTCAATCCTGGGATAGGTTCTTTTTGGATTTTTTTCTAAATTATTTTGAAATACTTTATTTCTTTTTTTTATGCAAAAATAAATATTTATTCTCCTAATTCTTGGATTGTAATTTAATTTTTAGAAAGAAAAATAATAAAATATGACTGCCTTTTTTAAAATATTCAGGGTGGAAAAAAGACCTAGGTCACTTTTACATTATTGGTTTTTTATGAAAGATTTTTATTTTATTTGTTCGAAATAATGATAGAAGTATTTGGGCATGTATTTTAAAATTAAAAATGTTTTTAGGTAAATAAAAGAAAAAAAAGTACTTAAAGAAGAAATAACTTTAATAACTTAAACTTTTAATTAATGCAGAAAAAAAGGCAAAAAAACTAAACATGGTTTAATTTAGTAAACTTGTTGCGAGTGAAGGTCGCGGTACGAGCCTGCGACGCTAGGGCCGGTAGCCGCGTAACATAACCACTACACTAAAAGTCGACTTCAGTATCGTAGATGTTATCTGGCTTATAAAGCTAGCGCCGCAGTACTCCCTCATCAGTGAGTCGATGAGAGACGAACGATTTTGAAAGCGCCAAGCGTATGACGAGCGTGTGTATTCGTTGGTGCGTCGAGTTAGCGACGGCTTCTTATTTTGGTTGCTGAGTCGAGTGAGAGACTGCTTTGTTTGCCCGTAGATTACAGTCACAGTTAAATTGATGTTTAAGTAGAAATAATAATAATGACTGAGTTAACAAAAATAAAATTTGGTGAAATAAATATTATTGCAATTATAGCGCGTGGAGTTGAGTTGTATTTTAAATTGAGTTGCTGCTCTTCTTCAACACGCACGCTCTGGAGATCAAGTACGCTATTTGCAAGCCGCTACAAACTCATTATTGATGTTTTAAAAGCAAAAAATTATTTTCGAAACCAGTTTGCTAGTTTTTGCTTAGTAGAATAATTTCAAAAGACGAAAAGAAGAAAAAAACTTTCAGGAAATGAAAGGCGAGTATACCGAATGCCAGGAAGCAAAAGATTTGGGATATGTTGCCAAAAAAGGTGTTTTTAATCTTAGATTTTTCCCAAGTCACTTGGCTCATCATGCGTACACTTGTGTCGATAAGAAACATACAACTCGCTTGCTCTATTTATATGTCAGCTCTATGGTCTAAGTTCCTGAAATTATACAATGGAGATATGTGTAAAATACTTTATAAAAATAGTTTTAATTTTCTTATGTTGCTACAGTACTTAAAATGAATGTTTGTTAGAGGTTGTTTTTCAATTGCTGCTGTTTAATTTGTTACAATTTACAAACTTTTTACATTTTGTTTATCTATTTTAATAAAAATGGATCTCGGAATGCGTTGCTAAGCGCAAAACTGGAGAACGGCTCGACTGATTCGGCTAATTTTTATTTTTTAATATTTTCGTTCAGACACGAGGATGGTTCATATGGAGAGAAAAATTGAAAAAACTGCGAGGAAAATGGTTAAAATGACACTTTTCTTACTTTCCCGCCAAAAATCTGTATTTCCTTCCCCCACACCAACTGAGTTAGATAGCAGGAAGTAATAATTTATGATTTGTTTAGAAAGAAATGCGCGAAGCCAGTTGGTTTTCATATATAAATAATGGGATGTTTAAAAAAGAAAGAAAATAGTTGCTTTTATTATTAGTCTGTATGAATATTTAATCTGTGCCTGCTCAAAATAAAGTTTGGGCTGGAAAGAAGAAAAAAAAGAATTACAAAGAGAAAAAGGGTTTGTAGAAAGAAAAGTAGTGAAGAAAAAAGTAAGTAGAAAAAAGAAAGAAGGGGAGGGTCATCATTATTTCCTTTGTGAGCGGCATTTTCCAAGTTGTTTTTAAACTTTCGTATCTCTTGAAAAGCAATTGTGTCTATTTGTTTAGTGTGTTTACATTTATGAAAATTTGAATCTCATTATTCTATAAAAACGTAGAATTTTAAACCTTTCCCTCCACCATTTAAGTGAAATATCAATTCCGTGACAATCATTGCTCGGATAGATATTTTGGTGAAAAACCTTTTATAAGACACAGCTACATAAAATATTATATTAAAATTATAACGAGCATTAATACTGGCGAACCGACTGGTCGCCAAAGGCGGCTAGTGTTAAATAAATAAGAGTGAAATATAATATTGTCTCATTCTACAAAACATCTTTTTAAAAAAAAAATATTCATATATTTTCAGTATTATATATTGTTTTAATTTTATCATGCCTGATTTTCTTAGTTGTTTTGCTTATCTATGAGCATTTTTCTGGTTAAGGCTGCATTTTGAATCTCTTTAGAATGCTGAATTAATAGTTTAAACTTAGAAATTGGTTTCTATCTAAATGCAAATATTTTTCCTGTCTTCAGTGGCCTTTTCAGTTATATGTTGCATTGAAATTTCTCTAGTCATCTAATTGCTTGAATAAAATAGTTTCTGAAAGATTCATTTTGATATTGGTCTTATCTCTTTCTTTTCTTTTTTCCAACACATTATATTAGACATTGAATAATGTTAAAAAGTTTTTTATGCATCCATGTTGGCAATAGAGTTTAAAGTAGTGTGAAGATGACTGCAGTTATAACTTTTCAAATCAGCTGTGTGCCATGTGCAAGTTATATGGAAAATAATAATAATAATAATTTGATATTATCAATTGTTGGAATTCTTATGTACAATTAAGTAAATTAATTTTCTAGAATGTATATATAATATTTTAATGTATAAATGCAGTTATAAAGAGTTTTATAATATATAAATTCCTATTATCATTTGCAACTTCATGTTCAATTAAAATATGAACATTGCTTGAAATAAACAATTTTTAAATCATAAATAAAAATTCACTATATAAAAAGTTTTTTTAAAGGAGTTATTCCCCCCCAAAAAAAGTTATTAATATTTTTTAAAGAATGCTATTATAAACTGTAACAAATCATTGTAGTTCACTGAACAAAAGTATAGCAAATTATTAAAGTATCTAATAATTTTATTTATCAGAAATAGCATTAGGAAAGATAAAGTAATCTTTTACTTTAGAAAAATATTTCAGATTATGGAGATATAATTTATATTCTTTTAATTAAGTATTTTTTCTTAAAACTATTACTAATGCATTTCTTATGCTTTATATCACTAATAGTTTCATAGAAGTGGCTTGTTTTTAAAGTGCAAATGAAGGGTTAATATCTTAATATTGTCTTAATAATGCAGGAAATGAACCAAAGTCGGCAGAACTTGAGGAAACTTAATGAGAATAGTTAGCTTGCATAAGATAATAATTCTATCTATGAATTTCACTTTTATTTATATAGTTAAAAAAGAGAATACCAATTTCATTGAGGTTTTTTAAATTGTAAAGTTTCTTGAAAATTTGTAAATTTTACAAAATGTTCATTAAACCTCAAAAAAAAAATTTTTTTTTTTCTTCTTTTAATAATGTTTGAAAGACAAATTTTATTAATTATTTCATTCAGAGAGAATGTCAAAACCAAATGCAAAATAATATATTCTGTATGTGGATAAGCTTTTGTATTGTATGAATTTCTTGCAAGAAACAATCCTAATTTTATAAAAAGAAATATTAATTATTCTGTACTTTTGATTAGGAATCAAAAGGTTCCATATCCTTAATTAGATTAAAGTGAAAAGTTCCAACTACCTTTTTTTTTCTTTTAATTATTATTATTATTCTCTTGCAGACATCTCAAAAAACAGTTGAAATGCAACAGCACTTGATTGCATGATATATTGGGTGGAGAACTAAGTGATTGTACCACTAAGAAGGAAAATTCATAAGAAAGTTGATTAGTTGGGAAGAAAAATTAAACATAAATTTTAATTTTTTTTTTTTTTTTTTTTTTTTTTTTTTTTTAAAGAGTTTGAAGTATAGAATCTCTTCATGTTTCCATCAGACTGATAGCATAATCTTTTTTTGGTGAATATCATCATTTGATATTTTCTCATCTGGTTTATCCTATTTCACCTACTATCTTCTTCAATTAATGTTATAAACTACCCATTTTTTATTAACAGTTCTTGGTCATTTCAGAAATGGATTAATTTCAAAAGTGATTCATAAATGTTAATGCATTCCATTTTTCTTTAAGCTAAAGAGGGACCCATAAATCAAGTTTCTTATCATAGCCAATTTGTTTTAATTATTTTTAATGCAAGAATGCAATACATTGAACCTATCTTCTTTGAGTGAAATTGCATATATTTGAGTGAAAAATCACGAGCATAATTATGGAAACTTAACTTGATTTCAATGTGATCATGCCTTTACTGAAAAAAAAATGATAATCTGAAATATACATGCTGTTCTGTTTTGAAATTGCGATAAATATATAACTTAATAACTAAATTATTCAATTTTCTGATAATTAAAAGCCAGTATAGGTTAAGTGTTTTGAGCATGTTGGAGAAACAATGTGCTAAAACAATCTGTCAATGAAATTGTCAATCATTTTATCGCCCAGTCAATATTTGTTAGAATTTTTACTTAAGAGAAAGCTCATTGTTATACAGCATTTTTGATTTCTAGAATATACAGTTAAGCATTTCACATTTATTTATATAAATATATTCAGTTTCAAGTTATTGTAAGTACTGATAAAGATAAAATAGTATAAATCTTAGTGTTTTGTTTTTCATTTTTCATCATTAAATAATTGATCTTTTATTGAATATCCTTCAACTTTTTCTAAAATGTTGCCATTTTTCATATAAATTTTTCAAATTTGTTTCAGTATTGGATAATATTAACTATTTTAAAATGATTTGGCATTTTCTTTTCATTTAAAAGTAAATTAGTATATTAACTAGTATGAAGTGATACTAAAATTCATGCAAGTCCAAATAAGCTAATTTTATTATAATTTGTCAGTTTGTTTGCATTAACTATTTCTGACTTAATTGTTTATTTTATTTATCTACATAACTTTTGTATCAGGAAAAGTTTTTAAAAAAGGGTCCTTAAAATAATGTGGGCATTCTTGGATAAAGCTTCAACAAATTCATAAAATGATCCTGTGCAGATTAATTATGCTGTAGAATTTCATTTTTATTTCATATTTCTAATTTATCTTATGTATTTGTAATGTTGTACTATCAAAAATAGTTTGATTCATTTTAGATAAATATATTTCCTCTGTCAGATGGTTTATGAAATTTGGGTTTTACTATAATAAATATGAACTACTTATGAGAGTTTTAATTGTAGATGCCTTTCATGACATGATTTCATTAATAAGTGCTAGGTGAAATGTTCTTTTATTATTATTTTATTATTTAAATGGTTTTTTAACAGAATTTCTCTTTAAAAAAATATTTATCTGGAACACTTTATTTTATGTACTGCTTTTTTTTTGTCTTTTTAAAATTTTAATTTCATTTCAATTTTTTTTATTTAGATCAATTAACATTTGTAATTCTGTTGGAGGGAGGCATTCCTTCCTTGTGAGCGTGCAGAATGTTGAACTGTTCCCAACAATTAAACGAAATTTCTCCAGTTAAAGTTCTTTCTTGTGTGTGGTCAAGGATGACAAACTTCAATGTTTCTTGTTCTAATGATTGCTCTGGGCATGGAGATTGTTATGATGGTGTATGTTTTTGTGAAGTATGTATCATATCTTTTTTCTTAAACTGCACCTTCAAAAGTTACATTACTCACCTTAATAAATATAGTTTATGTATATAGTGTGAAAAATATATATTTTTAAATTTTGACTATCATAATTGAAGATGTCTTTTTATTATTTTATTTTTATAATCTATGTTGATCTTTTAAAAGTTAAATAAAAGAAATGTTTAATTTAACTAAATACTTATTTTGTTAATTGTGTTTAAAAAATGTATTTCCTGCAAATTGGTCCAATGTTAAAGTTTCAAAAAAGGCTTGCATATTGTATCAATTTTATTGATGAGCTGTTATTTAGATAGTTGCCAAAGTGTTTAAGGTTCACAGAGTGTTTGAATTCAACAATTCTTTAACCTCCAGACATTGGTTTATAAGAAAGTATCAAATGTAACAAGGATTCATATATATGTATATATAATATCATGCGAAAGACTCAGGCGTTTATGCTTACAGACATTTATAGTTAATATTCCCCTCAATCTGCTCTTGTATAAAATTTGTCGTCTGTAAAAGTTTGAACTGTGATAAAAACTGCTGTCAAAAGAGAACTTATTAAATCAAAGCATTTCAATATATTAGATATACACTTTAATTATGGCACAATAGCCAATTACTGATCCATTAAAGCCAGATATACTCTTCTATTTGCAAAAAATGCCTTATGATTAATGCTGTTTGAATTTATAAACACAGTACAAAAGATAATTGATTTCTTAATTTGTATGTTTGTTCTGGTCTTATTAGTTATATCTAGTGAAATGACTTTGATAATTAACATTTCAAACAAAAATAAATCCATTATTCTGTGATAAAAACCAACCCAGGTTATGACACTTTTACTATCATTATTTCCAACAATTGTTGAATTTTATTGCTATAACTATACTCTTAAGGGTCATTTATGAGTTTTGAGGTTTGCAGCATCAATTAATTGTATTTTCTCCATCAAAGGGTATAAATCCAGGACATTTAAAAATATTTCGAATTTAATTATGATAATCTAATCTTGTAAAATATTTTTTTAATGCTAGTTACATAATTTATGAAATTATGGGTGGTAAATATTCTGGCCTATTATCATCCAGGTCTAATTGAAAATGACTAAAATACTTATCATTGAACTTCAATGGTAAAATATCTCAGAAAATTATGAAATATATTGTTGCTTAATTACTTTTTCTTATTTGATGATGCTATAGTGCCTGCAAAATGTGCTACTTTTCTATCTGGATTTTTTTTTTTTAATTTCAAGGAGTATTTAAATTTAGGAATTTGTCAAAAATGTGGTTTTTTTTATGTAATAAAAAATGTGTTGGGGCCAGCTGCAAATCTTTTCAATTGTATATTTTCCTAATTATAATGTCATTGGATACCAAGTTCTTTGCAGTAGACAGATTTATATTGAGTAAGTTACTTCCTTTCAGGTTACTTGAAAAGTAAAATCTAGAAAAGAATCTTCTAAAAATAGCATGTAGCTGAGATCAGCCTTTATACCAATTGTTTTGCATGTAATGCAATTAAAATTAGTTTCTTCAGTGCGTTTCAACTAAAATCATTTCATGTTTATAAAATTTCTTGCTACTGTCAAATTTTAATTGATATTTAATTCTTTTCTTTGTATTATTAGCAACCCTACAAATTTTTGTGACTTATGGCTAAACAAAATGTATGCTAATTTAAAGTATGTCGATCAATGTTATCTTTTTTTACTGTAATATTAAAATCTTTAAAAATATTACAGTGCTATTATTAATTTAATGGAAACGTTTTACTTTTTTCAAAAGTTAGATCTGCAACATTAAGCTTTCACATACTACAGCCTATCACTCTTAGTATAGTAAAAATTATTAATGATATACAGTAATATTTATAATTATTTAACTTGTTAATTTTTTTAAGAAATATTTATGATTTATGTCACAACAGTTCTTTGTTCTGTAGAATAAATTTGATATGTTTCTCCCTATGCCATTCATTTTTCTTAAATACCTGTTACTTGTTTGTTCATGATGAAATGAAACTTTTTAAATTTTATAGGTAAGACATCAAGAATCCCCCCCCCTCTAAATATGATTTAATGTGGCCAATAAACTTTCAAAAAATTTAAGTCACTTTTTTTTAAGCTTTATATTTATTATCTCAAACAGTATAAAATATAATTTCTTTCTTCATTCAAAGCATTACCAAAGCAAACCTAGAAGCTTATGCCTCTTTCTAATAGTTTAGAAATCAGTTAATTGGACTACATTTATAGTGAACAATATGTACATAAAAGAAAACCTCACTGTGATGAAAGGATATGATTTTTACATAAGCATTATGTACTTTTTCACTACTAATTTTAAACAAAGTTTAATTCATATACTTTTACACAGCCAACATTCATCTAGAATCAGATAGGGGAAGCAAGGAATAAAATTATTAAATTATTTTTTCCTAAAATTTTAGAATTATGATTTTCCAAAATGAAAAGTAAATTATTCAAAACCTCTGCATATTATACCAGGCAAGTTTGACAAAGAATTTAAAACTCTCAATTTATGATTGGACTAGGGAGATGAATTCTCTGGTTTCAATAGCTTAAAATTAATTTTTATGTATAATTTTATTCATATAAGAAATATTTTGCTGGTATAAAATAATAAATAATAACTCTTAAGTAAAGCTTAATATAAATAACATATGTGTAAATTCATCAGTAATCCTAGCTTGTTGCATTTTTTAATAGAAAAGAATGACAATGTTGTCAAGTATCTGTCCACAAGCTAGTATTTTTCTCCTACTGACTTCCCCAATCTTAGTAGTTCAGGCATCTAATCATTTCTGTTTTGGCTCTCTTTGTATGTGTTGTAATTAGTTTTAATTTTGTAGGCTTGCATTTAGAAACCAAGTGTTAAGAATATGCATAGTCCAGAGTTATTTCTTTCTCTTTCTCATTGTTTCAATTTAGTTTTAATTTAAGTGCTTCTGAGAGTTATTTAATGATGGTTTGCAAAATATATATTTCTTTTTTATCCTGGATTATAGAAAAAGTTAGTGAACTGAAGACTAATTTCAGCATTATTTTTATTTTGTATTTGACATTGCACTTCACCAAAAACACAAGTTTCAACGTTTTCAAAATAAGAATTTATCTTTCTTGAGATGGATTCATTTTCTTTTATGTATTAAATTTAGACTATTTTTATACCGCAAGCATTTTTTGTATAGATTTATACATTTAATCAAATTTATTATACTTTTTTAAATGCTTATGTAAGGCAGAGTGTATGAAGTTCAGCTTTTTTCATTAAAAGCCTGTGTCATGTGTCATTTATTTTTGTTTGGGAATAATTATTAGCTTTAAATCTTTATTTTTTTTTATTTGTGTGTTCATGAATATTATGTTGGGGTAGTTGGACCCATCTAATGAATTACTAATTTGTATTAAATTGTAGTCACAGTTGAAGTTAATTTTGTAGAGAAACAATCACATTCTTGAGTTCAAAAAATCCCAATGTGTTAGCATTCATATCAGCTGATTTTTGTTATGAACTTCTATCTTGTTATAGATAGCTATATTGATCACATTTTTTAGCTATGTCTCATTGAAACATTTTTTCTTCATAATTGAGTGTTGTTTTTGTATCATTTTTTTAATTAAAGTTACTTTTAGATTCTCTTTTCTCTGACCTAATAAACGTATTTGCAATTTTTTACAGGTTCAGTATAGTGGAGGAACATGCAGAGATCCAAATTTAAATTATTACATTGCATTTTCTTCTATATTCTATATTATTTGTGCTGTGTCATTTATACAACTGGTAAGTATTATTGTCTTGTACAGTTTATCATTGAATTACCATTGTGCCACTTTTTAATCTAAATTGTTCTTTTTTAAATATTTTTTAGCTGCTGTGTATAAAGGCAGAATTCAGTCGTATGAAGCCGCATTCTCTCCTTAAAGCATTTAATATTACAACTCAAAAAACATTGTACATATTGATTTGCATGGCTACTGCATTAAGAGGCTATTATTTTTCCTCACCTGTGAGTAAATTTTTAGCAACATTATAATATCCTATCTTTATCATTTCTGCTCCCTCTTCTGAAGTGTAAAAATGATAGATATTAGTTAAATTTAGTATGACTTTCTTTCTTTTTATTTTGTAAGATACTTGTTTATGTTTTAAAAGCATACTAAATTACTTAACTGCAATATGCTATCACTAGAAAAATTACATGCTCCATAAGATTTCAACTGTAATTTTCCTTATTATCTTAATGAACACTGTTTTGTTTAAATGTCACTTGCTTTCATTCAGTTATATTGGTTAAGCTGCAAATCTTTTCAGCAGAAACTTTTAACATTGATATTTATAATTTGATTTGAGTACTTTTCGATAAAGTTCTTAATTATTTCTCAAAGTATAAAGAATTAAAATTATTTTTCGTAATTTAAGATAAGGATTAACATTTTAAGATTTAAAATGCATTTCTTTTCATTTTAATTTTTTTAATGTGGCTTTTTAGTGAATATCATGGTAATGTTAAATGCTAATTGTAAATTAGCCGCAATTTGAATATAAATTTGGTTTTCTCAGTAAGAGAATGATCAATATAAAAATTACGGTTCAAAATTCAACCTTTCTGTGGGTAAGCCTTAACTCTTTAACATATAAGCCCTTTTCAAGAGGCACTCCCTTTAACATCCAGACTTTCTTTGTTGTCTCTGGACGACATGGACTCTTCCAAGCTGATGGGCAGTTACTTCCTGGGGTCTGAAATGATAAAACTGTCACAGTTCTACACTGAGCATTTGCTTTGCACTTTTTCGACAACGAGTTGCATTTTCTACCGGTCAATGTGTTCTAATGTATTTACACTTTTTAGTGAAAACTTTGTTCATCGACTTTGTGTGTGTGTGTGTGTCATCGCCAAATATTTGATATTTATAACATAATTTTGAAAATAGTTTTTTTAAAAAAATTTATATTAGATTTCAAACCACTGAAATATAAACTGGCATTAATATCAATTTCAAAAACAGCTTTACATTTTTGTTTAATATTCTACCATATACTTTTAAAATATTAATTCAATGTTTTTTGTCAAAATTAAACAATATGTCATTTATAAGAATTTAATTTATTTTACATTATAATAGTATGTAATGTGTATCTTGTATAAATTAATGCAATTAGGATACTTTTACATAGTATAGATGTCAATGCAATTCAGTAACAGACGAGATGATGTTTTCAATCTTTATTTAATACTGAAATAAAAGCATCCTTTGAATTAAAAAAAATTGTGAAAACAGTGCCTTTTGAAAGACATTTTGAAAATAATATGTTCTTTTAACATTCAACTAAGAATTCGTTTATTTATTTATTACCTTCAATATTACCTTTATTTAATATAAACTGTTACCCTTATTGAATTTTTGAATATAAAATATTATTTTGAATTTTCATATTTTGTTTCCATAAATTTATATATTCTTGTTTCTACTTAAATAATCGAAAAGGAGTGTGAGATAAATATACATTCCAAAAGCATTTTTATTTTGCAACTAATTTTTACAAATCTTTTTTTTTAAACTTTGTCAAACCAAAAGACTGCATTACATTAAACGTTATATAATCTCATTTATTAATGTAATTCGATAAATGAGATAACAATTTTTTTAACTTTATTTAATATGACATAAAAAATAGTTCATTAAAATGGGGGGGGTTACTCATTGAAATATATTTCACAAACACATTTCTTCAGTTTCCAGTCTGAGCATTTTACTTTAGTTCATCATAATATTACTTTTTTGGTATAAACCGTCATGCTAAATTTTCAAGCTTAATTTCGGATTTTAAAATGTTATATAATTTTTTTTAGTATTTAGTATTGCTAAGATGAAATCTAATTACAATGAAATAAAATGAATTTTGAACGAAAGTTCCATATTATGTTTCCATAAATTTGCGCATGAGTGAATCATGCACAAATTTTTAGTGAATCATTGTTCAATAATTGAAATAAAGGTTGGAACAAATATCTTCACTAAATAAAAATCCTTATTTTTCATCCTATTAAACTATTAAAAGGTTATTAAAACGTTTGTCAATTGTAGATAAAATGTATGTTACTGCCTAACTTTTTGGTTCATCAAAATAATTCAAGAAATAGATGGGATGGTTTTAAAACTTCATGTTGCAATAAAGTAAGGAAAATAAATGAAATTCGAGAGAATGTAAAACATCAAAACAGCTAAAACATTTTTTTTTTTTTTGCTCAATCGTGATCTTCGCTTTACAGATCACTGTCACCTCATCAGTAACTGGTAGAATTGTTTTACTATCTTCATCACTGATTTCAAGTTTACGTTCGCTCATAATAAAGAACTTATAAGCCTGTAAATTTAAAAAAATTACTCTGATAATAAAAAACGATACACAATATGTAAAATAAAGAGTAAAAATTTGCAACTGATGAAAAATTTGCAGAATGGCATTCGTGCAAGGAACTCACCAGTTATATAACTTATCTCACTCTAAGAAGGAGGGAAAAAAGAAAAAAACCCAGTTGGGGGGGGGAGTCTTTTAATGCAATTTGAAAAACGTCGTTTGTATTCGGCATCTGAACTTCCGACGGCCTTTTCATGATTTAGTAGCTGAAATGTAAAACGATTGCCCGTTACAGTAAGAAGAGTCGCTACCCGTTTTCTGAGAAAATTACTTTGTAAATAGGCCACGAAGTCAATACAGTAGTTTGTCTGTATACATTAGCATTAATACTTAAAACGAGCTTATGATTATCCAGAAAAAAAATTACGTTTCGCAATCCTTACATATTCATCGTTAACAGAGAATTTCTGTGGAGAACTTCTTTATAAATAGCCATAAAATCTTACCAATTTTGAGATAACAACGCTTGAAAATAGAAACTTAAAACCCTTTCAAAACATATGTGCAAACAACCTATTATGTGAATCCCTCTCCAACCCTACCACCTTAAGGCACTGTGGAATCTTCTGTGGAAAAGCTGCGATCATCAGCGATAACACGAAACTCCTTCAGTGCTTAACACAGTACCTGCTTTTAAAACACATCTTTTCTAAAACAGAAGCAAACGCCCCCAACCAGCCGATTAGGAGATTATCGGTTAATTCCCTAACCTCCCGGCTGGCTTTGAGAGGGTTAAATGATAAATTAATAATGCAGTAAATTTGTTTAATATTTATTGCTGGAAATCGCAAAGTGTTTGTTCTTATTTGTGTTAATTTCTTCAAATATACTAAATTGTGGCTTTCTTGAAACATTTTTTATACTTGTGTGTATTTGCAACAAAACCTTTAAAAAATCGTGGTTAAAATGAAGTAATAGATTTTGAAACACGAATATTATTGTAGCTAAAATTGTTCCTTCGGACCAAGCACATCGCGGCTGAGTGGTTTAATCGGCGGACTCGTAAGCGGAAGGTTGCGAGATCGAATGCAAGCGGCAACTTGGCAAGCTGCCAAATAATAACTTTTGTTTTAATTCTCTTTATGTAAAATTTATGTTAATTAAGTAAATCTATGTAGATTATGTACATTTATCAATTTTCTGCTGGCCTTCAAATTCTGGAAGGTTCCTTAAAATGTATATAAATAGTTTCTCAAAGAGCTAGAGAATATTATGAAGGCTTGACTTGATCTTGATTGCGTTCATTTCCATTGTCTTCCTTACATTTACCTCTAATACGTGACATTTGGAGAGTTGCGCTTAAACCGACGTATTCAAGGACTTGATCCTGAATTTCATCTCCTACCGGATTCGTCTAGATAATAAAGGAATCTGACCGAAGAAAGGAAAGACGATCAGAAACTCTCAACTGAAGACAGTTTTGCTTCGAGTAGCATTGCACCGGCTCCCATTTTGACCTACCAGCTCCCTAGAAGCCCTTGCATATTCTCTGAAGATAACCAGGAAGATGCTAACCTGTGGCTCAAGGATTTTGGTAGAATAGTGAAATAATGACCATTGGGATGACCAAATGTGCCTAACATACGTCATCTTTTACCTCGCCGGAGCAGCTCAACAATGGTTCGATAACAATGAAGACACTTTCACTGGCTGGCCTGTTTTTCGAAATTTGCTGAAAAACACATTTGCTGTGTAGCTGATATAAAACGCCAGGCTGAAAGCGTGCTATTCACCCGCGCACAGCGAGTTAGTAGGACATCTGAATCTTACTTTCAAAATGTACTTTGCATTTGCCGGAAAGGGCTGAAGATGAAAAAGTGGCCCATCTCGTGAAGGGCATTTCCTAGGACTTGTACCAGATTTTGACGTTTCAGAAATATGAGATTACCGACGCTTTTGCAAAACGATGCCATCACATAGTGAGCCTTCGACGAATGCATATCGTTCGACCACGATTTCAGAGGTTGCCTAATGTCTCTGTAGTGTCGGCCGACACAGATGTTGATGATGTCGGATCATTAGTACGCACCATCATCAGAGAGGCGCTGCAAAAGATCCTGCCGAAAGTACAAAACCAAGCCATCACGTGACATTACATCTATGCTTCAGGAAGAGGTTATGAAGGCTCTAGCACCACTTACAAGTTCATGTAGAGGCAAAACCGTTCTCCGACGTTCGGTTCTAATCAGGCCACAGCCAAAGCGTGAAACCATTAACAGACCCACTACTCAATGTAGAATAGATTTGTGGAGAACTGATAATAATGTGCCCCTCTGTTTTCATTGTGGACGCCCAGGGCATGTGTTAAGGTATTGCCGAGAAAGACGCGCACGAGCTTTCAAATGCACAAGCTGCTAGAACCATCAACCCTCGACGAGATATGTACGCCAACTCCCTTGGTAACTTCGACGACGACTATGCACAGCCAACTTCTTCCAGAATAAAAAGCAGTTCACCTTACCCCCGACATTCCCTCAATCGCCGAGAGTCTCAATCACCAGTACGCCGTTCCAGTCCTTCTTCACGCCGATCCAATGAGGAAAACTAGCAATCTGTACAGGGGGTGAGGCCACAGTGAAAGAAAATCCTCCGACATACTCCACAACCAAGTTTAAAGAGAATACCACTTATATCATCACAAATAGACAGTGTGTATAAACCCTCGTCGATTCTGGTGCCGATTACTCTGCTATATCCGAAGAATTACAACAACATTTGAAAGTCTCTATATTTGTTGAGAATGTGCCTAAACTGAAAATTGCGTGTGGTAAAACTGTAGCCGCTTCTAAACGTTGTATATTAAAAATGGACTTGAAAGGGATTGTGAAGCCTTTTGAATATCTCCTGTTTTCTCAGTATAGTCACAAATGATACTTGGCTGAGACTTTTCCCGTTGTACCGATGCTGTCATAGATTGTGGAAACCAAGAGCAACTTTCCGAAATCCTTCCATATAACTTGGGTTCAAAGGAATCAGATTGTTCTTTAATGGCTGCATCGGATTATTTAATTGCATCTAATTCAACAAAACAAATATATGCTTTGAATTTGCAAATGCAGGAAGCAGCTGAAGCTATGATTGTAGGTAGTACTATTCTGATGTACGAAAAGGAATTATTTATTTCAGCCTCAGTTGTCGACATTGAAAATGGCTGTTGTAAGGTGTGGATAAGAAACTGTACCCGCCGAACTCAACTGATTCCGAAGGGGAGGAATATAGGGTGCTTAACGACAATAGCTAGTGACGCAATCTGCTCTTGGAGTGATAAAGGGCGAGAAAGCTCATATAGACCCAAATCCAGAAAGAGAGTAACACAGAAAAAGAAATTTTCGATTCTGATTTAACAAATGCTGAAGAAGATGAGCCATTGAGCCTACTAGAAGAATTAAGTGACATTTTTGACTGTCAGGGAGATTTGAGAAAATCTCGATGCAGTTCCGTGAGACATAAAATCGATACAGGTGACAATACCCCAATAAAACAAAGACCGTGTCGTGTATCAGACATTGAAAGACGCGCGATTGTTGAGGAGGTGCAGAGAATGTTAAAAGAAGACATGATACAGCCATCAGATAGCCCATGGTCATTTCTAGTCGTCCTTGTGAAAAAGAAAAATGGTGAATGGCGATTTTGTGTCGATTATAGAAAACTGAACAAGACAACCAAAAAGGATGTATATCCATTACCTCGCATCGATGGCGCGTTGGACTGTCTAGCCGGTGCGAAAATTTTCTCGATGATGGATCTAGAGTCAGGCTACTGGCTATAGAGGTTGATGACAAAAAGAGAAAAGACAATCTTCGTAACATCAGATGATCTTTATGAATTTAAAGTTATGCCATTTAGGATATGCAACGCCCCTGCTACTTTTGAAAGGATGATGGACTCAGTATTAAAGGGCCTAAAGTGGAACATTTGTCTTTGTTATCTAGACGATTTCATCGTGTACGCACCGAATTTCCAAGAACATCAAATACGAGAAAGGTTCTGAAATGTATCCAGGGAATGGGTCTGACCCTGAATTCGAAGAAATGCTCATTTGGCAAAAAGAAGCTAACGATATTGATACACCTAATTGATCAAGATGTAATATATCCCAATCCACAGAAAATAGTAGTCGTTAGAAAGTTTCCTACCCCAGAAATTATCGCCGATGTCCGAAGCTTTCTTGGCTTATGCTCATACTATCGACGATTCATCAAAAATTTCGCTGATATCGCCAAACCCTTGCATGACTTTGTGAAGAAGAACGCAAATTTTCTTGGAATCAATCACAGAGGGAATCTTAACACACACACACACAAAATAATAATAACCTGTGGCCCTGTTCTGAGACAGTTTCTTCTTGCTGCAGACACAAGGATACATTCGGACGCTTGTGGGTATGGAATCGGCGCAGTACTGTTGCAGATCCAGGATGGCGCAGAAAGACCCATAGCCTATGCATCCAGGTACTGAAGCCGAAACTATTCTACAACCTAAAAGGAGTGCCTTGCCGTAATCTGGGCGATCAGTAAATTCAGGCCATATCTCTATGGAAAACCTTTCACAGTAGCTACGGATCACCACTCTTTGTGCTGGTTGGCCAAAGTTAATGATCTGTCGGGAAGATTGGCTCGGTGGGCTCTCGGGTTACAAGAATACGATATCAATATTACGTACAGAAGTGGCCGCAAACATTCTGATGCGGATTGTCTGTCAGGGAAGCCCCTCGTTGAAACAATAGCTGAGAGCTGTGATGAAATTATTTCCTTGCAACTATTACAGATTACGCAAAAGATCAAAGGATAAACAATTGATGTCTATCATAACAACCCTCAACAGAGGTGAAGCGTACCAAAGTTATCAAATGAGAAGTGATATGCTGTATAAAAGAAACTGATCCGATGGGACAGCGATGGCTTTTGGTGGTACCAAAGCAGCTTCGTAGTAATGTACGAAGAAGTCTTCACGATGCTCCTACCTCCGGTCATCTCGGTTTTGCCTAAACATATGACAGAATAAAAAGAAAATACTTTTGGTCAGGATTATATCAGAGCATACGTCGATATGTGTCACACTGTCAAGAATGCCAAAGAGGGAAATTATCCCCACAACTTTAATCGGTCAGCTTCATCCGATAAAAACTCTGACATACCATTTACCAAAATTGGAATAGATCTACTTGGACACTGTCTAGTTACCCGAAATGGGAGTAGATGGATTATCGTTTGCACGGATTACCTGGTCAGATTTACCGTCACAAAGCCAATACCAACTCCTGAGGCCACTGAAATAGCTAAATTCATAGTTGAAGAAATTGTACTAAAACACACGGCTCCCAAGGAAATGATAAATGATCGGGGACGTAGCTTTCTAGCCAACATTGTTAAAGACATCAATCAGTTATGCCAGACATCACATCTTCTGACAACCGCCTACCATCCACAGACCAATGGATTGACAGAAGGATTCAACAGGACATCAGCAGGCATCCTATCTATGTACGTAGACGTTGAGCAAGAAAATTGGGATACCATTTTACCCTTTGTGACTTTTGCATACAATTCAGCAAAGCAAAACACCACGGGATTTAGCCCATTCTTTCTTGTTCATGGCAGAGAAATCCAGACGCCTCTTGACGTAATTTTATCATGTAATGCCGAAACTTCCGACGGCATTTATTTGCATCCTCTTATTACCAAGGCTGAAGAAGCTAAACAGCTTGCAAAGCTACACATTCGTGAAGCACAGGTTAGAGATAAGCGCCGGTATGATGAAAGACATCGACCTGTGGGCTACAATATTGGGGATTTAATCTGTGTGTTCACTCCGATACGAGGTGGGATTATCCAAATAAAACTCTTAAAGTGCTACTTCGGACCTTATCGAGTAACACGACGACTATCTGACGTGACATATGAAGTAGAAGGTATGGAACAAAATCGAGGGCGTCGGAGTTCAAAAGACGTCGTCCATGTACTACGATTAAAACCTTATCTTGATCAAGGAAGACAATTTGTCGATCAAGGGATGCCTGATATTTCCAGGAGTCATGTTACTAGGAGCCACACGCTGCTTCATCCTAAGGAAGAGGAAATGTAGCTAAAACTGTTTCTTCTGACCAAGCACAACGCGGCTGAGTGGTTTAATCGGCGGACTAGTAAGCGGAAGGTTGCGGGTTCGAATACGAGCGGTAACTTGGCAAGCTGCCAAGTAATAATATTAATAACGCATGTTTTAATTTTCTTTATGCAAAATTTATGTTAATCAAGCAATTCTATGTCGATTATGTAAATTTAAATTGCCAATTTTCTGCGGGCCTTCAAATTCCGGAAGGTTTCTTAAAATGTGTATAAATAGTTTCTCAAAGAGCTAGAGAATATAATAGTCTTGACTTGATCTTGAGTGCGTTCATTTCCTTTGACTTCACTACATTTATTTCTACTACGTGACACTATTAATGTGTAAGGGCAGAGAATATTATGAAGTATTTTCTTTGATGATAAAAATTAATTTCTACATGGTATTTTCTCCTTCATTATAATTTTTTGTGTACTTAATTATTACAGTTTTATTTATTTATTTTTTTTTTCAATTTTATTTCCGCCTTCTTCCCATTACATTTCTATATTGTTATTTGTCATATCGCCAAAAGTGCATTTTATTGTGTTATTTACTTGTTCATATTTGTGTGAGTCACCTAAATTAGTCTTTCTTTAATAGGAACATGAAGCTATGCTTTGGGCATCAAGTTTGATGAGTGCTTATTATCCAATTTTACTTTCTGGTTCATCACTTATTGTATGTTTTTGGGCTGAGGTAAGATATAGTTTTTTTTTTCCCTGTAGTGCTCGTAAATATAATTTAATCTAGTATTTGCATTTTCTTGTTCAATATTTTGAATGCATTTTTTTTTCCTGCAGATTTTTCATCTCAGAGATCTGACTTATGAAAAACCTGGTTTTCTGAGTAAATCTCTTCTGGGATTCATACTATTTAATATTATTACGTATTCCTTGCTGTTAGCTGAGTTATTGTTTCTTCAGTTCTCAGATCCTTCTGATGATGAACGAGTATGTATTACTTTGTCATTTTTATAAATGGAAGATATTGATGTTAGTTATTTGTTTTAAATAGCAAATTTGCTTGTGAAAACAAAGTCGTTCTTGATTTCTTATTTATTTATTCAACCCCTATCCCCTTTCAAACAGATTTTATGTTTGAGAAATATTTCTTATAAACTAGTTAAATCACAAACATTTTGTATTTAAAGTACATTTTATTTGGTACGAATATTTTAAGAACAGCCATTCAAATTCATTTCTTTTAAATGACTGGGAATTATAAAATTCTAGATCAAATATTTTTAAAAGCTTGATTAATTTTTCTCTTATACATTTTGTTGTATAATTATAAACATTTGGATATGTTCATATAGCAGAAAATCCTTTAAATATTATATATGACTGAAGATAATAAACTTTTTTTAGTTACTTCCAATAAAAATTCTGCAGCTGAATTATATTATAAGGAACAAGCTATAGAATAAAACATCCTTAAAAAATTTATTTTCTGTCATATGCAATTTCAATTCAATTCAAATCTTACATTATAAATACACCATCCCCTATATGCGATTTCAAAACATCATCAAAATGTGTAGGTTTCATTGACTTTAATCCAAAACGAATTTTTATAAAGTTATGTTTATTTTATAATAAAGGTCAAAGCTATAGTGAATTTAATTTCATAAATATTTCAACAAATTTTCATTCAGGAATATTGAATTTCAATTTCGTAAAAGATAGTTCTCACTAAATAATATGGATAACGACCTGATAAATGTTAAATATTCAATTAATATTTTTACCATTGTAATTTACAGCCGAATTGTAAAATATAATGATATTGACTCAATATTACCCAGTTTGTTTTTAGTTATGTTTAATAAACATTAATTAAAAATTTAATCGAAAAATTTTAAACATTAAACAACATTTAATCGAAAATGATGAATGTAGTTGAAAGGAATGCATACATCAGGGAAAAAATCAAGGGAAATGAACAGAAAAAAATCTAATTACAGTAGTATTAAAAAAATACGGCAATGTACACCCAAACAAAGCGCTGCCGAAAAATAAGCAACTTCACAAAGCACCTAATGGTTGTATGTCAAATCTCAGTCCACACAATTAACTTAAAAACAACTTAATTATTGTGTGTACCTGAAATAAAACAAAACACAAACCAATTATTCAAAATCGTTTTACTGATTAGACTGGCCGATGCAAAATCAATTCCGTATCGGTTGAAAATACAGGTGTCAGCAATCAGAACACATTTTGCATGCGTGAATTTTCAACGCCAATTTGGTCAACGCAAATGCGAGAATTTTCTACACGTATTTCCAGTATGCTTCTATTTGTGGTTGTTACTGGTGAATGCTCGAGGGTCAACCTCATACGAATCATGCGAAAACGACCTGATAAATATATGTTAAATATTCAATTAATATTTTTACCATTGTAATTTGTAACGAACTGTTAAGGGTATAGTGTGCCCAGCATTTCATGCTGCATGTCAAAATCGTTGGGACACGGCAGTGACTGAAGAAATTATTTCTACATCTCCATGTCAGATACATACATTATTTGCTAGCATCCTTTAGACACGATTCCCATCCAATCCACATGATCTGTTGAACGAATACTAGGATTATATGTCAGAAGGCATTGCACATCGAATTCGTGTGAGTTCAAGATATCTCGATATTTAGGTAAATGAGGAAATGCAAAACCAGACTTTGCTATTGAGTGAAGACAGGTTACCTCATGTGCGACAGTTTATTAGTAAAGTTAGAAATGCCTGCGGCAAATCGTGATATAAGCGACGCATTTATTCGAAATTTGCTACAGGAATATGATCGACATGAACTACACCAATCCGTTCAAGTGAATGTACCCTTGCTGAACCCCAAAAGAAGGAAGTGTATGATACATTAATGAAGGCAATTGATTTTGGAAGTGGACGCTTATTTTCCCTGGTGGAACTGGGAAGACAATAATCATATCATTGCTTTTGACCAGTGTTCGTGCGAGATCGGACATTCGGTAGCAATTGCTTTTTCGGGCATAGCGGCCACATTGTTGGAAGGTTGCCGTACGGCTCATTCAACGTTAAGGCTGCTGTTAAACCTACATTTCGAAACAGTCCGCAATGGCCAAAATTTTAGTAATGTTTAAAAGCCTCATAAGAGACGAATATACGATGGTGCTCAAACGCGCATCGGAAGCACTTGACCGAAAATTGGAAGATCTGAGAAATGACTCGAGATGCTTAGAAGTCGCAATGATTTTACTGTCAGGCGATTTCCGCCGAACACTGAAGGTCATTCCAAGATCGACTGCTGCTGATGAAATGAACGCTTGTCTCAAATAATCAAATCTATGGCGCTATCTGAAGAAACTTCAACTGACAAGAAACATGAGAATTGCATCGCTAAATGATCATCAGCTAAAGATTTCTTCAAGAAGTTGTTGACAATCGTTAATGGCCGTGTTCCTGTCAACAAATCGAGCATGTAGTATTCATTTCTCGGAATTTTTGCAATTTCGTTTCATCGAAAGATGAGTGCATCAATAAAGTGTTCCCGAACATCATTTATAACTACAAAAATCACAAATGGTTGAGTGAGCGAGCAATTTTTACGGCTAAGAACAAAGATGCGGATGACTCAAATCCATAATTCAAAATCAAATCGTTGGTACTCTGCATTCATTCAAATCTTTTGACTATGTAACAAACGAAGACGAAGTCACCAACTATCCATCTGAAATTTTAAATTCCTTGGATTTGCCTGGCTTACTACCACACAATTAACAGCCGACGGTTGACTCGGTGGTCATGATGCCTCGAAACCTAAATTAACTAATGCTATGCAATGGAACGCATTTGGTGATTTAAAAAAATAATGAGGTGATTAATAAAACTAAGGACTGTATTCAAAAGAAAATTCAAAGATGAGGAAATTATTATTCCGAGGATTCCCATGATCCCAAGCGATACGCCTGATGAGTTTAAACGAATTCAATTTCCAATTCGTGTTTTTTTGGAGACTAGCCGCCTTTGGTGACCATTCGGTTCGCCAGTATTAATGCTCGCTAAAATTTTCATATAATATTTTATGTAGCTGTGTCTCATAACAGGTTTTTCACCAAAATATATTTAAACCAAACAAATTTTGATAATCAAATAATTCATTTATAGTATTATTTAGTATAATTTTCTTCAGATGCTCTGTTCATTGTACTACTCATCTTTCTCTTTCTATCTGAGCAATGATTGTCCCGGAATTGATATTTTACTTAAATGTTGGAGAGAAAGGTCTAAAATTCTACGTTTTTATAGAATAATGAGATTCAAATTTTCATAAATGTAAACACACTAAACAAATAAAGACACAATCGATTTTCAAGAGATGCGAAAGTTTAAAAACAGCTTATAAAATGCCGCACACAAAGGAAATAATGGTGACACACACACACACCCTTCTTTTCTTCATTTTTCTATTCTTTTTTTCTTCACTACTTTTCTTTCTACAAACCCTTTTTACCGTCTGTTATTCTTTTTTTTCTTTATTTATTACTTTATTATGACTTTATTTTCAGCAGACATAGATTAAATATCCATACAGACTAATAATAAAAGCAACTATTTTCTTTCTTTTTTAAACATCACGTTATCTATCAATGAAAACCAACTGACTTCGCGCATTTCTTTCTAAACAAATGATAATTTATTACTTCCTGCTATCTTACTCAGTTGGTGGGGGGGAAGGAAATGAAGATTTTTGGCGGGAAAGTAAGAAAAGTGTTGTTTTAACTGTTTTCCTCACAGTTTTTTCATTTTTTCTCTCCATAAGAACCATCCTCGTGTCTTAACGAAAATATTAAAATAAAAATTAGCCGAATCGGTCGAGCCGTTCTCTAGTTCTGCGCTTAGCAACGCATTTCGAGTTCCATTTTTATTAATATAGATGACGTTTAACACATCACAAGGCCAATCGTTGAGTGCCCGAGGTCTGTATCTAAAAAATCAATGTTTTTCTCGTGGTAATTTATATGTGGCTCGTTTACGTGAAGGTAAACTATTTGCTTTATTTGTTCTTGCAGCAGATAACAAAAAAAGTTTATCAGAAAGTGTTTGACTCAAGAGAATAAACCCGAATGTATACTTAGATTGAATAAAGAAAACGTCCCTAACAAGCCATTGTAATACTTATTTTTGTAGTTTTATTAATTTTTTCCCGTATATTATTATAAGAAGTCAAATATGATTAAAATCGGGACAGTCGTTCTTGAGTTATAAATTGTGTAACTAAGCTGTTCATTGATAGGCGGTACAGAGTTCGCCAGATCGCATGTTCCCAAACCCTACCCTATTTCATGTGTGGAAGAAAATTGGACAATATCATTGGTCGGCTCCTCCTGTGGTCATGTTTGTTCTCGTTCCGATTTTCAACGCATCTTGGATTTGATGCCTCTTATAAAAAGATCGCATAAACTGAATCAATTCGATTTAATTCTTTACGATATTGTTAATAAACCATCTTTATTCTTCCTTATAATTTTCCGTTTAATAATATTTAAAATAGTTTTATATTATTTAAGTAAAAAAGCATTTTACTATGTCGCAAATTTATAAAATATTACCTTATTTAAATCAAAATTGTGTCTATGCTTCGGCATCCCACATCTTCCCCGAATTGCTAGGCCAACTTTGCATACTGATTATTAATGACAGGAGAAAAAATGCAATTACTTTTTCGAAATTCAAATATTACTTAATTTGCAGTTAACCTTAAATTTGTCGCTTTTCAGAAATAATTGGTGGAGAGTTATCTTACAAGGAATATTTTAAAATCATTCTAAAATTCAGAAATTTTAATAACTTTAAATTCATTTCTGTACGATGTTTTCCTCAATCATAATTTTTTTTTAAGTACGAGACAGTAAGACGCTGATTCATTCTGCCACTATTTTTTGAATTTTTTATTGAATTAAATATTTAATTTAATTTTGTCTAAAAAGCTGCATGAAAGGATAAAAAGGCTATATCTTTAATCTTCCAGCAAATATAAATAACCAATAACAGTCAAACATATGATATGAAGTAGTAAAATTGCTTACATTATAATTTATCAAAAATTAGATTTTGCATAATTAGTATGCATAAATGTATTTTAATTCCAAGCAACAGCAGGTTATCAGCTAGTATCTTATGAGTAAAAAAATAAATTGCTCTTATATAAATAAGTTGTTTATAGCCTTTCCATCGGTATGAATTATATACTTATCTTTATTCTTTCTGTTTAGAAATTAGTGTTTTCACTTCAAAGGAAAATCAGTGGATTGGTGAAGTGTTTTGATATATATGAGATATTCTATCTTAAATTTTTCTGATATTTAGTAGTGATTTTTTTATACTTTTCAAAAGTTATAATATCGTAAATTCTTAAACTGCTATGTATGATTCATTATAATGCTGTAAGGACGTTTTTTGCTCCAATGTGTATGTCTTATAAATGTCTTATCCTTTTTCCTCCCCATAATTTGGATCTTGGATAAGGCTGCGAATAACTTGTATGCTATTGGTGAATGATAGTTATGAAATATGAACCTTCGGCGTGAATCTAACAGTTTACCGAGTTTATTTCGAAAATATGTACCCTTCCCGTGCCCAATAGATTAAAACCAAAAGTTGATATGAACCGAATTTCTTTTATTTAAATTATTGTATTTAACCTGCATGCGAAAGTATAGACCAACCGATGGGCGAACATATAAAAGATTTGGAATCTGTATTTTTTATTTTATATTTATGTACCTAGAGGTCGAGTTCACGTGTACTCGAACATCCAAACAAGACTTTTGTGAATGGATAACTCCTTTTTACTGAATTTCAGCTTGAAGCATTTTTGAGTCATCGAGTTCTCGGGCATAACGCCAAAAATGGTTTTTCGGACTCGGAGAGGTCTGAAATGAAGAGATTTTACAAAATCTCGTATTGGAATTTCTTCGACTGAATTCAATATTTCGTTTACGAGAAAGTTAAATTGCTGCTCATCGCATACGTTATTCAGATAACTTTACACAATAAAAATATTTTACTTCATTCCTTATACTACTGTTGAATTTTTCAAAAAGCCACTGATCAAATTATCTGACAAGGATTTTCTGCTTTATATTGCATGAACCTTTTTCTATCCATTCTTAGAATTAAGATAATTTATACTTTTATTTTATTAATATCAATTATAATTTTTAAGCGGCATATCAATAATAAAATTTGTATTTTAAATACTAATGCATATTTTGACTATAAATTTCTTCTTTTATTATTATGAAAACTTTGTTCCTTCTGCTATTATTAGTAATTTTTTACTTACCGTTTTGTTGGGTATTTATTCCTAATATTTCATTGTTTTCATTTTCCAGACTATGTTCATCAATATTTTTCATGGTTGCTATGCATTGTTAATGTTAATAGTAGTAATTTTCTTCCTAATCTATGGTGTTGAAGTTTATTTTAAAGTAAGTGCCTATAGTTAACAATCATATTTTTAGTAAATAAGCTATCATCACTTCATTGATATAATTTATTTTTATTATCTGTGTTTTTAAACAGGTACGTGGAGAATTTCTTCAAGGATCTTCATCCACCACTGATAAATCACAGCTTCACCAATCAAGAATTGGACTTGTTTCTCAAGCAGTATTACTTCTCTTTACAGTTGTGTTCATATTTTCAGATAGCTTGGGTGATTTGTGGAAAACAAAGTAATGATCTACGAATTTTTATTATTAACTTGTTCTGCGAAGTAAATTTTATTCCACCTTTCTCATTTTAGAAATTTTTTATATTGTTAGTGGAATCCACCTACAATTGTAATATTTTTTTTCTAATAATTAAAATATCATTACCTAATTAAATGTATATTTTTATATATAATGGATGGTAAGGCTACAATTAATAATCAAATTTAATCATTATTCTTTTATTCTTGTCAAGAGAAGATCAAATTTTTGCTCATTGATTAATATCGGTACTTGTTGATCACAAATTGAAGAAAAGCCATATATATAAATTGTAGAAAAACTTTTTAAACTCAACAAATTCACTGTCTTGGATCAATGATTAAGTTTATGCTTATATGCAATAAAGATATGGAATAGTATTTTTATTTATAACAATATATTATTCAATAACTTATTCTATTTCTACCGTCCATTAAGTATGTCTTATGATTAGTGTAATTAATATGAGTAGACATTGATGACATTAATTATGTTTGATATATTACATGAACTGTAACATATAAACTAAATGATCAATATATTAGGGACATGCTGCCTCTTAGAATACTAATATTGTGGTGAACCTTCTTTGGATCTGCTGCAGAAAATATTCTTCTAGACTTAGATTTCACACATTACTGAAACTACTGAAGGGAAATATTATTCCTTTCTCAAAGAAATGTCAATTCTCAAGCATCACATTGGGTTATATTCTGGAACTGTAAACGGGTCTTTCAACCTGATCTTATTAGCATGTCTGTCATCACCATGGTAGACATATTATTGGATGTTTACAGGCACCCCTTTTTTGTTGTCAAAACCCATTGCTCAGGCTACTACAATATTTATATTTATACTACAATAATAGGGTTCCCCCCCCCCTAGAAATATCAAAAAGGCCTTCTTTCAGTCACTTTTAAAAGTCAAATCACTGTACAATTAATCTTGTAGAACTTACAGATATGTGTTGCAATTATCTTGAACTGTGTTGGTACAGTTTGTTTTGTTGTAGTTCTATTGTTGCCCATAGTAAATGTCCTTTCGTTTGCAGCAATTTCCGCCCTCTATTCTCTCTCTCTCTCTCTCTTTTGGTTGTATGTTTAACCTGCTATTTGTTTATAAAAAAAATCATAACCATTATACATAGGCCATACAGATTAAAGGCTTTGAAGGTAACTGGAAACTTCCGTTCTAGCACTCACAATCATTCAATATTCAGTATCACTTAGATTATTTGTTCTTAAACAAGCTTATTATGTTTGCATGTGCTTCTAATGTGAAGAAAGCATTTCAATCATGGACCCAGATTTTAATATTCCACAATATTGAGCAGAATTTTGCATGAAGTTTGTTCTAATATTTTTGCGCCTTGATGTACTTTGTTATACTTCCATGTGGAAAAATTATTTAGGTATGAAAAAAATTTCTTTCTAATGTTAGGTCCGTATTTTCCTTCTATTTGAACTTTTTTTTCACTGATTCTTGTCTCTACATGATTAATTTTATTATAACCTATCTCTATTTTATTGTCAATTATATATTTACTCACCCACCTTTATTATTTTTGGAAATTAAATATGTAAATATAACTGTCTTTTTGCATACGATTTATAAGATTAATGTTATTCTTTCATAATAGGTTCTTTCAAAATATTTTCTTTCAAAAGGTGTGATATTCATCAATCCAATTCTTAAAAAAATAATTAAAACTGCTGTGATAAGATATTTTGTACCAAATTAAGACCATTCATTGAAAGTTGATATCATCTGATAAATCAAATAAACATTTTTTTTTTAACTTCAAGTCTTTTGTTAGTGTAGCCATATTTTGTATGTAAACTTTCAAAGAACAATGTAATTTTTATCTATAAATATAACAAAACTGAAGTGTCTTATTGGTTAATCGTAAACAAATATTAGCAGATAGCCTTTTATTGTTGCATTTGTTAAATTTTCTTAATTATAACAATTTTAAATACATTATGTATACAGTTACAAAAATATATCAGTTTAGAAGCTTATTAAAAGGTGGAATAATAATAGGTTTCTGATTAAGTGTGTGTATATATTATCATTATTATTTTATTGGTTGCTTCTCTAATACTTGTGTTCTTTTTTAGAGTACCAGTTATTAGTAGAAATTGTTATAACATAATTTTTAGAGTTGTTGAAATGGGTGTAGCTCTTTGGTTTCCATGTGTTCTGTGGAATTGCATCAGGTAATATGATTTAAATTATAATATATTTAATTTTGTTCTTTTAATGTAACTAAAAAATAAATTCCCAAATTATTTTCCATCTGTGTTCTGCATTTATGGTTTTTTATTTAGACCAGAGAAACTATGGATTTTAAATCCCAGGCGTCTTTTAAGAAAATTGGAAACAAAAAAGCAAAATCTTTCTGCAGGAGAAGATGAGGCTTTGGTTTCTTCAACTAAAGAGATTGCAATTGTTAAAACTGGTAAGCCTTTGAGCAGTAATATGCTTACCCTGTGCTAAATCGTAAAATAAGATGTTTAAGAGATTTTTGGAATAAGTATAATCTTATCTGCCATTTTTTTAAAATCACATCAGGTTTAAACAAATCTTTGGAAAAAATCCCTGAGTGTTGGATATGCTATGATCCAGAGAGATTGGATTGTGGACCGTTAATACAACCCTGTAAATGTCGAGGTGATGTTTCCATTGTTCATCATGAATGTTTGAAGCAGTGGTTAGTTGAAGTAAGTTAACAGGAGATTCATAACTAATAAATATATTTTATCATCATCCTTAATATGCTATTATCCTCAGAAATTATCCAAATAGGAAAAAAGAGTGTATAACTAAATGAAGTAAATTTCCAGATAATGTTGTTTCTTCATCATTAATTTCTATCAAATGCCTATTTTGTCCAGTACATTATGGGATATTTAGTGATTTTATCGAAATATTTGTATCATATGATCAGGTTGCTTTTTTTAAGTTAGTCTTTTCTATTTTAGTCTTCTAGCCTGCCTGATGCTACCAAGTGTAAAGTTTGTAATGAATCTGTAAGTTACTAAATGCATTTATCTTCTCCTTTGCTTTTATTCTGTATATTATTACTTTGTTTAACTTTGTATGCTTTGTTTTAACAGTATGCACTGCAGCAAAACACTGTTTGGATTACTGAGGGCTTGACTCCTTTGCATTGGGCAAAAACTGCTGCCATTATTACTGTGATGTGCAGCACTGTTGCAGGTGCTTGTTTTCTTATTAAAGCCTATGAAAGTGTTGGGATTCGTACACTAGCTGGAGGATCTGCTATTCTTATTGAATATGTTTGCATGAGGTAAAAAACTTTCAGGTGTTTTTTTTTGTTGTTGTTTATTTATTTATACAAATTAGTTGTAAATCCTTGGTTTGACTTTTCCTTTATTAATTACTATTATTGAATACTCTGACTGTAATATTTCTGATAACATAACCTTTAATTTGAAGGTAACTAAATACAGTACCTTTTGTAATTAATTAGAAACAAGCAGGTTTACTCATTAAAGAAATAACACCAAAATTTTGAATAGCTTTAAACTCGACTGGTTTTGTTTTGAAAAAAAAAAAAATCTTCTTCAGACTGCATATATGATGGATTGAAAAGCTCAAGGACATTAAATAAAATCGCTTAAATCAGATATTGTATCAAAAGTTTACTTATATATAATTTAAAAAGTGCTATGCATTTTGATATTTAGTATATTTGAATTTTTCCTTATGCAGGTATTTAATTTTGCTTTCTCTAGCATCAATCTTTTAATAAATTATTCATAAAATTTGTACTTTAAAGGAACATGGCATAAAAAGCTAATAAATCAATCTTTCTGACAACTTTAATGTTTGATTTGTGTGTGTAATATGCACCTAATAGTTGACAGTTTTACAGTAGTCTTAGGGTATGTAGAAACATGGAATCACTCTTCACTGAAGTGGCCGAAACAGAATTTGTTTATATTACCTCAGATTATAGTCAGCTTAAATATACCAGCTCATGTGCAGTTAAAAGTAATTCAATATATTCAGTTTAATTCAAGATTCAAATTATCCACTTACTTAAATGTGTTAGCGTCGTTATTTCTGCTGGGCAAATATCCTATACTTTGCATTTTAGTCACCGAAAGGATTGTAATTTTATTCATATATTATGTTCCTTATTCTCAGTATTTAATTATCACCTTTATTATTTAGATTGCTGGGCTTCAGTATTTTGAAAGGTTATCAGAGAGCCAAGTTTTCTGCTGTCAAAATTTTGAATCATAATCTCAATAGTGGCCAGGCTGAAGTGCTTCTGAATCTTCCTCCACCTGTTCAGATTTCTGCAGCTTCTCATCCATCAATCAATACATGAAACTTTTGCCATTTTTCATTTAAATTTATAAGCAATCGCACTTTCAGACTTCATATTTTATTGAAACAGGGAACTATTAATCTCATTATCATATTGTAGTGTTTATGTGAAAAAATACACTTATGTATGTCTTAAAATACATATTTTTTTTACCAAGTTTTTGCTATGTGAGAACTTTTCTTTATGACTGTTCACTTTTTCAATTATTAATTTCCCAACCTCTCCCTTAAAAAGTAATTGTCATTTGAAAATTTCATTTAAAGCTGGCTTCCAGTTTCTGTATTCTTTTTTTTTACACTTTTTGCATTTCAATTTATTAATTAATCCTTATATTACTTAAGTTATTAGATTAATAAATAGAAATTGTTGTATGAGTGATATTTTTGAAATATACTGAGTTAGTAGTGTGTAAATGTAGTTTTTGTATTTTATTTATTATTTATGTTTATTAATAATGTTTATCCTTTTTTCCTCGAAACTAATATATATTTCAATGTTGGAATTAGGTTTATTTAATATATTTATGTATGGTTGATATTTAGAGTGTGTATTGTTTCTAAGTTCTAAAAAAACAAAAACAGGAAAGTACTTATTAGAATCTTTCCTTCTCTTCAGCATTTATTACATTATAAATATTTGATTATGCTTGTTTAAAATATTTTGAAGTTTCATCTTTAAATTGTTAATTGTTCATTTTTTTTATGGTAGCTTGAATTTTAGCAATGAAAATACTCATTCATAGTGTCATGCTGAAATGTCCATAAAGTTACTGTGTAAGGAAATTATAAGCTGAGCTAATAAAATCATAAAGATGCCGTAATATTATGGCCAAACACCATTATAATTTCATTGTACATTCATTCACTTTCTAGTTGTATTTTCTTGTACAGTGTTTATTTTATAAACTTAAATGTGCTCACGAAACTGTAGCACATAGTGCACTTCAAGATCTGTGATGATGTGTTGTGTTTCTTACAGCATATTAAGTTGAATAATTGTTACAATTCGTCAATCATCAATATTTTAAGCTTCCTATTTCTTTTGATCTGGTAAGATACATAATGATCATATTAATGTATTGAAAGTGGTATGTCGAACTTGTGTAAATCCAATTTTGCGCTATGATAGAACATAGTAATAACCTTCACCGGATATACTACAAGGCCTCTTATATACTCTTTATATTTAAAGATGATAATTAATAAATCCCCTTACTTTAACATCAATTAATTTAGAATTACAAAGAAAGCAACTAAAGCCTAAAATAAGAGTTTAATAAATCCTTTCCCCCCCCCCTTTCGTTTCTGTGTATAAATTTTAATTGCACTTCTCTCCCACTTGTATATTTTTTTATATTTTATTTCTGTTTAAATTCACTTGTTTGATGTTTTAAAATTTCATTATGTTTATATATTGGAAAGTATTTGTTTTTAAGAAGTACAATTATTTTCTTCTGTCATTGTTATTTGAATTTTTTCCTATCATGCTTTAATAAATCCAGTGGAATTTTTTTATGCCTTTTGATATTAAGAGGATTAAAGATTAAACCAAAATAGTATCAATAGATTAAATAGACTGGATACATTAATTTTAGATAGCAAAGGCACTGAATAAAAATATATGACATTTTGTTATACTAATTGTATTTCTTTGAAGTATAATTTCATTCACAGATTTCCTAGTTTGGTTTGACAACCAGTGATGAGTTATGTGATATGTGTCTTCTTGTAGCTCTGTAAGACATGTATAGAGGAGTGAATATTTTAAAACAATTCTTCGGTGTTTCAGATGGAAAGTGTAATGTATGATAATATGTTCTATTTTTATAAATGATTTGGTGTGTATGTAAAGGTACTTTTGGTCATTGGAATGCACAATTAATTACATTCTTTACTTTTATTTCTCTAATGTAATATATGTAATCAGAGGATATATTGGAGGTGTTTGTGTAAACTGTGTCATATCTCTGTTATCTGTATAATTGAAAATAATTTATTATTTAGGAAGGTTTGACCTTTTATAGTTATTTATAGAACACTTTGGACTGTGTAGAAAGTATAAAATTTAGTTAAATCTTGTTTTCATACTGAAATTTGTATCTTGGAAAGACTGTGCAGTTTAATGTCTAGAAATGGAAATGCAGGCTATATACTTTATATATCTCAGTTTTGCTTTGTTTTCATTGGAAAAATTTAATATTAAAGTAAACTAGACAATCATATAACATGCAGTTGTTTCCAGTTTTTTTCTGTAACAAAGCACTTTTCTCTCTCTCTCTCTCCCCTCTGTATTAGAATCTGAAACAGACTGAAAGGTTTTATTTCTGTGCTAGATAGAAGCATATTCATTACTTCATTTTTGTTTAAATATGTGTTAAATTTTCATGTTAATTTAAAATCACTAAACCTGCAGATGGTCATATAAATAAAACTTATTAAACAGGAATTGTGATTGTCCTTTATATTAGATATATAAGTAGGCAAAATTCTAGAGGGAGGGAGTGTGCATTAAACAAGCTCAGCATGCTTACAGTTATATTAGCTTTGATTTTGAAATATCCAGAATCAAAATAGCTTTAAAAATGGCATTTGCAGCATTTTCTGTAAAATTGGTGTTTTAAAAAAATATATATAATTGAGATGCTGGTGAAAAAAATTTGTCTTCTGACCACAGAGAAAATTACAAGGTCAGACTCCAGTAACCTTTAATTTAAAACCATGACGATTTAATCCAATAATGATATTTTTAAATGATTGTTGAAGATTTCGTTTGGAATAAGAAAAATAAATCGTACTTAGTTCTTTATCTAAAATTCAATTCTTGGGTAGCAGTGCACAAATTGGATTTTTAAAAAATGGTGGTAGTTTACTTTTCTATGTCATTCACAACTTTATAGAAGAAATTGTTTTATAACTTTTTTTAATTCATCTTTTTAACTAAATTTATTGACTGCGAACATAAAATGTCTCAAATAACTGTTCCAAACGTTTAATTTGCGAGGGCTTAGATACAGTTGTTTTTTTCCCCGCAAGATCTCTGAAGCGGGTATCAGTTGATAATGATTCACTTTAATATTCCTCTTTTCAAAAAATGTGAGAGTCACAATAAAATACAAGTTTTCGAATTTTATCGAAAAATCGATTTTTAACTGTTGATTATCTTTTATTTATCTGTTAATGCTAGCAACTAGATTTGAAGAAAAATTGCACTCTTCACCAAGATTAGGATCAATAAGGAAGGTGCAAAATTTTGTGGATATGAATTGAAATAGCTCTTTCAGATGTGTAAATGATATGTAAGCCATGCTACTTCTTAGCTGATGAGTATGTTTCAAACATTTAGAACTAGTCTTCAAATTCATCTTGGAATGAGCGTGCGACCTTCCCCTTCCGTCAATAAACCCGTAGCAATCATGGCTCCATTCAGCTTGAATGTATAAGGTCTCGTGTTTTCAGAAGTTATGCATATATCCTACTGCTGAAAACAACACAAAGACATGATGTGATCACTTGAAGGCATGCATTATTTATGATTATCAATTTTGCATTGTTGAACTGAGGTTTGTATATAATTGTTTACTTTTCACTGTCTTATCTGCCACCTTCTGGATAAATAACATTAAAATCGAAAAGTGTTTTTAATCTGACGAGTTTTTTGTGCATTAGTATCAACTTAGTATTATGATTTTAGCGTTGTACAACCACGAAATATTTTTGGAAGTCTGATCGTATATTTTAATCTAAGGAATTATCTACTCCAAATCTTACAGACCACTTTCCTTTATCAATATCAATACACCTGTGGACATAGACACGAATTGAAATATAGCAGTTTTTATTGCGCTTACAAATATTGTAGGTACCTGCACATTGGCCCAATCGATTTTTAATTTTACATATAACAGTTATAATTCTGCATATTTAAAGGAAGTTTATCAATGCAAATTAAATTTCTACAATATTAAACTTAATTCATGAACAAAATCAGTCGTATAATTAAATCTTCTCATAGTAAAGTATCATTACATCAGCTGATGCATTATCTACATTTTTAGGAGCATTGCGCCGTGTCAGACATGGCAGATTTGGAAAAAAAAATTATGATTCATAAAATAATAAATTTTGTCAATTTAAACACCGAAAAATAAAATAAGTATGATTGATTGAATTTTAAAATAATCGATTGAAATAAAAGTGCTTGAAATATTAACAATGTTGTAAGATTATTAAACAAAAGAAGACAAATCGATCTCAAGAATGATAAAATTCCAAAAACACTGAAATTTTAAAAAAAATTCAGAAATCGGTTGTGTCTACGATTCCAGTTTCTTTTTCTTCGTAATCTAGTTTACATACCAAATACAAATATGATATATTCCACTAAACAGAATCCCAAACTGTACTCTATCTCTGCGACAGAAATCACTTGAGCTGGCGGGGGAGGGGATAGTATTGAAAACTTGTCTTTTATTGACTCGGCATTCGCAGTCTTCCGGCTTCTCTCCTCCTTTGAGTGTTTGAGACTAAATCTTTTAATAGAAGCTGCTAACATGTCATCACACACTTTCCCAGGTTTCTTTGTGTCATAATTGGAATGGTATGTCAAACTTTTCCAATCATTTCGCCTGCCCCCGTTCCGCAGATCTCGGCATGAGCAAGCACCTGTGGGCGAAGGGAAAATTTCTCCTTAGATGACTTGTCTTCACCGCACAATCCAAAAAGTACTTTCTCTTTCCCTGTCCAAGATGGCCTGCCGTTTCAAACACCTCAGGAAGGCAATAAATAAACTTGATATGGTGATCCACAAGTGAAAATGCAAGTTTTTCTGCCTTTCCTAAAGTGACACTATTTTAGTATTTTAAATTATTCAGTAAAGTCAACAATTCTTTCAAACCATAATTTTTTAAACGATATTGAATTCTTTATAAGTGTTCAAAAGCTGAGGTTGTTTTTTTTTTTTGTGGAGGTTTATCTTTGCAAATGCACAGTACTACCTCACTATGAATATATCTTTCTTCTGCTTAGCTGTACTGTAAGTGAGGATAAAGTTTTACCATTCATACATATAACTTATAAACTTTGATCAGGTCTTACACTTTGCAATCAAAAGCAACTTTTTTTTTTTTTTTTTTTTTTTTTTTTGCTTTACTTTGCTTTTACAATGACAACGAGGATGTGACATTCAGAATCTTACTTGTGTTTCTGCTTTCAAATTTGCATTTAACGCTTGTTCCTTAATATTTTTAAAAAAATTGAAACGAAATTGTAAAATATAAGATATTTTTTTTTAAAAAAAAAGTTTCATTTTTCTATATGAGAGAATAAATAATATTCAGTTTTCTTAATGTGCGTGAGCAAATACAAGCATAGATAGGAACTTCATTTTGATTTACAGCAAGAGGTTTTGAAGATTTCGTCATATTTCAGAAGCATGAGCCTATCGCATTTCAAATTGATACTGCCGTCTTATTTTTGCTAAATTTCGAAACACTGGCAAAAATAAATGTCTTTTTTTTTTTTTCAATTTTCTTGTAAAACACATGTATTATAAATAATAAATTACATTAAAAATCTGTTTTGAACTGAACACATAATTTTATTTTACATTCAATTCTTGGGAAAATTTGCTTAACATTACAAGTAAGATTTGGGAAACGAATTACACTAGCTAAGAGAGATTTTCCAATATAAATAAAAACTTGATTTTGAAATTAGTTTTATGTAGCAAGCCTAACATCCTAAAATTGATCTAATATACTGAGAAATATTTTATTGCCTTCCATAACAGAATTGGCTTTCTTTTGTGTTTAGGGAAATTTGTTGTAAAGAATTTTGATATTTTTCTGTTTTGCATACATTTGTTTGCTTGTCACTATTATTTGTTGTTAATATAATCAAAATCTGATAATTTTTATTGTGAGGTTTCAATGAATTAGTTGTTGCATTACTAAGATAATGGTTTTGCTATAGATTTTTATTTCATGATTACGCGATTTATGGTAGACTAGCTCTTACCCGCGACTTCGTACGCGTGGGAATTTTGATGTGTATATGTGAGAAGTGACAGTCTAAAATGTTATCGAAACCGTATGCATGCTTAAATTTTCAACGTCATTTGGAGCAACACAAAGCGCCAGCTGGGGTAACTCAATGCAGATGAAAAATTTTCATGCAAAAGCACTTCTGAAATGAATCAAAAGATCTATTAACAATGTTTAATTTTAAATCCATCATACACTACAAAAATAAACGGAATCGTTTGAAATAACCGTTACGTCTAACATCAATAGCGTGGGGGGGATGTCATGTTATTAAAACCATAAGGGTACTTTTCCGTTTGTCGGGCGCAAACGAACAATCGCCAAAGAAATATGAAAAAATTTGGCGGAATTCTAAATTATTTACTAACGGAAACGTAGCACTATAAGCATATATAAAGTATATATAGCTAACTCAAATACAATTTAATTACAAAAACACACAGTGGAGCAGTTTTAATATATAGTCATTTTTGCCAAAAAAAATAGTTTGCCACCAAATTTTAGAGAAATGGCATTTACAGTCATAAGGTTTCGATGCCCGTTGTAGTAAATTACTGGAAAATAGAAAAAAAATATCCATAAAGGCAGTAATACGGAATGCACTAAAAATTTAATCGAAAATGATGAAAATAGGCAAAAGAAATAAGTACAGCAAGAAAGAAATGAATAGAAAATAACGAGAAATGAATAGAAAATAACGAATTATATTAACACAAGAACAGCATAAGAAAAAAATTTAATACATTCCTTTAGAATAGCAAGATAATATTAAAAGAACACTGGTAATAGAAAAATAAAAACAAACGATTCAAAAAGCTCAGGCAGATGTTTTCTGATTTTTTGGGGGGCGGAAAAGTTAGTTTTTAATTAATAAAAAATTAACCAGAATAAAAATTAGCCTATGTTCTTCTGTGGACTATAATCTATCTATGTGCTAAATTTCATCCAATTTCCTTCAGCCGTTCTGGCGTGATTGAACCCCATCATCCATCCATCCAAACTTTCACATTTATAGTAGTAGTATAGATAAAACTATACCAAATGTCTTCCATTTCAATAGTGGTTCAATAACTAATTTTTAGATCTTAATGCAGATATATACAGGATTGTTATGATTAAAATTCTCCAATTCAGAAAGTTCAACGATTCCCAACATAATATAATTCCTCCACCATGTAATGTGAAAACTAAATAAATGTTTTTCGTTAGTAGATTTCATTGCTCTAAGACGATTTTTATAAATTGCCTTTATCACTGAAGCAAAATTGGATTCTCTTTTTACTTTAGTAAAAATCATATACTAAAATTCACTCATCTAGCTTGTTGCAAATGTGGATTACTGCATTATCTTATGAACGAGTACATAGATTGGTAACCAGTCAATTCAACAGATTTTGTTAATATCTAAAATTCTAGTTATTAAAGTGGATATCGAATTTCATGTATAGAGTTCGCTGTTTTTTTCAATTGCCGAGTTCAAATTAAGCACCGTGACTTTCGTGTGATAAATTTTAGTTAACATTTGCTGGCAATGCATACTTTCGACTTTTAAAACTTGATACTAAATTTAATTCGTCTACCTGGCGCTGTTTCTAAGTCATATTCATGGAAGATTTAAAAAAAAAAAACTATTCGAAAAAGTCAATAAAATGTGCAGATCCACCGAAATCTTCAGAATGCATTTTTTCCCCTTAAGATTACAGCATTCTCTCTTTGTAATGAGAAAGTAAAAATTGCTATTAACTTAAAAATTAAACAATTTTCTTAATACATGTATAACGTTGATTTTTTATATTTTATTAGAATTACTCAAGCTACATACAGTGCTTTGTTTTAATGAATTTTAACTATTTAAATTATATAATAGACTGCATTGTAACCTATAATTGAGATAACTAGTCGTTATTCTCCTTTTTGATTAACAAACAAAATTCCTCCAAAATATATATATTAAAAATTTTATCATACGAGTAATTAAGTAATGGAAAGAAAAACATTTTAGTGCTGTATGTGCTGAGAGAGGTGCATTTCCTTCGCATGAATACTGAAGCGAAGGCAAAAAAAAAATTATGAGAAACAAAATAAGTGTGCAGAGGAGAGAGAAAAAAGGATACCATCTTTTATTTTTCTCTATGATCAGGGATGAATTAGTCAGCGGATAGATCTTGAAAAAAACATTTTCCCTCGTTCAGTGGCGCCTTGCTTTGCGTACTGGACACAGATACAGTTATTCCGTGCTGGAGGTCTGCCAGTTCATTTCGACTCTTGAAATACTTCCGAGAGGTTATAAAAAGGTTTTATCGTTTTAATTGCAAATATAGAATGAGATTTAACAAATGGCTTTATTTACAGGTGGCCAAAATCCTCACTTATTAAAAAGAGAAATGTTAAGATATAAGTAAATAATGAGGTACCACAATGTAAAGAATTATATTTTATGTTGCGTCATATGTGGTGCTGAAATCTATAAAGCATCCAAATCATATCCAATTGTATTTTAAACTAACAAAAAAGCTGCAATCTTCTGCGTTTAAAATTAACCGAGTCATGAAGCTTTCACTTTCATTATCTTAAAGCAGGTACCATCGTCTCTAGCAATGCTCTATCCTCCTATCGATACTGCTACGTTCAATGGGGTGGTCGGCTGCACACGAGAAGAAGCAATGCCCTATCCATTGATTAATCTTCTTTGTGGCGGCAATTGAAGTGGTCTTTTATAGCTATAATAATCTATTTTAGCTATAAAAGATTTCAAGTCTTATATATTTAAAATAATAATATATCAACACTATTTTACTAAATGCTATTAAAAAATTGGGGGACTATATAAAAATTTAGATTTTATAAATTCTTATTTATACAAGGACCATTAATTTCCACCAGGTCTAAGGATGATTGCTCGATTCGAGTAAACTGCTTAGATTTCAGCCGGGTCAAGGACAAATTCGACTCGTTCAGATGCTGCCATCGCTATTGTTAAACAATCAAGGGATAACGTTGTAGATAACATGAAGTGTCACGGCACTTGAGTATTCCTTACACTTCAGTACTGAGAAAAATGGTGCATTTTTACCATCACAAAATTCGTTGCATTCAGCAATTGTTGCTTATCAACAGGAAGAAGCGACTGATTTTTGCATTGATGTTTTTTCTTAGAGATGAAATGAAGGCATCGTGGCCATGGCAGATTCTATATAGCGATGGAGCTCATTTCAATTTAAGTGGAACTGTCAAAACCAATAACTCTCGCATTTCGGACACCGAGAACTTTCGTTCTTTCCAAGAGATTCCACTTCACTCACCGAAAGTTACAGTTTGGTAAGAATTCACAGACACCTTTATTTTTCAAAGATAATACACGCAATGGTCTTGTGACAAAACCATGATGGCCAGGACGTATCATAACATGCCCGGAAATTTTGTTGGACTCCAAATGCAATAGCCTTAAAGTTTTGATTCAATTACTTTTATGCAAGATAGGGCACCTCACACATTGGAGTCTAGGTACAACAGTTTCTTCAGAAACATTATACTATGGCTACAAAAATTAGTCTTGTGTTTTCGAAAACCTCGTTCTCCAGATCTTCGTCCCTGTCATTTTTGGCAATGTAAATACTTAAAGAAGAAATCCTGTTCACCGAGGACGTCTGGTAACCTTAGTAGATTTGAAAAATGGTATCACTCTGAGTGTGAGAAACATCACAAACGACTAAATACGATTCGCAGTTGAACAAGCTGTCTACAGAATGCAGATTTTACATCTTGGGGAAGGGAACCATATTGAGCCGGTCCTTGTGGTTGAATGTTTGATGCATTCGATTAAAATATGCAACACATGTGTATTTCGCGTTTTTTCAGCATATTTTTTGTTGTACAGCGCTATCTACTGGTGTTTTTGAAACTAATTTTTTTCACGTAATCCGTTTCTTCGTGTCTTGAATAGAATCTTCAACAACTTAGAAGCCTTTACACTGAGTAGTCCGCTGTATAATGCGTTCAAAGAGGTGTTTTAATTTTCATCAACCTGTACATTTATTGACTCAAATAAGGCATTTAAAACATTTCCCAAAACCCAAGTATATGCTTATCTAAAAGTTAAGAAATTAGCTATTGAATCAAAATTAGAGTGGACACTCTTTAAATGCAAGTGTTATTGAACAGCAGATTAATTTAATAAAATTAGAAGAATGAAATAATAAAGCAACATAATGAATTTTCACAAACCATTTTTGATATGAAATTTTCTAAATGTGTTGCAGTGGAAAAATTTCACATTAACAGTATACAACTCTTTTTAAAAATGTTTATTTACAAAATGAAATTTTGTGTGATAACGTGGCGCACACGAACATAAACATGAAAAGAATTGTGTAAATTTAATTTCTGGTGAAGTCGTATCTCTTAAAACTTAGTCTAAAATGTTCTGCAGCTTGTAATTCTTCATCTGGAGACATTTTGCATTCTTTCCAATCCACGCGATCTGGAACATTTAAAATGGATTTACTGGCTAGCATCATTCTGAAAAAGACAAATGCATGCATAAAGATTTAAGGAAATTTAAATAGTAACAGTATCTTAATGATATATTAGCTAACTGAGTTATTTTATGATAATAATATGGTTAAATTCTCCATATTTAAAACTTTGATATAGACTAACTTGCAGGCTCATTCAAATTTTGTACGCGTATTCTCCTAAGTATATATATATATATATAT
>JAOUZG010010951.1:6473755-6505421 GCA_026289955.1 Argiope argentata
TATATATAATGTGTGTTTGCAGATTCCCAAAATGAATAAAATGTGGTACTAAATGCCATTTTCCATATTTGCGTTAAAAAGTACGGAAGGAATAAAATTTTTTAAAATGATATAAAAGTCGTTTTTGTGAAAATGATTTTGGGAAATCGTTGACTCGCAGAAAAACTTAATTGTAATTTAGTTTAATTTCTAATTAAATATTATGACAACACCACTTCTTAATTCTTATGGTCACTTAAGAGTATGAGCATTTGTTACTCTTTTTATATTAGTTGAAATGCTATAGAATAATGTGTTTCTAGAAAAGAAAGCCATGCTTAATTTGATAGTTTTTACCTTAAATTAGGCCGTTTTACTTTGTTCTACAATTTTCTGTTATTTCCTGAACGATATCCCACTTTTTTATTTAATTATTGCCGAGTTTGAAAATCCTTTCGAACGAAGATATAAAAATCCTTAACAGAACCTTTGTGTTCTGGCGGGCAGATGTGTTCCGCTTTTTACCCCTGAATACAAATTATGGCACCCGAGGGAAGTTCATTCCAAACATGTTATCTTTTCTGCCACGCGTTTCCCAAAATTAAACTACAATTACTAAGATTGACCATAACACATCCACGACAATTTTAAACAGTAGATAGAACTGGCCTTTTTTGCTTTAATCCTCTGGAATAAAAAGATTTTTTTCTTTCAAAATATTTATATAACAACATCTCAGGGGGTGTAACTTAAAACCACAAATTTTTGTATTATATTTTATTGACAGATCTAATCGTCGTTTGTATTTGTGGTGCAGTTAAGTAGTATATATGCAAATGACGGTTATAACCATACTATCCGTGAATATGCTTAAAGTGAAACTTATGCAAACAGAATTGAACGCCATTTGAATATTCTTTTACTGATCGTTGAAATTAGCTCTAATGATAAAAATTCTCTAGTACCACCACGAATGTCTACTATTGGCAAATAAAATGCTGAAATAACCTAGGAATACTTTGTTTTTTAATTGATTTTCCAATCAAATTTTTTTTATCGAAAATATAGCTTAAGTAGCCGTTCACAAAAACATTTAGTTATACTGTTATGACCTAAAACAATGATCGAGAGTGGGCTTCCACAAACAATATATACTAGAAGTAATAACTAAACATTTTAAATATAAAAGGTGAGAGGATTGTCACAGCATTAGACTACATATTAAAAAATGATGAAGTTGATGCTTAATAACAAAACCTATACATAATATATCAATAATATAATCAGACTTCAATTCAAATTGAATAATAATACAATTATGTCACAAATTCCCCGATTCAAAAGGATCAAAACGCGACTAGCAGAAGATTTCATTTATTTAATGAAACAATATTAATGATATTTTTAATAAACTAATGGCTTTAATATACCATCCTACAACATTCTTTCAAAATATAAATTAACATCTTATTGAGACTAGTTAATACGTCGATGGACAGTACAATCTTGGTATACGACACCCACAGGCGTACTGCCGTATAATTTTCATAAGCTTGGTCCATCAAAGTGTTAACAAGATAATATTCAAGGTTTCGATTTTACGACCTTCTACCACTAGTGTCAACTAAACAGAATTTTTCTAGACTTAAAACAAAATTCAGGGTCATATTAATAGTTTGAAAAAGTATTTTGCTTTCATCGGCATGCCATTCTCCTAATCTCTTAAGACAATGTGATGGCGATTCCTCCAAAGCTTTTCAAAATATTAACAACTTCATAAATATTTCAGTCTACAAAAAAGTTCTTAAAATACTGCTCTACAGTCACATTTCATTAGAATAATATAAAACACTTTAATCCTCTTGCTGATGCAAGCAAATATTCCATGATGTGCAGTACACTGAAAATTTGAATAGGTGCAATTCATTTTACGTTTATCATCATGTAAACATATATTGAACTACCATTAAAATGAATCATGCAGGGGACTGGAATTGAATTTCTTTAAGCTTTCGACATATCAGCGTGCATTACTGGTTAAATTACTCTGAATAGCAAGCTTGAATTTTAATTATTTCATTAGTTAACACGGGATTTAATGAGGTAGGCTAAGTCAACTTCAGTGATTTTCTTCCTTTTCAGATTACTGAAAATAATAGAGAAGTGATAAATTACAATTACTTATATAATTAAGAAAACAGATCTTACCGTCCAAACTGTAATGGGAAATTGCCTTCAATAACATGCAAAAGTTTTCCGCTGTATTTTTTGTTCACAACAACTTCAATATAAAAGTAAGATTTTTTAGGTGGTACAATCTAAAATAGAAAATTAAAAAGAAACATATAATAATTTGTAAAAGCCAAATAAATCTGAAGAAACTTATTCTTCCATCTCGCTTGCTTCTTTTTTTACTGACAAGATTTGCAATACATTCCTAAATTAAATTGTCACTGGACAATAAATGCGTGTATCATGTGAGTATAAGCAGTCTTCTTTAGACATGTTTGCTCAAAACAAGATAAAAGTAAAGAACACTTCAAAATGACGTTTATAGAAAAAAAGTTTCTGTAAACATGATATGTATGTAAAACGAAACTGTGAATTCAATGATAATTCGTTACAAATTGAAGTATACATTAAATTTCAGTTTAAAATCAATTTAATTCAATATTTATCCATTTAATGTACGCCATTCAAATTAAAAAGTCAGCAACACATGAATATTCAGTCTACCTTGTCAACAATTTTATGTGTTCATGACTAATCTCATCCCAGTTGGATCAATATAGTCCACTTCATGATTGTTGGCGTTCGTCTTCGGACGAGTCCACTTCAAAATCGGTTGAAAACAAGAGAAACCAGGATCATTCATTGGCAAAAAAAGTTTTCTTCGCGAAGCGTCGTCGTCTGTTTCTTTCTTTTTTCTTTCACGATATTAAAAGTGACTTGCGATTATATGAATAATTAATATTTGTTGCTTTCCCGAATATTTAGATTTACATCCATTTAAACATCAGTGTCTTAGTACCTAGGAGTTGTATCGTCCCCCACCCCAAAAAAGGAAGATAGTTGTGAATGACGAGATATTTGGAAAATGAATGTTCTCAAAACCGTTTAAGTATCCCACAATATCAAACGATCAAAAGAGTTGCAGCAGCAATTGCTGTTTCGATGCGAACTATCAATCGCATTAAGCGGGAAGTGAAGAATATTAGTAATGTAAAGTCATCCTTGAAACAAAGACGCATCGGAAAATTAATTTCTTCTTCTACCAGTTTGGACGATTTTGGCTTGTGTATTATTAGACAAACAGTCAGCGAATTTCATACCAAAATTGAAGTACCTTCTCTACGCACTCTTCTATCAACTGTTTACGAAAAGATGATTTTTTCAGGGAAGTGGTAATGCTAAGATATGTTCTATAGAAAATTGAGTCTAGCTGGAAGCGATCTGTAGATAAGAGGAAGATTGCCCTGAAAAGGCCTAACATTGTTCAGTGGAATTACCGGTATTTAAGAGAAATTAAAAACACAAGAATAACAAACGAGTTATCCATTTAGATGACTCGTGAATAGCAACATGTCGAGTTGCCAACACTTCCCAACTGACACGTTTGGAGCTGTCACCAAACTGCTGGGAAACGACCCAGTTGGAAATATCATTCTGGAAAATAAAGGAATTGCCAATGGCTCCAGCGTAAGGGATGACATGAGATCGCAGTATCTCGTCTGCATACCTGCTGCCCGTCAAAGTTTCATTCCGGATGATATGCAGGTCCGTACGTCCGCCGATGCTGATTCCACCCCACCCCATACCATCCAACCAGCTCGTCTGTATTGTGACTTTTTACGAACGATTGCGTGGTTATTTCAAGTGCCCCTCTCCCGCCATACCAGAACAGGTCGAGTGTCACACTCCAGACTGAATCGGGACTCGTCTGTAAACAGCACTTGGCTCCAATCATGTTGCTGCCAATCTCTATGTTCAGCAGCCAATCTTCTTCGGGCCGCACAGTGGCGTGGGGTCAACGAAATGCAGACCATTGGCCTACGTGCATAGAGCCCTCCCCCATGAAGCCTATTACGTACTGTTTAGCTGGACACCCTTCGTCCTGTTGCCAAGAACAACTGTCTTTGCAGCTGAGTAGCATTCTCTGTTCTGTTTCGACGGGCTGTTAACCGTATATACCGGTCATCAGTTGCTGTAGTGGCACGTGGCCGACCTTGCCCTGGTCGACGTCTAACATTTCCTGTTTCTTGGAATCGATTCCACAGCCTTGCAACAGCACTTCTGGCGACTCCAACAGCGTCCGCGACACTCCGTTGTGTTTGGCCTGATTCCAGTCGGCCTATGACACGCCATGCCATGGATTCAGGTAAATCACGTTGCTCAGACATTCTCATAAGCTTGTCTCAAAAACAGAAAGAATGCGCAATCAAATTTCACAGTTACGGCAATAAAACTGACGTTTCTGCAACATCCCTATTTCTGGCCTTATTTCCTTTTTCTGGTTTTTGACGTCATGAACTTTGATTTGCATATAAAGTTTTCTTCTTCCGTTTCCTGGCAGGCTGTAATTTATGGATGATTCATTTTATTTTACTTATTGGTAGACATCTTTGCGTAATTCTGTTAAAACCATGTGCTCCCCTAATTGTTTTGCGCAGTGCACTTAAGTATTTTACTGTTTCCTTTTAACACTGCAATAGTATTTATCCATCTATCAACATTATGCAGAATAAAATATCACGTTAGAATATTGCTTCAAATATTGAAAAAAAAAATCTAGAGGAAGGGGTGTTACCCTTACATTCCCTCCTCTGTCTAAGTCCCTAGAGATTTGTATAGAATATGAAACTGCACATGCAAATACCAGTTATCTTGATTCATAATAGCAGTGGTGAATTTTTTTAATAAAGCATATGATAAATGAACGATTCAGCCATATAGCAATTATTTTATCATTCGCCACGACATTTTATTTTCTTATATATCTTATCCAACAAGTTGAAATAGCGAGACAAATTCCAAATTTATTGCTTTCCCCATTTGCTGCTAATCCGAGGTTTTTGACTAGCTCGAGTGCAAACAATAGTGAAGAGGACTGTACTATATATATATATATATAGACAGACAGACAGACAGACAGAGATTTTAAAGAATTAATTTTTCAAAACAATTTAGAATATCCACCAACACATTTAGTTTAAATACTTCTTTACAAAAACATTATATGATATATTTTCGAATAGCAATGAGAAATCTTACCTGTTTTAAAACAGAAAACTTCGATAATTCGGTAAATTTTAATCCCTGTGATGCTGTAAATTCAATAATAATTTCCGTGATTCCTGAAGTTCTTGATTTAGGAATAGGAACAATCTAAATAAATATAAGTAATAGTTTATAGAATGAAAATAACAAAATGCTAAGCCAAACACTTTTGAGAATATCTATAGCCTCTTCAGACACGAAGTTATAATAAATGCATAAATACCCTCTTATGGCTTTTACACATATCTGTGATATATCACAGATTACAGAAAAAAGCATGCTTTGGGATTGAAATTTTAGAGGATTATTAATTTAAGGTCCATATATGCATGTATTCCAGATTACAATGGAGCGCAAGATTGGAAAATTTCATTTATAATTGATTTTCATATTACTTTAAATATAAACACTAGCATACAAAATGTTATAACAACTATTTTAATTATAATAATAAGGATTTAGACAGATAAAAGTTATAAAAAATCTATTCATTTTTTAAAATATAATTTTCTAAAAAATGTGATGTTTTCAGAAGCTATTCCTAACTTCATAGAAATAAATATTGCATTGTATAGAGTTGCATCTCGGTAATTGACATTTGAAAGCATTTTCGTCACCCTAAATCTTGGGAACTGCCCTTCTCCATTTAATTGAAATTCTTTTATTGAATAGTTCGCAAAATGTCTATGCTTCACAGACATATTTTCATTATTTCTCATGTACACAAATTTCTTTTTCCATTTGCTAGTACAAATATATATGAATTCCTTCTTAATTTAGATGTTATGCAATATTCCAATACAGATATGTCTTTCTTAATATAATTTTTTAATATAATATAATGGATGCCACAGTTGGATTAAGTAAGGGCTACAAAATGGCTTTTAATTTTAACAGTATATTTGTAATATCCGAATATCGGTTACATAAGTTTGTCTTATCCATACATTTATTCTACAAATATTGGTTGTGGTATATCGATTGTGATATAATTCATAACGGTATTATTATTTAAATTGTGATTCAGAATGTTTTAAATGTGCATAATTTGAAAATACCACCTTTCACCAATAATTCTATTATTTCAAAAATAGCAATTAATTGTTTTATGAATAATTCTCAATGTATTTAACGATAGATACATTATTCATATCATTATAATCACATCCAACTAATATTTTCACAACTTCTATATACCTTCTTCTGCTTAGAAAAAATCAAACTAATAAATAAAAATAATCTAATGATCACAAATAAAATAAACTAGAATGCTGAAACTACGTCTTAAACAGAACTACGTAAACAGAATAAGAAATAATTTAACAATTAAAATCAATCTGGGACATATCTCTAAAAATTATATTTCCAATTAGCTCAATTCTGATTTCAGTTTCTATCTTCAGGTTAGTTTAAATCATAAATTTTTGACTTAACTATATAATTCGATCTTTCATTGGTACTGTCTAGTTATGATAAAAGAAAACTGCATTCAATCAGAATCCTTTATACAAGAATTTATGATAAGAATGAAATTTAAAGATAGGAACAAATTTAATACAATACCTGTATTTGCAAGTGGGGACTGACGAAATTCCTTTCAAAGAAAATTACATCATGCTCTTGATCATGAAAATAACTTACTAGAGCATTTTTATACTTTTCAATTTCTTTCTCAGCTGAAGCAGACAAATTAATTGAAGCCGGAACATGTTCCATGGGAATAATAAGTAAATGGTCTTGAACTAATCCACCTTTAGCTAATGTTATGTAACTCTGAAATAAAATAAATTTTCATCAAACACACCAATAATCATTAGTTGATTTTTTAATAATTGAAGTTTTAAATGGGCAATAAAACTCATATATAAAGCAGTTTTACCTGCATTTAAAAATTAATTTAAAAACTTTTTTAATTATAAAATCGCTATTGTTTTTAGTTGCACCTAAAAACTTTGATTAGTTCGAAGGAAATCATAATTTTCAATTTCATGATTAACCTTAAACTACAAATTTACTTAGGTTTACAGTGATATCTTGGTTTGGCAGTCTAACATTTTCCTCTGCTTCATTTCGTATAAATGTTTATAAGTGCATCTTTTGTTGCAAGTGAGTAAAAAATAAGATAGTAAGACAATCCAAATTCAACTCGCCCATCTCCTAAGAGATGACACCCCAATGGACTTGTAAACTACGAGAAGAAACAGATATTCAAAAGGAGAAATTGGATCTTGGAAAGAGTCTGACGGTTGACAGGATGAGGTGAAATTATCTTGTGTCACTTTTACCCCACCCCCAGCGGGGCTCTTAAAATTTAATTGTAAAACAGATGTAAAATAAATCATTAATTTTAAAACCAGAACCCCCGAGTTCTTCTCTCGTGTGAGGTAATACCTGAGCCAAAGGTAAGTATGCCCACATTGTTTATATAGGAATGGCGTCCAACTCGCAGGCTCGAATTCAATAACTTCCAGGTGACTGGTGAGCAGATTTTTCAATCTATGATTATAAACTGTAAAATAGGTTTAAGGTTTCAAATACGCTAGCATTGTTTTGAAAATTTAATCGTAAATCATAAAGTTGCAATTTGTTTTCACGTGCTAGTGCTAGTTTTAAAAGTGCTAAAAATGATTCACGGCTAGTTAAAAGTTAGGTTAATCACATTTGCATACTTGGGAGTTATTCTCATTTGCATATAGGTAATTTTTTCTGAGTAATCATTTTGTGTTTTTAATTACTTAAAAGTTCGAGGATTAAGGAATTCTGTTTTCTAATAAAATTGAAAGCGAATTCAGACAAATTGTATTTTGGAAAACTGAATGTATTTTTGTTGCAAATATTGAATTGAACTTAGAATTTCTGCTTACAAATGAAATCGCATATGAATTGTAGCTGGTTGAATTTTACGAAAACGAAACTTTTTGCTGTGTATATTCAATTGAATATATATTCATTACTTGTTTCAATTAACGTTGATACTTTATTTTGTCTTGCTTTGAATAATGCAGAAAACTAAATTTGGAAGTTTAACTGATTTTTATGATTAGTGATTAAATGTATGATAGAAAAAGTAAATATATTTATTTAACTATGTTTATGGTGACATTCATAGATGAGTAATTGGATAGCAGCAAATTAATTGTTACTTCTAAGTTAATTCTTTAATGATTAATGTATAGTTTGTAATTATCATTTTAAACTTCATTTTAATGGCTTATGAGAATAACCTTACACCACCAACTTGTTGGAAGTATTTATTCAGTAGTTGATGGAAAGAGGAATGTAATTATGTAAATTTTCTAAACTTAATATTTGATTTATCAATGTTAATTTTATATGCGTGTCTGAGTACGACAAAAAGAAAATCACATATTGAAGAGGGTTATATCAACGATTACAGTGCATCAATGTGAATTTTACGAACCCGTCGATTCAAAAATTGAGACAGTTTGTGTTAGTAATATACATGTTATGAATCAGTCGATTCAAAAATTGTGGTAGTACACATCTTGTGAATCATTCGATTCAGAAAAGAGAGCATTTAGGTGATCACGCATTCCTTAGGTAAACCGTGGAGTAAAGAGCAATCATACGTCATCCCAAGTGATCGTATATGCTGTTTCGGTCGATTCCGCTAGAAGTTCAAACATGGCTTTTCTCGGTAAGGCACGTAAAGAAGATCTAAAGATCTAATCACTCTCCCTAGTAAATAAAAAGTTGCCCCAAACCTCAAAATAATAGGACTTACAAAAATTGATTATGTGAAGCACAAAATATGAGTAAAACTACATTAAATAATTGCTGAATACGCTAATACAACAGGGCACTGAAGAAGCTGAACAATGTGAGCTGAAAAGAAAAGAGAGAAAGCAAAGTAAAGAAAGAGAGTTTGAATTGCAAAAGCTGAGACTCAAAATGATTCTTTCACCTCAACTGGTGTTGGACCATTGGGCCCAAAGATAGATTTCCTGTCTCTGATTCCTAAGTTTGATCCAGTAAGCAGAGATATAAACCTGTATTTAATCCTGTTTGAGCATCAAGTTCAAGTGGCATAGCTTGTGGTCAGAGAAGACGAAGAGATATCATGAAATTTTGTAAATGTAAAGTGCCTGCTACAGAAAAGATACAACCTTACAGCTGAAAAATTCATGCAGTTGTTTTCCAAACACAATAAGGTCTCTATTGCTTCCTGGAAAGACTTTGCATATGAAATCAGGAACTATTTTCAAGGACAGATCAGCGGTTTAGATATTTCCACTTTTGACGAAATAAAGGAACTCCTGATGACAAATCAAATCAAACGTAGAATTCCTCCGAAACTGCATGAGCACTTTATTGATTAATGGAGTCAACTTAACAATGTTGAGGAATTAACTAGCGTGCAAGATTAGTTTCAAATAAGACCTTGATGTTGATTCTTTACAGACTCCTTTGAGCCTTGCAGCAAATAGTTGCCACCTATGTGAAGATGAAGGCACCCCTCTGACCCAAGACAAAAGGAAGATGAGCTGTCTCCTCAAAAAATTTGCCCGTATCTTCAAACCAGGGGGGGGGGGCTACCCCGAACGTGGAGAACCCCGAGTTTCTATACCTCCCTACAGAATGTCACCAATTCAAAAAGAACTCTTAAAGAAGGAGAACAAAGACCTCCTTGAAAAGGATGCGATTCCTCCTATGGAGCTCCGGTAGTTCTGATCTCAAAACCAGATGAAACTATACGTTTATGTATAGACTAATGTAAGCTAAATGTGATCACAATTCCTGATTCATATCCACTTCCTAGAATGGACGATTTACTCCAAACTGCAAAACATACGACCTTTATGTCAACTATGGACCTGAAGTCGGAATACTATCAAATAATCGTGCACCTTGATGATAGGGACAAAACAGCTTTTGTCTGTCCTTTTGGGACATTTCGATGTAAGATAATGCTCCTGCAACATTCGAGACTAATGGATATGTTCTGCCAAACTCTGCATGCCGTGACATATCTAGATGACATCATCGTGTTGTCACCTACGTTTGATCACCTAATAGATCTTGAGAAAGTTTTCTTAAAATTAAAAGACTACAAGCTTAAGGGCAACCGAGGCAAGATCCACTTTGCTTGCTTCCGTGCAAAGTATCTGGAACTTTGGATCACCTCACGAGGAATTGAGGTTGACCCTGATAAAGTAACAACCATACAAAAAATTCCACCTCCTAAAAATATTAAACGGTGGCAATCTTTTTTGGAAACATGCTTTTGGTATCGAAAATCCATACCAACTTCTCAGAAATTGCTCATCCTCTGAGTAACCTTACAAAGAAAAAAGTAATTTGGTCTTGAACTGAAAAAGAGCAAAATGGTATCACCATTTCATCACTCTGAAGAATTGTTTGGTCTCACCTCCCATATTAAGCCAAGCGGACTTTACTAAACTCAAGACGAACTTGTACACAGGACGGATGCAAGTGGTTGTGCACTTGGGGTCATTCTCCTTCAAGTTCCTTAAATGGAAGAGCGTGCAACCGAATACTTCAGCCGACAGTTAAATCCAGTTGAAAGATACTATTCAACTATGGAACAAGAAGCCCTGGCTGTTGTATGGACATTAAACCAATTTAGAGAGTATATAGAAGGTTCCAAAATCACCTTAGCATCAGACCACTAGCTCCTCAAATGGCTGATGAAATTGAAATCCCCCACTGGAAAGTTAGCCGTTTGGGCATTACAACTACAATCCTTTAATTTAAATTTGGGCTACATCCAAAATCCAATATAGTTGCAGATATGTTGTCTGGACTGGACTATGATCAAGACATACCTCTCTGTGGAGAGAATACAATCATCGTGTTGTCACCTACGTTTGATCTCAAAATTTTCCTTGACTTCCTACAAGATTGCTTGGAGATAAGAGAAGATAAACTAAAAGACGAAGACCTCAGAAATATCATTCAGTGATTCGAGAATGATGATAAAGATGTTAACCAAGCCAACTGGTTAGAAAGAGAGTATCTCATGAAGCAAGGCGTTTTGTATAAGCATTCCCAAGACTCTGAAAGTGAAGAAGCTCAGTTGGTTGTCCCTGCCCTTGAGAGATACAAGGTCTTGAAAGAGCACACGACTCTCCCCAATGCTGGACACTATGGGTCAGAAGAAACACCAACGATTAGCAAAGCGGTACTTCTAGAAGGTATGAGAAAGTTCATAGCCAACTATGTCAAAGACTGTCTTGAATTTGTCAGATTCAAAGCCTCAAACCAAAAACCTGCTTGGATTGCTAGATGCCAATAAAAACTAAAAGATTCGAATCCACTGCAATAAATCTCTTCGGCCCTTTTCCAGAGTGCAATAATAATAACAATAAGTGGATTTTCATTATTGAAGATATTGCCATTAGATGGGTAGAATTGTTTGCCCTATAAAATTCAACATCAAGAAAGTGTACAACTGTGCTGGTGGAAGAAATTTTCAAAAGATTTGGATTACCTAGAAGAGTCATCAGTGACAAAGATACTCATGTGTCTTTGCTTCTATGCAGCAGATGTCTTCTTCTGTTAAATCTTTTGAAAATACATGAATCATTTATTTCGGTATACTACCCTCAAGCAAAGCCAGTAGAAATAGAAAACCGTGATCTGAAACCACATTTTGCTAGATTGGTAGATCAACATGATTTTTGGTGCGAAAACCCCGCCTCCGTCAGATATACAATGAACAGATCAAACTGCTGTCTACCTAACTTTTGGAAGAGAACTTCGAACCATTGACGACGTTCAAAATGTCCTAAGGAATTTTATCCTGAACGATACATTTGTTTCCGAAATCGCCCCTTATCTTAAAAGATTCTCAAAGTCTATGGCTAATGCTAAACAAGACTTACGTAAGAAATGGGTTAACCAAAGGCGACAGAGCGCTCCTAAGTCCTTTCCTGGTCGATAAGTACGTCAGTTCTTATCGTTTGAGTAATGCTAGAAAAGGCCGTACTTAAAAGTTCATGCCAAGAAGGGATGGAACTTACGTTATCCTCACCCAAAAGTCATCCACTTCTTATATAATCGCCAGTATGGACGTTCAAATGAGCCTACGGTAACTTACCACACATCAGCCCTAAAGGTATTCCAACAAGATGAAAATGCGACGCCAATGTACCTTCTGAGAAAACGTAGAGTCCACAAAAGACTTATACGTAAAATTTTTATGCTAAACTTTTTATACGTTATTTATATGTGAAACTTTTTTATGAAATAAGATCTTCTGAAAACAAATTTAAGAAAAATTTGCTCGGGTATCCTTTTGTTAAATCCAAAGTGGTTCGCAAAGTGAATATTACCTAATATTCTACATACCAAAAAAGTAATCTTTCACTAAATAAATTTAAAAAATGCATGATAATTATCCATTTCAGACATAGCAAGCTAGCTTGCAGAGTTCCGCAGAATGCTTCCAACAATCTAATAAATAGCACAACAGATACTTTAAAAGTATCTACTAAAACAACCAGAGTACCTACAGTCATGGAGGAGGAAGCGACCCAGCTTTATTTTGTTATCGATCATTGTATATGAAAAGTAAAAATAGCATTTTAATGGTAGTAAGGAATTCTAAAAGATGGTATGCCTAAAATGCTCACATGGATTGCACACATCTTGAAATTTCCTGCGACCATACAGAAAAAAATTATTCTGAGTACAAATTTGTTTAATACACCATGATTACCTCAAACACATGAGATGTTTTATCTTAAGGGGTCGTAACCATATTTGGATGTGTAAGATATTCTCTAGACACAAGTAAAAATATTTTTTATTATGACACTGTAAAGTCAATCTTGTGAAAAGCAACTGTAAAGTTAATATCAATTTCCAGTTCATGCATGACAACATATTTACCATGAAAATTTCAGGGAGAAATTTGATTCTTTAAAGAAAGGAAATATTCAAGAGCATTGAAAGTTTTGTTAAATTCCATCTGATTCTGAGTCACTAATATGATGAGAACATCAAAAAGTAAAGTTTTATAAAAGCAAAAAAAAAAAGTAAATGTGTGAGTGTGTGTGTTTTAAAGAAGTATTAAATTTTAAAATAATAACTTACCAATTCAAATTAATATTTTATCAATAGGGTGTGAGAGAGAGAAGATTAACTGTTCTTTAGCCTCTTTGAGCTTTATCTCTGCATTTCTTTATTCAATATATAATATCCCTATCATAATTGCTTGCTATTAATAGATGGCTATGGAATTATACTGACTTATTTTACAAAAATATAAAAAAGTACACTTCATTCACCGTTAAATGTAAATTAGTTTTCTTCCGTCTTCTATTGGCAACTTAATATTCTATACGAATTCTTTTGCATTGCAAAAGATTTCATTACATGAAGATGCGAATACAAAATATATACTTGTTACAGATCAGGAAGGTAAATCATAGAACATTATTCTACATATTTTTTATCTACATATATTCCTTTATTCTATTATCTACAAATATTCTACATACTCCTTTATCTACATATGTACATAATTTCCATTATTGTCGAATTTTGAACTATTATTCATCACATATTTTTCTGCTTTCTGATGAACTTTAAAAGAAGGTATAATATAGGAATGACTATTCCATAGGATGTCTTTAAGCACTTGTTTAGTAATCGAAATTTAAATTACAACTATTTTGATTAACATAAAATAAATCCAACTTAACTGGCATTGAAAAAATATTACATTTATCAACCAATATACTAAATGAAGTGACACAACAAAATGAAGAGAAACAAAACAAAAAAAGTTCTAAATTTTAATAATACATCTAAATATAATTTATGAAGAAAAACATAATTTTTTTTAAAGATAAGCAATGGATATATGCTTAGTTTTTGCATTCATTCTTAAAATTTTTAAATTCTTTTCAAAAGGATATAAGAACAGTACCTTAATACACTTAAACAGGATTGTTCAAAAAGGCATAATTGTTCATATAATTGAGGACAAATAAAAAATGATCGCAAATATTTTAGAACAAAGTTGCCTATAATCTATCATCATTGTAAATATAATTTTTTTTATAAATATTAATAAATTAAAAATGAATTTTATTCAAAATTTCTTGTAATTTTTTATTCTAAAATATTTCTACTTATCAAGAGAAATTCTCACAAAAGGGTTTTTTTTTTAATATTTAATTTTTTTTCAGCATTCAAGTAAACTTACTTTTTTAAAAATTTAAAACTGCATTTGATCTATTTCTGCCTTTCATTTTAATATAATAAGTAAAAAGAATACATAATTTTATCCTGAAAAAATAGTGGTTAGCAAAATTCTAGCCAATACTTCATGAATCATTAAAATTATTTGAAATGATCACTTTTTGCATTTGTAAGGATTAAATGTAAGATATATTCAGTATCAAAAAATTAATACTAAATGTGTTACCTAATAATTTTTTTGATACCTGAATTTTTTATTTTTCCATTTATGATTGGGATAAGATTATAATTATAATTACAGCATATATATTTTATGAAATTTGAGACTTTTAAAAGAAATATTGATCACCTATATAACCATCAACAAACACAAGACTTCTTATAAAACAAATATTAAAAATCATTGAACATGTACTAGATTAGATATCTAATTACTAAAGATAATTCCATATCTTATTCCTCTTCCATCCCTTTTTTCACAAACAATTTAGTAATAGGCTAATTTTTCTTTATTTTTTTAGAAAATAAACATGTATTCATCCCTGGTCTTGATTCTTTTTTTTTTATATCCTACTATACCTACTGATTATATATCTGTGCCTATTAATACAGAGCAACCAAAAATTTGTATAAAAAGTAATTATGCTTCACTTTTTGAATGTATATACAGTGAACCAAACCAATTTTAAGAAACAGTACTCTATAGTGCCCTGTTAAAATAACTCTTAGTTCATTCTCAGAAGTTTGTTTCCACTCACATTTATTCAGATTTTATGAATTTGACTTGCACAGAAGCCTTCTATCCTTCCATTATGTACGGCTAATTTTTTACATAATATCTTATAAGCTTAAATTTTTTTTAAAAAAAAATCATACATGGATAGATCTTTTGATTGAGAAAATCCCATAATATCATGAAAATAAGAACTCTGATACAAGAATGTAACACAAACACCCTCGTGAAAACTTAGTCCTATGAGCAGAAATCTATCACTGTTAAAATCACATTTACTTCCTAATGACATCTCATTTCTTAAGTTCTGATGCAGAAAAAAAAATTGAAACAAATTTTCGTAGTGATCTGAATTAAACGGCTACTCTGAAGGAAAATTGGTCTAAAAATTCATTGCTTCTAAAACTATAACACTCTCTTATTTAAAGAAGAAAAAAACTATGTGATGGCCTCTAATGCAACCCATGAAAGTTTCCTAAGGACCAGTATTTGCAACTTCTTAGTGATTATCACATTTGGAAGGAAACCTGCTTTATCACCTTCAACATTAAAAAAAAATTATAAGGAAAAGCACTGCTATCTTGAGCCAAAAGCAACATGATGAATGCAAAATGATATCATATGGAGATATAATTTACACCTGAAATAGGCCTCTGCTTTTATTTGCAAAGTTCTAAACATTCTGAAATAATGCGTTTCTCGATAAATTGACAATTTTAGTTTCATAGTCTCACAGTTCTTGCTAATATGTGAACGATTATAAAAGTTTATAATAACAACATAACAAAGAAAATTTATTTACTTACGTGATCACCTATACTTAGCAGCAACTGTTTTTGTACTTCAGGATTTGTTAAACAAAACCAGCAACTTTCTTGTGATACTGAAACAATAAAAAAGAAAAATTATATGAAATTAAAGCTTATATTTAAGAAAACTCATTCCGTATTACGTCTTGAGAATCTGATTGGTGAAATTGCAAGATATCAGTTGTAGTTTAAAATAAAGCAATGAAATAGTAAAAGCCTACCCTCAAAAGAAATTAAAATAACAGGTTTTTATAATAAATACTATTAAATAATTCTTTTTAATACTCTTTTTTAAACCATTTAAATTATTTAATAGTATTTTTTTATTACAAATACCTGTAATTTTAGATTCTACAAATGTAGATTCAATAAGAGATTAGCGAATAGCGCTAGGTCCGAGCTCCCAATCTTATGGTTAGTAGCCGAGTATCATATCGATCAAGCAAAAGGGACCCTTCAGCTCGAAGGATATTAATTGGCTTATATAACAATCACCACAGAGTATCCCCCCAGTGAGTTTGACGAACAAAACTTATGTGAAGAGGTGGTGAAGTTAACAATTTGTCGTATTTAATGCGCGTCTCGAGCTTTGAGTCGCCGATAGAGGTTTGCACGACAGTTGAACGATGCTATGTGCGAAAGTTGCATTTTATCCAAGGTCGGTCGTCGGATTCACTATTGTAGGTGCTTAGCGGATAGCGCTAGGTCCGAACTCCCCATCTTATGGTTAGTAGCCGAGTATCATATCGATCAAGCAAAAGGGACCCTTCAGCTCGAAGGATATCAATTGGCTTATATAGCAATCACCACAATTCTACAAATGTAGGCATTTACAATAATGTTCCAGCTTTTTAAATATTTTTGGTACAATAAGATTTTAAAAAGAATTTTGAGAAATTTTAAGATTTAAAAACATCTGACGGTCATTGAAAATATGAGGGGGGAGGGGATAAGTATCTCCCGTATACAAAAGAGGTGCTAATTTCTGATGAAAATGATAAATAAGTAATAAAAATCAAAGAATCAAAGCCACCCAGCTTCACATAAATTAGCTTCAATTCCTTTCGCACGGTTTTTTCTTTCTTTATTTATAAATCTTAATTCAGATAATTGGAGTTATTTAATTTATTTTCTGGTTATTCTAAATCTTTCATTATTGCATCAGTCGGGTAGAAAAATAGTAAAATTATTCAATTCTTCATCAATAACTATACAATTATTTTTTTACCACTTTTCATGAACATTTGATTTATTTCATTTGAAAGATCTTCACAATCAATTTCCAGTTCATTTAATTTTTTTAAAATAAATAATTTCGAGAGTCTGAGACTGAGTTTTTCAAGATATCCATTTATTACATATCGTTAGTTAAAAAAGAGAGAAAAGAAGAGAAAAAAACATTTTGCTTTTAGATGTCTTCTTCATTATGGAAAATCTGTTTTGCATTTTGCCCAGTTTCATATTCAGAAATAACTTGTAATATATTTAAATACACTCGTGTCCATGAATTAATTCTAATTCAGTAACGCATTTTTAGAGCTTTCGGAGTTGCATTAGTTAAATAGAACAAGTGGAATGGGATCAGGAAATAAGAGAGTATTTTAGAATGAAAACATGTGCTGAATTGAGCTAAAAATTAGAAAATTAATTAAGTTTAAATTAGATTTTAAAATATCACACACACACACACACACACTGAAGAGCCAGAACTGGTATAGCAGGTTGTATGCATATAATGGAGGTGTATTACCAATCAGAGTAATCCGATGCGGTCGACACTGCGTGTATAAGACAACAGGGGTCTAACGTCTGAGCAGTGTCTGACAACAGGTGTCTATTACATCAATTCTTGTTGTTACAATGGAAGGTTATCAAGATTTAAGCGATTATTAACGGTGTCTAATCGACGGAGCACATCACTTTCGAAGTAGAGATACAATTTGGGTTTTCGTGTCCGACCATTTCTACGGTTAACCGCGACTACCAGGTTTTCGATAAAATTTCAAATCTTCGACAGCGGTGCGGCTTGAAAAAGGCCTTCATAGAAATAAATCATTGACGCCTGAAGAGAATCGTTAAACGAGATAGACGTTCAACATTTACACAAGCTGCTGCAGATTTCAATGTTCGGCCATCAACAAGTGTCAGAGTGCGAAACATTCAACGAAACATCATCGATATGGACTTTCGGGGTCGAAGACCCACTCGTGTACCATTGATGACTACATATATATAACGATATTTTAAAATCTAATTTAAACTTAAGTAATTTCCTAATTTTTAACTCAATTCATCTCATATTCAGATTATTCTGAAACGCTCTCTTATTTCCACAGCTCATTCAACTTTTTCTGTTTAATTAATTCAACCGAAGCTTTGTAAAAATGCTTAAATTTGCACATTTACACGCTCCGAGTGGAGAGAAAAAAACTGCCCAGCAAGCACATTCTTTTAAAAGGTCCATGTTTTGCCCTTATTAAAATCGGCACGAGTAAGAAATCCCTATCAGAATCTCACTGTATATTAGCACTACGAAATTTATTCTCCCTCTCTTTTGCGTTCTTCAGCTCTAATGCCGCTCTGTGAACCGGTGAGCCTTGTCCACGCCTATAATAAATAATTTTTAAAAAATTATTTATTATAGTATATATATATATAAATATATATATATATATATATCATTTTTTTAAAAAAATTTCTATATTTATAACATTCGTAATTTTTCTATTTTTAGTAAAACTTTCATAAGCAGATTCTGGAGTATAAATTTATATCCCAACATTTTTATAAAGTTGAATTATGAACATTTTAGTGAGAATCTTAATGACTCTTAGGTTAAACCATAAGAATTATCTGCATTATTATAATAAAATATTTAAATTTCTAAACCATTATCAACATTACTTTTGAAAATAGTTTTGTTTCTTCTTTCCATTGCAAAGGTTGAAACCTCAATTATACCTTTGTCTAATAATGCAAATATAGTATTTCCAATAATTGATAGATCATTCAGTTTCGATAAAGAGATTAGAAACATTCTTTATTTTGAGGAATAATTATTTATTAATATTTGTAATAAGTAATGGTTCTTCATAGTCATTTTCATCAAAATCTATGTATATCATTTTTACTAACACATAATAATTTATATTAAAATCATTTATTTAGATGAGTATTGATTTCAGTACAATTAGGAAGTCGTTTTGTTTTATAAGTAAGCATTTTCTATCAATATCTGTCAAATAATGGCATTTTCCTATCTTTATAATCTTTTGTTTTTAAAAGTAATTTATCTATGTTGTATACTAAATTCTTATTATATTTCATTGTTGCATTTATAGAGATTACGTTTGTACAGAATAACTTTATTTACAGCAATAGCGTTTCGACTTCGGCCGAAATTTTTATAAAGTCATCTTAAATGATTTCTTCATATCTCTTCTGGATAGCTGAAATTATGTATATTAGGTCCTGTTTCAACACAAACACCATTTATATTAAAAGATTTATCTTTTTAATAAATTGAGATAATTTTAAATCTTTTCCTATTGTAATTTGTACTTTAGAAGAATAGTATTGATTATAATATTATTAGGAATAGAGTAATATTCAAATATTGACAAAATAACTATAATATATATATTTTTCATTGCTGTAAAAGTCAATGACATGAAAAAATATGTACTGTACCTTTAAGGATAAGTAGCGCTTTTCTTTCATTTATTTTAATCTATTCATTATTTTTTATTTATAAATATCTTTGATTAGAAATTCCTCATATTTTCTGAAGTTTCATTGCTACAAAATGATAAAGAAATACACTGTTTGTTTTGCTTTGTTTTAGGATAAATTTAAAGATGAAAAGAATTTGTATTTAAAAAAATCAAATTTGTACATTTAAAAAATTATTATTCATTTATTGAATGCTTTTATTGAAAAGCCCCACTGAACTATGATCACAGAGCTGATATATGAATGGAAGGAGCTAGTCGTACGTTTCTAATCGCAACAAGTGAACCCAACATGTGTCACGTGACTTAGGGAGAATTTGATAGTTAGAATACCTATTTTGGCGACATATCGCAAATCTTAACATACTCAAATTCTGTCGCACAATCTTTTTCTTCTCAGCATTGGGTCCGGTCGATTTTCATTTCCCAAAAAGTTTCTTTTGTTATTATTATTATTTATTTATTGTTTTCAGATTATCTTTCTACTAAGCAAACTGGTTTCGAAAATAATTTTTCTTTTTCATAACATCAATAGCGATGTTTCTTGATTTATATCATGTTCAGTTTTCTACTTTAGTTTTTTGCACTAATAAAAAGTGATTATTTACATTACATATTCATATACTTCTGTCGTTACTTTAGAGATAAAAAATTTTAAAAACAGATAATAAAATTGATTCGAGTCTTTTTTTTCTTCTGAATATTTTAAAAAAATCATTCTTATTTATAATTATTTTTCTTTCTAAAAATTAAATTTCAATCTAGATTAAATATTGATTTCTGCATAAAAATGAAAAAGATATTAATTAAAACTAGTAAATTGTTTTTAAATAATTTAAAAAGGAAACTACAACAACAATAAAAAATAACCAACCTAGGAACGAACCCGTCTCGTGAATGCTTCGCCAGAGACCTAACCACTATACTACTCAAGCACTGATTCAAGGGAACACATTATTAGTATATAAGCCATTTTGAAAGTTTTAAGATTGGTGATTGAGCCTTAATATTTTCATGAATGAACATTCTAAATGCATTCCACCATTATACAATATATCATCCCAAACTCAATTTTAAACCTCATGCCTTTCCCTGGTAAATATTTCACTTCTGGTTTATAATTTTGCCAGCAACATTGCTTCTAACTACAGCAGAAACAAAAATAAATCTTTTTTCTTTTAAGAATCTTAAATGCGTTGGTTTTAATATAAAATAATAAAGAAGTTCGAAATTTTTAAGAAAACGGTGATTTTAAGGTAGGTATGTTTCACAAGTTATTAATAAATGTTGACATTCAGACAACAGTTTTATCTGCAAAGATAGCATTTCTTTCTTTAATAGTTTCTTATCTCTAGAATATCCAACGGTTTCTTCTTAAATCTTAATTTAAATTTATAAAAACATGTAATTATTACTACCACATATATGAAGTTTTACTACAACTTACAGCCAAGCGTGTGCAACACATTCCAGATTAAAATAAAGCGATTAGCAAAATATAATGCAGTAATGTCAATTTAAATGAATAGCTAAACCATATAAAATAATATTCAGTTACATCAAAATCACTCAGTGATCAAAGTTATGAAATTTTAAACTGACTAAAATAAATATAAATAGAATGTTCATTGTACATATCTGTGAAATGATACAGGATTATCACAGAAGAATTTTCTTTGCACCCAATTACATAGCAATAGTTAACCATTGCTTAAATAAGTTTTAAAACTGGACAGTTAAAAGCGAGAAAAAATCTGCCATTGAAATCTTATGGGGATTGGAAAATGCTATTGCAGCAAATACAGATTATGTCCCCAAGTCACGTGATTTTATCTTGTCCTACACCTAAGTAGAATTGCACTTCTTCCATCACTATTTCAACTTTATAACAGTGACCAAACATTGAATAATATAGAACAAATGGTGTGTGTGTGTGCGTGCGTGTGTGTTTCAAAAATGAACAAATTAAAAACAATTACTGATTGGGGGATGACACTGGATTTTTTTCAGAGGTAAGCTATATGATTTTAAAATCACAAAAATTAATTCAATATTTAGAAGGAAATTATGGCCCCTGGAATTCCAGGAGCCAGAAAATTTCATACGAAGTGAGAAAAGGAACTGAAAAAATAAAATTAACCGTCACTTTTAACGAAAGCTACATAAATGAAGATTAATCCTTCATTGCCAGAGAATAGATCGTAAGTTAACACGATTAAGAAATTATTATATTAATAAAAATGATTAAAAAAACAGAAAACATATCAAATTAGAAAAAGATCTCAAAATCATATTTGTATACAGTTAAAAGAAATGTAGATAAAATGCTACAGTTCCAGACAATTCTATGGACTTAGTTTATTATTTAACATAATGACTGCATCTTTAATTAATATCTTTTTTGAAGAAAATCTACATAATTCCTGGTATTAAAAGGAGATTTAAAATTGATTACAGATAAGTTTACAGGATATTTTAATGCTAGTACTTGGTATGCTTTGGTTTCGAAAATGGTATTAAATTATTCAATAGTGTTAATCATCACAAATATCGCTAATTTTAGTGTTCAATTAAGGTGCCAAATATTACTTACATGGATCGATCAAATTTATTCCCTAATGCTAGCAAACAAATTTTAAATAATTCAAATTTGCTATATCTTACATAAAATGGCAGGATTTACAATTAGGAAGAGCACGGGAAATGAATTTAAAAAGTTATCACGGTTCATAGGAAACTGCCAAGCAATTGTTAGTACATTATTTGGCACAATTATTTTCTGATTGAAACCCCTTGATGTGACTGTCAAATGTACTGTTAAGAATAAAAATAACCACGCCATCTTCTTGGGCGGAGCTAGCTGCCAATCATGTAAACACCACGTGATCTGACTGTTGATGTTAATATTCTTTTTTCCTCTAAAACAGTAGCGAACTTGACGCTGGTAGAAGGAGGAGTGTGATCTCGGTTCTCTCCAGCGTAACTTTTATGTGTAGTTTTATGTGTAGTCTCCAGGTCTGCTACACTATGGCTTGATCATGTGCCTTTAGTTGTTACCAATAAACCAGATCAAAGACAACCTGTGTCTGCAAGTTATTTCACCCGTGATACAATATTCGCTATCAGATAAATTCCTGTTTAATCAAGAAAGCAGCAATAATTTAATTTAGGTGTACATTTATTTCTTGTAAATTTTTAAGCCATAATAAACAAATTAGGTGAAAATAATTAATTACATTAGAATGACCCACCGATATATAATCGACAAATGATAATCGGAGCATTACACGGTGTATTTAAGTCCTAAACATGTTGAACAGTGTCCATTTACATAATAATGCATAAAACGAACATGAAGAGAGACACATTCCTAAGCAATTTTAAAAGTACAAAAAAGTACATACCACTGACGTTTTGCTTCTTTTTAGATTTATAAGTTTCATTTTCACCCATGGATCGTTTCTGCTGTCCAGAGGACGAACTCATGTCATAAAAAAACTAAATAGGAATAAATTTAAGACATGAAGCTATATAATTTTTTAATGTACAGTTCTCAAATAAAAAAATCCCAATAATACACTCACTGGCCATTGTATTAGAAACCTTTGAGATTTGCATTTGAATGCGTGTCAGGGATGAAGTAATCGAATTTTTTGTTATGACATGGGTTACACGTGGTTAGAATGCTAGTATAAGTAAGGTGTAAGAGTCCTTTTCGCAATGAATGAAATAAAATGGGAAACTGACAGAACTTTCACCATTTGAAAAAGTGCTTATTGTTGGTCCCGTTTAGCATGCGCATCGATTTCGAAGACGATAGATCTCACTGAGTTCTCAAAAGCAACCAAATCAAAGGTTTTAAAAAATTGGAATAAGAACCCACAGTCTTTCTCTGAAAGACGTAACTGCAGTTCGAGCACAGTTTTCCAAGAGTGTGATCAGTCGCGTCTCTGACGAATTATACGGCAGAACTGAGACTCTACAGTAATTCAACTGACACAAATTGTCAACCGAGGTCCTTCCCAACATATTTCAGCTCGAACCATGCGCAGAGAATTGGAATGCATAGTCGAGTGCTAGTGAGAAAACTACTCATTTCTGCCCGATACGCATAAATTCGTTTACAGTGGTGTCGGGAAAGAAGACATTGGGCATCCGAGGATTGGAAACGGATAATGTGGCACGATGAGTCATGCTACACCTTATTTTGCACTGATGGAAGATGTCGAATTTGCCGAGAACTCCACGAAGCCATGAATCCATCTTGCCGTACTCGCAAGGTGCAAGGGCCTGGAGGGAGTATCATGATATGGAGCATGCTCTGCTGGCATGGAAGAAATGCCTTGGTGTTCCTCGAGTCTAAACAAACAGCCATGCGATACCTAAATATAGTGACAAATCAAGTGCACTCTGCAATGCTGCATTTTTATCCTGATGGCGATGGATACTTCATGGACGATAATGCAACCATGCATCGGGCCAGAAGTGTTCAAAATTGGTTCGCTGAGCATCGGTCTGATTTCCAAAACCTTCCCTGGCCACCGCATAGCCCAGATTTTAACCCCATAGAAAATGTGTGGGATATAGTGAAAAGACGCATCCGACAGCACTTTCCACTTCCATCTAATTTACAAGATTTAAAAAGCTGCATAGCTAATGCACGGTATTCTCTGGATGTAAATGCACTCTAAAAGTTTGTAGAGTCGATGCCCAAACGAATCAGAGCAGTTATCCGTGCAAAAGGTGGTCCAAAAAAAACCAATTGATCTTGGGTTTCTAATTCATTGGCCAGTGAGTGTATATTTTAATTTTAAATAATTATATATTTTTAATTCTTAATGGAAATGAAGAATTTACAATTAACCTTATTGTTAAAAAATTAAAAAACACTTAACATAGTTTTGTACACAAGATGCAGGTGGTTTATAATTATCTAGTGCTGTTAACAACATTCTATGATGTTTATACAACTCAAATTTAAGAAATACATTGTTTCATTAATGATTTAAAAGACAAACCGAATTAATTTTTTAGAACATAAGGATTTTTCCAACTAACAACAACAAAAATGTATCATTTAAACATTGGAACCTTTAGTTGCTTCTGTATTTGCAATCACAAATACAGAAGCAACTAAATACTTTTTTTTGTATTTTAAAAGTTTTTTTCCCCCTAAAAACAGGAACTATTAGAAGTATCGATGAAAGATTGAATAAAAAAAACTTTTAAAGTAATATCACCTGACTGTTGCATTCTTCAGCACCATATGGGCATTCAGTGACAGGACCAGATGTATTTGTCAATTCTTTGGAAACCATTGAACAGTAAGGGGTGATATTAAAAGCATATAACCACTGAAAAATAAATTCCAAATTGCTTACATTAAATTTATTCAGGCATTAAAAAAATAAAGATTGAATCCAGAAACACTAATAGAAAATCAACTTATTTTACTTATTGATTGATTGTGAGTAAAAATGCATCCCTTCCTTTTATTACACTAACGTAAATGCATATATGTGAAATAGTGAATTCTTAAGAGTTAAGAAATTCAGAACCATTGCCATTTAGCTGATAATCCCTTTAATCTGTATATTTTATTCCATTTAGTATTATTTTTAATATTATAATACCTGTAAAATTTATCTATTTAAAATTTAAATATTCATGACCAATAGATTTGGGGAAAAGGGGGGACCAAAAGGCAGGGAAAAACCATGTCTAGTTCAAGTAAACAGCATTGTAAGTTACAACAGAAGCTAATCTTGGTATCGTTATAATTATTTATGACCACTTATCAGACTTCTCATCTATAAAGCTAATATTTTATCACCTGAAGAATTTCAAAGTAAGACAACAAAAAACGAATAAGTTTTATTAGAAGGAAGGAATCTTAATTTGCTGTCGTAGCCTTTTAGAGGCATCCCAAATTCATTTCAAACCAAGCAACCAGCTAATTAAGAAAATCAAAGTGATAATGTTTTTTTTCAGGTACTTATCAAATAAAACTATGCCAAAGTCTATAAAAATAATTTCTTATAGCACATGGCCCGTAACATGCTTAACCATTGAGCACAGTAGAGAGCTTTGTGCTAGAGGGATTCATGGATAAAAAGTTACTTGCCCAGCTCTCTTGTTTAAAAAATTACAAAAAAAATCTTTCAGACTGTGTCAACAAAAACTGTATTTGCTCATTATCTATCAAAAAACGCACAAAAAATCAAAATTAGAAAAGTTGGAAAGTCTAGTAAAAACAAAAATCGTATTTATTTGATGCATTGTGAAGAATATTGTTGCCACTCCTGACAAGTTTTGTATTTTCTGTTTCTTTTGCATCTTATTATAACTTGGAATCTGGCAACCTGCTTTTGATTTTAATAGAATATGTTTGTTGTTTTGCTTTCAGTAAGATTTTTATACGTTACGCTATTTCACCTCTGATGTACGGATCGTTAGATCAGTTAAGTCTGCTTCATCTGTAATTATGCTCATTAGTTTTTATCATCATCCGTAAATACGCACATCATAAATTCTTTGTCCTGCGTTGTTCAAAATAAATTGATACGAAAACCAGAGTAGTTACGAGTCACAACTAATTGGCGTCCCATGACAGGACCTTGTGTTCTGATTTGAACTCAGAGGTATTGAATAATTAAGAATTTAATGAAGAATTTAAGAATTAATAATAATTTTCTTTAACTATTCCAAGTTTACATATAAATATGGATGCTCTGAAAACAAAACGAAAGTTGTTAATAACGGCATATATGACTGCGGCGAATAAGTTGAAGTAATATTTGGCGACGGAAGTTGGCACCAAGGATGGCGATAAGTAGTACGCATTGAATGCTCAGTTACAAGGCAAATTTTTAAGTTTAGATGAAATTCAGAAGGAGATTTCGTCATTACTTTTAGAAAATACCGAGACTGTTGCCGAATACGAAGTCCATTTAGAAGCGGCAGAGGATAATAGAGATAATTTTCTTTAACTTAAATCAAAAGTAGAAATACTTTTAAATAAAGATTCTAGTTCTGCTTTGAAAGATTCTCCAGGGCCTAATGAGGTAAAAATACAATTACTTAATAATTTGAAACTACCAAAATTACGTTTGAAAGAATATTATCTTAACCCTAGATCATGGGTTGCTTTTGGGGGCAGTTTTGCACGATTCATGAAGATGACAGCATAAGAGATGAGGACAAGTTTTAATAGTTATCATCATTTAAGCCAAAAACGAAAGCACGCGATATTGTAGAAAGCTACCCACTATCCAAAGATAATTATTCAAGTTATCGACCATTTAAAGTTCCGATTCGATAGAAAAGATTTATTGATAGAAGCTTATATGTGGGATCTTTTAGCATTAGTAAATAACAAATCAATCATCATGCTAACAGATTTATATGATAAACTTGGTGCTTACTTAAGAGCTTTAAAAACATTAGGTTTGACAACGTCCAATTATGCAGTGATGATGTATCCTATTATGGAATTATGTCTTCCACCAGAGATCCTGAGGTCTTGGGATAGATATAGATTCAACAAAGAATTCAAAAAAGAGGATCCTGTTCTCACAAAAAAGATTATGGAAGATCTAATGTTCTTCTTACGTCATGATGTAGACAGCGAAGAACATCGTCTTCTAATAGAATCTTCATTTGAAAGAGGGATGAAACGAAATAATTACCATAAATTAGTTCAGAGAAATGAACCTACGGCTGCTACATTGATTTCAAATACTACCTCAGGAAAAGGTTGTGTTTTCTGTGACCGTTATCATCCTAGTCAGGACTGCCAGAAAATATCGAATATGAATTATGGGGACAGCAAATTACAAATACTGCGCAAAAGATGCTGCCTAGTTTGCCTCACGCCTGGTCATGTGGTCTAAAAATGCCCCTGTGTTGTTAAATGTTTAATTTGTAAAAAGGAGGCACCATGTGTTGCTTTGTCTAGATTTACACAAAGGTGATAATTTTTCATCAGAGAAAAAAGCCCCAGATGAAGAGCAAAATTCGACAGAAGTTTTGTAAACAAATCTTACCTCAGAGCGTGAAAACAATAAAAATCAGACTTCGACACCAGGGTAAAGAAATTTGTGTCAGAGCAGTAAAAGATGATGGATCTCACCGTTCGTATATCGATAAGAGTTTAATTGCAAAGTTGAATCTTTCTCTCTGGAAAGGAAATGTTATCCCAAGGACTATTTGGAGGTGGTGTTTCTCCTGAAACAGAGCACGGTAGATTTACAGTAACTGTTGAAAGTTTAGATCGTAAATATTCTACTTCAGTAGCTCTTCTTGATCAAGCCAAAATTTGCTCAACGTTACCAAGGATACGTGATGAAAAATTACTGGCTGAACTTGCTCCTCGAGGTATTAAATTGACAAATGTTGGAAAAGATATGCCCCCTATAAGAGTCCTTCTAGGAGCTGACGTATTAGGTAGCATTTCGACCAGAAGGATTGTGGTGTTCACATCTGGAGTGTCAGCCGTAAAGACTGTTAGGTTGGACAATTTTAGGACTAGACAGTAAAAAGCAAGTGGTTAACATGGTCACGTTAACCTTATAGAACATTGTATTACCAAAAATTTGGGATTTAGAAGTTTTGGATATAAAAGATCCAATTGGGAAAAAAAACTCTACTCTAAGAAGAGCCTATGAACCATTTCCTTGAAACCTTAAAGATCAGTGAAGATGCGAGATATGAAATTGCTTTGCCTTGGTTGTCTGCATATCCACCTATTTATGATAAACACGATATTGCTGAATCCAGACTAAGTAACAAAACGCTTACTGAAAGAAAATGTCTTCAAAATCTACGATGATGTTTTGAAATAGTGGTAAAGGGAAGGCATAATAGAAGCTATACCAGATAATGAAATTTAGAAACCAGGTCATTATCTTCCTCACAGGCCCGTCCTCAAATCCTCGAGTGCTACAACTAAAGTACGACCTGTTTTTGATGCATCTTTCTAACGACCTGGATATGCTTCTCTAAATGAATGTTAAAGTGCTGGACCTAGTCTTTCAGAGCAGATTTCCCCACTTCTGTTAAGATTTCGAACTGGTGCCATAGGAGTGATTGCAGATATTAAGAAAGCCTTTTTACAGTTGAGTGTCAGACCTGAGGATCGTCATTCTTTGATATTCTTGTGGTGGGATACCAAAGACCAATCGAAATTAAGATTTTTTAGACATTGCCGAGTTGTCTTTGGAGTGACTTCAAGCCCGTTTTTCTTGAATGCTAGCATCCGTCATCTTAATTCAACAGAATTTCAAACTGAATTTCTTCAATCGACTGTGGAAAAACATAAGAAAGGATTCTATGTAGACAATCTAACAACCAGAGTAGGAAGACAAGAGGAGCTAAAAGAATTTAAGAGTCAAACAATGAAGATAATGAAATGCTTCATTTGAATTAAGATGTCAGGCCAACAATGGCATTCAAAATAAAGAAATTCAAAATGTACTAGGCCTTAAATACTGATGAGCCAAAATCCCAAAAATGATAAGGAATCCCTAAAATGATAAGGAACTTAATAAAACTGTTACCAACAGAAAATTACTCTCTATTGTTAACAGTAAATACGATCCATTTGGTTTCACATCACCTGCAACGCTATTGCCAAAATTGCTACTGCAGGTTGCTTGACGTAATAAGTTAAATTGGGACGAAGAGCTGCCAGCCGACAAACAATTACGTTATCAGCGTTGGACCAAACATCTAGATCTTGTAGAAAATTGTAGAATTCATCGTAAGAAATTGCATAGGAATACTGAGTAGGCCACTTTGCACATATTTACAGATGCTTCAGATCATGGGTATGCCTGTTGCGTCTTTATACGGTGCGAAGAAAATGAAGTCGTGAAAATCTCATTCGTTTTAGCAAAGGCTAGAGTAGCTCCCCTGCAAAGATCAACAATTCCGTGACTAAAGCTTTTAGGAGCTCCACTGAAGCTGGAATTGCTTTTGTTATACTGAACACTTTGAATTTGACTTTGAAGGCATATTTTTGGACAGATTCTATGATAGTTTTGGGATGGATTACTAATACAGAGCCCTGGAATACATTTGTTAGTAACAGTGTTGCAGAAATACGAGAACTGTCAAACGTAGAAGATTGGAGATTTGTTTCTGGACATATGAATCCAACAGATTGTGTGACTGATCTGAACTTTTACGGATTCGATGGTGGAAAGGACCAAATGGCAAAATAAATTACATGATTTTTATTTAAAAAATAATAAGTTAATTACCTTTACTTACCTTTAATTTCTTTTCATTGTCAACTGATGCCAACCCTATAAAACGAGTGGTATGAGTAGGCAATTCCTGTAGCACTTGATGATTCCTAGAAAAAAAGTATTTTTAAAGGCATAAACAAACGACTAAAGTAAAGATGCATTGCAGATAATAACGCATTCATGAATTCATCTTAATACACTGAAGAGCCAAAAAAAAAAAACTAGTACACCTATCTAATATCGTGGAGAGCCTCCATGAGCATGCAGAAATGCCGCAACATGGCTTGGCATGGATTCAACTAACTTGTGAAGATATTCTGTAGACAGTTTACACCAAGATTCCTTCAGGGTAGTCCACAAAGCCATGGGAGGGCGAGATGGTGGAGAATTTCTAAGGACAGCACATTGCAAAACACCCCAGATATGCTGGATAATGTTCAAGTCAGGGGAATTAGGCGACCGTGAAAGAGGATGAAATTTATAAGAGTGCTCCTTAAGCCACTCAGTAGTTACTGCAGACCAGTAGGATAGCGCATTACCTTGCTGGAATTGACAGCGTCCGTTAGGATGCTTACAGGACATGAATGGATGCAGGTGGTCAAAGATGATGTTAATGTACCTCTGACCTATCATGGTCTAGTCTAGACATATGAACGGTCCCATTTCAAGCAAACTTTACACACTTCATGCCATCACAGAGCCTCCACCAGCTTGCACAGTTCCTTGAATGCATTAGAGATTAACGGATTCATGAATATGGGTAGTACACGGCCATCCACCCGATACTATTGGAAACGTGACTCAACAAACCAGACAATGTTTTCCCAATCATTAAGAGTCTAAAGATGATGTTGACCAGCCCAGGCAAGACACAGAGCTTTGTGCTACTAAGTCAACAATAGTACACGAGATGGTCTGAGGCTGTGAAAGCCCATATCAATTAAGGTACGTAGCGCAGTGCATGCTCTGAAACTTGCTAACTGACATGTATTCAAATCCATAGCAATTTGAGGAAATGTTGAACGTCTATATTGTGCAACGATTCTTTTCAGCGGTCACTGCTCCCGTTCTGTCAAGATTTTTTACGATCTCACCACTGTAGGAGCTTTAAAGTTTTACCGGAAACCTGATATCCACGGTAGCCTTTTGAAATGGTCAAGAGAGAAAATACAAAATTCATCACTATTTCGGAAATGCTGTGCCCCATCTCACTTACGCCTGTGATAAGTCTACATTGAAAATCTCTTAAATCTTGATAACCTGCCATTGTAACAGTAAGAATCGATGGAACATTCTCAGACACCTGTTGCCTTATATACGTACAATCGACCCCTTTGAGTAAAGCTTATTGGTTGAACTTCTCCATAATTTGCATACAAGCAGGTATGCCAGTTTTTCTGGCTTTTCATTATATTTTTAAAACCAAGTCATATATTTAATGCTGCACATAAATTGTAATTACAGCATGATTCAAACAAAGATAATCATTATTTCAAAATAATTAAAAGCTCATAGTAAACAATCATACTTGTTAGAGATTAAAATTTTATATATAAATATGAAAGACTATAACTAATTTTAGGAACTAATTAGCATCTTCAATACATGAAATTACAGAAAATGTGAGCAAAATGAAAAAAAAAAAACTATTAAAGTATGGATTTTAGTTCATTAAAAGGCAGAGTGTTTTATATA
>JAOUZG010010951.1:6510060-6559842 GCA_026289955.1 Argiope argentata
TGTGTGTGTGTGTGTGTGTGTGTGTGTGTGTGTGTGTGTGTGTGTGTTGACTGCTCAATATTTTCCTTAGAGATTGAATGAACTATTGAGAGTTGCTTAATATTAAAAACAAATTTATTCAAGTTCCGAAATCGTACTCGTCAGTTATCAGTAGCGTACTCTATGAGAATTCTAAAATTACAGCATAAACAAAAATTCATCTAGCTGTTGCCACAAGATAAAAGAAGTTTCAAATAAATTATGCTTACATATATTTACATAAAAATGCATACAAGGTAAATCCCATTAAAATGTGTTGTTGTTTTTCAAAAAATAAGACAAAATACACTTCCTCAATTTTGAAACTAAAATTTAAAAAATTAGCGTGTTTTAAGTATATCTGACTTGGAGATATATTCAAAATTCCCCATATGAACAAAGAATGCAAGATGGATGTTTTAATATTAACTCCTTATTGTTTATCATATTTAAAAAACAGAAATATCAGTAACATTAAAGTATCCTTTTTTTTATCAACAGTATATTAATTAGGAACAGTATAGTAGGAAAGTATATTACCCAGTATGCGAACTGAAATTTCTTCATTATGATAACAGATAAAAAGAAGAGACAATCTGAAATATTAGTCCTTTACTCACTAAATTATTTTACTATAAATTTTTCAATTTTATTTTTGCATCACCAGAAAAGACAGTATACTCAGATTTTATAGCACGTTTAAAAAAAAACACTTTAACACACTCTATTGATGTACAAATTTAAAATAGATCTTATAAATTCTAAAAGTTTTAAATCGACTTTCCTAAAGCTAAAATTCCTTCAGTCTTTTTCAACTATCCAGTCTCATTCTTTACTGTTTCTTAGAGCTTACATATTGAATTCCCTAGATATACAAAAGAAATTAAGCTTTATTTCCTTAAAATACCAAAATGATAAACAAATTGAACTAAATGAAAAAAGATTTATGCATTCAATCAAAAATGAGAGCTTCTGAAATTATTCACATATTTTCTTCCGTTTAAATTCTAAAATTTCTATAAAGCTGTCAACTTTTGGATCAGAAATCTGGATGTAGTTTAATTTAATAATCTGATTGATAAACTTTTTCAGGGGGGGGGATATTTTCCACATCTACCTTAAAAACGTTCTCATTTTTATAAATTTTTAAATTTAAAATAATTTGTTATAAACAATGGATGTAGATTTTCTGTGAGTAAATTAATTCAATTTAACAGAGGATTAGCTGAAAATATCACAAAGGTACTATCTAATATCCCAAATTTTCACAAAATATGTAGGAAACGAAACTATATCAAATATTTTCTGTTGCAGCAGCTGTAAATAGTGAGGTTTTGTGAGGAATACAGTGATGTGTTTTGATACTTTCAGCTTAATTTGATACCAACAAACCCACACATTTCAGTGCCGAAACATACTCAGATAAGTCATACTAAACGTATTTGTTTAAACTTTCGATACGCACCCTAATTATAAGTCAATAGTTAAAGATAAACATGATTTACTTAAACGTAAAAGATCAACAATTCGCGCCGCCATTACGAAACTGAATAACTCAATTAGTAAAGAAACTGATTTAGAATAAAGCGTTAAACGCTTACAAGAGAAAATAAACGAACTAACTGTAGCAAACGATAAAATCCACGAACTTCTAAATGATGAAGAATATATTGAAGACATAATAGAGAGCGAAAAATATACAGAAAATGCTCATTTAGCGAAGTTTACTGTTAAAAAGAAAACAAATACGAACACCGATTTTTCTTCGCCAAGATCTGCCAGTGTAAATAGCGTGCTGCCTCCAGTAGCTGATGGTATAAATTACGTACTACTGCGTATCTGCGTCTTCAAACATAACACTAAGCCTACTAACAGTAAAAATTAATGTGTTTTGGGGCGAAATTGAAGAATTTCACAGTTTTTGGGAGCGTTTTGAAAATTGCATTGACAAAAAGGAGCGTTTATCGCTTCTTGAAAAACATGATTTTTACGAGGCTATTTAGGATGGAGATGCAAAACAACTAGTTGATGGAATAAGTATAACGACCGATACATATACATCAACAAGTGATATTTTAAAATCGAAAAATGGCAATAAGGCTAAAATAATATAAACTCCCCTCGATTATTTAAAAAACTTAGAGCCTATTAAAAATCCAACTCCATCAGCATTAAATGAGTTATATATCGATTACAATAGATGATTACGAGCGTTGGATGCCTTAAGCGAAAACACACAATCATGCGGAAGAATTTTGGCTCCAAAAATACTCCGTGTTTTCCCACATGATATAAGTCGCAATCGGGTTCAATACGATAAACATGAAAACTTGGCTCAAAGCGACATTGAAAAATTGATGAAATTTTTAGCTGAGGAAGTAGAGGGAGCAGTTACTGCAAATAACATTAAAGCCTTACTATTTTCAAATTATTCTAAAAAATCCTCTATAGAAAATTTCAATGTGCGTTCTACACTAGTTACTAAAGGTTAAAATAAATAAATAATAATAATAAAAAATCACCTTTTTATCCTTTCTGTGAAACTGCCAAAAATTGGTTTCAACATCGCAACTCTATGACGGATATTGACACATGCATACAAAAATTGAAGGCTACCAACCAATGGTTCATTAGTACTAACCATGGTCGAGCCCGCCCTCCAAAATTGCTATCGTAATGAAAAATATTGCTTTCCCAAACGCAAGAAAAAACACAATGTATCAATAAGTAAAATTCCAACTGAGGAGGTTTGTCTGTGACTGAATCTACAAACAAAATTGATATCCTTAAGTCAAATTTTGTTCATTTGTAAATTGTGCGAGTTTTCGTAACGGGTCGAACTGGGATTACAAAACCTACACGTTGCCTTTTGGATGGTGGAAGTCAATGTAGTTTCGTCTCTTCTTATCTTGTAAATAACGGAAAACTTCCAGTTATTTCAATTAGGCCTTTGAAACTTCAAGCCTTCAAGTCTCCATCTAGTTTTAGCCAAACGCGAAGATTTCAGCTATCAAGCATCTGGGACAAATCTACAGTCAACATTATTACATTCCAAAGCCTGAACAAGTATGCATCACATCCGCCTCCAAGTTTCAAGCTTCCCGAAAAACAAACGACTGAAGCTTGCGGATCCAAATGATTCACTGTCGAACTTATCAATTAAGATTTTATTCGGTTATTTTTTACATTTATCGACAGGAATGTCGTGAATTCTGAACCTATAGTCAAGCTGTCGGATTCTCTGGCCTTGTTCCCATTCGTTTTTGAGTTTTTGGGTGTATACTCAGTGGACCTGGATCATACGCAACAGTCCCTTCATTCCTACAGTTCATAATATTAAACGTTTGAGAGCGACGAAGCGCTATTATGCTTCACTTGCCGTAAAGGTAAGTATTCTTCCGCACTCAAACGGTTAATGCAGATACTTTAACTCAACCATTGGACTATGTGGTAAGCGAATTCTGGAACTTAGAAAGCATTGGCATACAACCAATTCAGAAGAAAAAAAAAAGGGGAGTTGCAACTCTGAACTCTTGACAAACTTTCAACAATTCTTTAAAATTATCGATGGTAGACGAGTTGTAAAATTACCATGGAAACTAGAAGTTAAACTTTCATCAAACAATCATGAAGTAGCAATTCGACGTTTAAATTCTATAACAAGAAAACTACACAGAGACAGATTTTTTAAACAAGAATATTCTGAACATATGCAAGATTGTATGAATAAAAAAACAAGTTAAAATCATATTATATGAAGCACGCAATAAAGAACGTTTTTTACCCCATCATGCAGTAAAGAAAATTACAAATGAAGACACTAAAAATCGTATAGTTTTCGACGCATCTTCCCATTCGCCAGGTTATCCATTTTTAAACGATGCTCTTGAAATCGGACCACATCTACTTCCCGATATCATGGCTACGTTATTGAGATTTCGTCCTTCAAAGATAGCAATTACTTGCAATGTAAGCCAAGCATTTCTGCAACTGATACTATCTGACGAAGATAGAGATGCAATACGATTTCTTTGGTAAAAGACAACGCATATTCCTGATAGAAAACTCTGCATAGATGAAATTGTAATTTACCAATTCAAGCATCTTCCCTTCGAACTCGCTTCAAGTCCATTTTTATTATCAGCTTATCTTTGTGAATTGATACAATGTACAAGCAAACGTATCCTACTGCAACTAAACACATTAAGAATAACATCTATATGAATGATTTTGTCATGGAAACATCTACAGATACTGAAGCTACAGTTCTATATCAAGAAATGCAGCAACTTACATCACATATTAGCCTACCATTAAGAAAACGGAGTACAAATTATAAGATTTAGCAAGAGATCAGGAAACAAGAAAATGTTCCATTTAAAAATATTACGCAGGGCTTAAGGGTTAAATTGGATACTGACAGAGATGTTTTTGGAATTGATGAGCAGGAAAATATTGTTCGAACATCTAAAGAACCAGTAACAAAGCGTTTACTACTAAAGTTAATTTCAAAGTTTTACGATCCTCGAGGACTATTCGCACCAGTTACAGATATTGTGAAGATATTATTCTGATACATGGCTAGGTGGTATTCAGTGGGATGAATTATTACCACCAGTTGTAGCACAACAGTGGCACAGAGGACTAGGCGAGTTACAATGCCTGAATGATATACACGTGCTAAAATGGATTGGTCCTTTACATGCTATTACCATACTAAGCATGTGACGGACCATATCATACAGTGACATACCATACGAGCGTTTTGAGACGGCTCTGTCAATGTATATGGTGCTTGCTTGCAAGTTCGTCACACAGTTGAAAATTCTACATAGGTCAATCTCATTTTTAGCTGAAATAAATTGGCTCCTCAAAAAGGTCACTCTTCCGAGACATGATTTGTTAGCCGCACAACTAGGAGCTAGCTTACTGCAATACTTTCGCAGAGAAACGAACATGAATTCTTACACAGCCATACTATGGAGTGATTTTACAGTAACTCTAAGCTGAATAAAAAGAGATCCCAACCGTTGCAAAACATTGGTTTGGAGCAGAACAACGGAAATTCTTTAATACACTACTCCAGCACAATGGCGCCTGAGCTCTGGTACAAACAATCCAGTGGATCATCTAACCCGTGGTACTTTCCCATCACAGCTATAAGCTTTGGAGTCTTGAAGGCAAGGCCCGAAATGGCTGACACAGGACCCGGAAATTTGGCCTACCAACGATTTGTCATCAGATACACAGCCATCAGTCGAAGAAGAATTACGAAAAACGGAGCTTCAATTTTTTTACGGGGCAACTTTAGAACCCACTATAAATATATGTCGTTATAGTTCTTACACAAAACTTCTTCGTGCGGTTGCCTGGATTTCTACGTTTTGTACGAAACTTCAAATTCCAGCCACATATTACTCATGAATTAAATTGTAACGAAATAAAAAAAAAGCCAAGGAATATTGCATCCAAACTGCACAGTATCAATGCTTCCCGGCAGAAATGGATGCCTTAAAAGTTGGAAGCCCTTTGCCAACAAAATCAAAAATTTCCTGTTTCAATCCCTTTCCTAAAGAGGGTTCCTTGCGCCTTACAGGAAGACTTCAATTTTATGACATTTCTTCTGATACTCATAATTCTTTATTACTTGATGGAAACCACCCCTTTGTGCGTGTTTTGATCCAGAATACTCACATACGTCTCCAAAATTTAGGTGTACGTATCCTCTTCGAGTTACATTCTGCCAATTGGATACTAAAAAGTCGTCAAGCTATAAAGCAGGTTCTTCACAAATGCTTACCTTACAAACTGTCCAAGGCAAAACGTGGAGAGCAAATTGAAGCTCCTTTGCCTTCTGAAAGAGTTGCGCCGTCTGCTCCATTTACTACCACAAGATTTGATTTTGCTGAACCTGTGAATATCCGCTGTTTGAAATCAAGAGACACAGCCTCCATAGCACTATTTATTTGTGCATTATACTATGAATTCGTGTCAGATCTTAAGACTGACAAGTTTCTCCTATATTTTCAGCGACTTATAGGCCTCAGAGGACTGCAACACACAATTTATACTGACAATGCTCCTTCTTTTCGTGCAAAAAATAAGAAACTGGTCCTGTTATGGCAAGCTTTATCATCAGTTAATATTCAATAAAATTATGCCCAAAATAGTACAATTTGGAAATTTATCGCCCCACAAACGGCTTAGTGGGGAGGCTGGTGGGAACGCCTAATAGAAATTATCAAACAATGTCTGCGAAAGGTACTTGGACGAGTACTTTTAGACGAAGAAAGTCTGACAACTGCCCTTGTTGGAATAGAAATCGTTCTCAAAAGTCGACCATTAGTCTACGAAGAGGAAAAAGACAGCTCCGCAGCCTTAACACCAGCTCAGTTCTTAACAGGACAGAAACTTACGGTTTTTATATCCAGCCTGGATAATGACACAAGGCTTAAGATAATCTACAAGCTGCAGCAGAACTTACTTGACTGTTTTTGGAAAAGATGGTCAAAAGAATGTTTTCTTCAACTGTGGTCTTTTCATCAAGTTCGTAACCAGGACAAACCTGTTGACGTCCGAGTTGGCAATACCGTGCTATTGCATGAAGACGTCCGACCACGGCACTTGTGGTAGAAGGCCTAAGTGATGGACCCACTCCAAACTCTTGATGGGAAGATAAGATCCTGTGAATTTAGGGTTAATGGTCGAAATGTAACCCACCCAGTAACTTTGGTCATCCCCTCGAGGTTGACCAGGATGGGGAGGATGTAGGAAACGAAATTATATCAAATATTTTCTGTTGCGCAGTTGCCAACAGCTGTAAATAGTTAGTTAGGTTTTGTGAGGAATAAAGTGATGTGTTTTGATACTTCCAGTCTAATTTGATACCGCTAAACCCACACAAAATGAAAGCTATCGTCAACATTTCAAAAGCTTCAAAACACCTAATTCGGGGGGAGGGTATCTTCAGCTTCCCAGAGTCTGGGGGATATCGCAAATTTAAAGGGTGAACAGATAATTTTTATTTTATTTCTAAAAAAATGAAGTTTTCAGTTCTTTTTAATAAAAATTTAATTCTAATTAATAATAAATCTATAAAGAATGTATCGAATAAAGTAAATACATTAATATATAAATTACAATCCGACTTTTGCTACATCTTTATGCTCAAATTTGATATCTATTTTAATATTTATAAATTTTTCCACGCTTTCCTAATGTCAGACTTAATCAAAAGCTTCTCCGGTAGATGCCTCTTTAGAGATAATCAGCATTTGGGTGAAAACCAAGAAAAACTTAAATCGACAGAATCATAATAGTCTAAGTCACTACAAAGTTACACACTTTTGACAAAAAATTGGACGAAATTTCTTGGGTCTCAGTAGAAAAGTAATAAAGGTTGGCAGTTTCAACTCCAGTCATTTATAAGATATGAGGCAACATGGAAGCTTTAAGTGATGGCAGCTGATTTTTCAAATAATATTGTCATATATAAATTATTTTACTGAATCGCCTTTTTTATCTGCTTATATTCATTCTAGTCTGCGTACTGATCCTATTTATAAAAAGTTAGTTTTTGTTAAATAAATAAGGAAAAAAAATATCCTTTAAAAAAAGATATTTATGTTTACAGTGAAGTTAAACGAAATCCACAAGCTTTTGCAGCTGAACCTCATCACGATTCTCTGGAAGATGTCGGTAAGTTCTAAAGATGTTAGTTCCCATCATATCGAAACGATCTCAGAATATAAAATACCAGCAAACCCAAGATCAAGTGCACCTCTAGGCCAACATACTTTGCCGCTAAATAACTTAAAAGCTTTCCACTCCTATTTCACCACTTTACATCCCTGGTGCTGAGCTATGTCGGCGCCATGGCAATATTTGGAGGCATGAGGATAACAAGCCGGTTTGCTTTCATCGTGGGCTACCAGGTCACTATTAGTACTGTAGGGAAAGATGACACATATTCCACAGTTTGAGAATAACTAGAGATAGGGTTTGAAGCAGAAGTTGAAACAATTAGAAGCTCCGATCGTCCATTTAGAGTTCAATCAATCCAATTTTACTGTTTACGAGAACGTTCTCCACGAAATAGGTCCCCCTAACCCTATAGTCCATCCAAAGGAAATGTTAAAATCTAAGCCCCCTTTCAACGAAGATTACTAAGGGAAAAGTCCTCCGATACTGGTATTCACTCAAATGAAAGAAAATAAAATCAAAGTAATAATGAAGGATAAATCAATTATAGCTTCAGCTGACTCAGGTGCTTCATATTCATTCCTTTCAGTCACGCTCTTAGATAAACCAAATTGAAAATGAAATACTGATGTGCGGCTGGATACTTTAATGCGAAACACAAGAGTTACTGTCATGATAAAATGCTTTTTTTTAAAGTTTCCTTTCAACAATCCTGACTTGGGTTGTTGGCTATGGAATAGAAGGTTGTAAGCCTTTTTCGAAGTCGGTGATATGCACCGTTTATTTTGAAGAATTCATTCAGTGTGTTCCCATTTACTAAATACAAAAAATTGAAAGCCATACTATTTCAGCAATTTTTTAGAAAAACCTCTCAAAAAAAAAGAAATCGGTAAGCTATTTGCCGTCAAAAACAAATGGGGACAATTAAACAACATTAGTGCATTTCTAATTTTCTTCATTGACATTTGACGAAATTTTTTGATAATTTTTGAATATGCTTAGAAGATTTAAAAAATGTTTACATTACATTTTCCCTATAAAATCTTATCTAAATTTAATTGATGTAAATCAGTGGAATGTACTGTTCCTTTCTACATTATAACTTTTTTTTTTGAAATAATCTATCAATAATCTATAAAGATCAACTATTTGCAAAGTAAGCTGCATGAACTTCAGTATTCTGTAAGAAAGATTCATTCCTGAGAATATTATTAATGATATTAAAATGGGGGTATTGACAAGTTCCACTAAAGAAAGGGTTTTCTCAATATATGTTCTTTTTTGTTTTTAACTCTGAAGCGAATCTTCAAAAATTAAATATGTCGAAGCATCTAATTAATTTATATATGTTCTGTTCCTTGATAAATTAAGGACTAGAATTTCAAATGAAATTTTACCTATTTTGTTTGAAAATTCTACTGTTTCAAGGAATTTTAATTTTGTAAATAAATGTTTTGTTAAAAGTTCGAAAAGTTGAAATTGTTACTTATATTTTCTCCAAAGTCATTAGTTATTGAAACCATGACAAAACAGTTTGGTTTAGAAAATAAAGACTCCAGAATAATTATTGACTGCACTGAATTTCCTATGCGGAAACCTAGCAATCCCACAGAACAGCAAATGACTTCCAGTTTTTATTAGAAAACATATTTTAAAAGATATGATAGTCATAATGCCTTCCAGAACCGTCATCTTCATTTCATCATTATACTGAGGTAGCATATCTGACAAGGAATTTTTTATTAAAAGCCATCAGATGGATGTATTAGAACCAAATGACGTGATGGCAGATAAAAGCTTTCAAATTCAACAAGAGCTAAAAAAAATTGCATATAAATTGAAAATAAGTTTTTAAACAGCTGTATTCAGTTAAATTTTACTGAAAGAATTGATAACTGCAAGATAGCCCAAATAATGTTACAGTAGAAAGAGCCATTTCAACAATTAAAATGTAAAAATATTTTGTAGGGGCTATCCTTTATACATGTTTATATAATAACAATTTAGCATTTTATATTTTTGTTGTATAATGTTCAGAGCATTAATTAACATCGAATAATTTTTGCATTTGATTTTTAGTTTTTGGCATTACAATAAAATGCATTTTGAGGTTTTACTTTTTTAGTATGAACCTTAAAGTTTTTCTTACCTCTTTAGTAATTTATATTTTGTTTCTCTTTATATTTTAGTTTCTCTTTAGTAATTTATATATTGTTATTGCTATGTAATCACATCTAATAGCTGAAAACCAAAATGGAAGGCTCAAGAAATCATTATTACTAGTTTTCTAAATACATTTGCTGATTTGTAATGGATTCAAGATAAATTTATGTCAAGCAACTGTTTCTATTGCTAGAATAAAATATCATTAGTTTCTTTGTTTAAACTAGGTCTTTTCATTGAAAATTTATTTCCATAGCAATATTTTTATATATTTTTCATTTCCAACTTCCTTGCTGCATGGATGTTTCACTTTTTCCCCCTATTTTTTTAACATACTGATTTTGAATCATAAAATTCTATAAAAGCATAAAGTGTTTCTTTCAACTCTTCTTTATATCATATTTAAATTTTATATTTGTATATATCATTTTGTTTACTCAATTTACTGTATAGTACATTTTTGTTTTATTTTATATTCGTTCATTGTAATTTTTATCAATATGACTTTTAAATTTTAAAATACATTTCAAAAATGTTCTGCTTAAAAAGTATATTGCTCAACATTATGTTTTTATTGGTGATGAAAAAAATGTTAAGTACCTAAAATGTTTCTTTTGAATAAAATTGATTTCATCATGTACTTTGACATTCTTGTCACACTATGTTTATATTCTTTGTAAGAGTCTAGAAAAAGTAATGTTGATAAAGAGTTTTTGAGTTTTTTTTAATAGGTGGGAACAAAGGAACGTTCATTTGATCATATTTTTTCAAATAATTATCATATGTATTTTATCTATATATTTTGTAATAAAAAATATAAATTAAGCCTAAATAAAAATTAAGGCATAATTTTACTTGTTAGTCCTTTAAGATTACTATAAATTAAAATGAAATAACTGATTCATAGGTTGCATAGATTTAAAAAAAATGGTATTTATACCTTTTATATTTCATAATTTGAAATCATAAACAAAATTTATTCAAAATATAAAAATTTGAGTTTCATGTTTTTTCCTCTGAGCAATTGAAAACATCAAAGTCTGAATATTAATAAAAATCAAAACTCAAGAAAAAGTATAAAAATTATTTTAAAAGAAACTATATTCATAAAATTCAGCATTCAATGATAATTAAATAAATAAACAAAATGCAATTTTTCAAAAATACTGTCAGGGCCATTTGTCAAAATGTATCTTTTGGACAAAAAGAAGGATATGGGTAAGGAAAGAATAAAAGGGTAGCAAATCAATTAAAAAGCGATATTAGCCAATTAGGCAAAAACAATAATTGCATTGAAAATAATAATTGAAATTTTAATATAAGAAATGAAATTACATTACTACGAAAGTTTGGTAATAATAATTCAAAATATTAATTTTTTAAAAAAATGAAAAGTCATTAATAATTTTTCGGTTAGAGTAACATTTAACTGCAATGCTTTCATCGGCAGACATCCCGCCATGCGCAGAACGGCTGAAAATTGAACAGAAGTTGTTTGTTTGGCACCTCACACGTGACCGTGAAATCAAGCCATTTAGTTGGGCGTTGTACTATGAGAATGACGATAGAAAAACAGAGCTACCCCATGAACCACTAATATCGGTCTATTTTAGGTCTTTTTAAGACTATTCCAAGACTTTAATAAGACTTAAGTCTCTGAAAAAAATTGCTCTTACATATCTAAATACAATTCAGGATGGTTAAGAAACTGCCAAGGCATATGCTTTCATGATGCTCAATAAAGCAGAAGGTAAGTACATAAGTATAGAGCACAAATGTCTCGCTGTAATCTAGTCAATCACTAAATTTCACTCTTTCCTGCTCGGACAAACTTGAACAGATATTGCCGATCATTATTCATTGGGCACTGAATGAAAGAATAAGATATCACCATAGTGTACAAATCTAGCCGTCGCCTGCTTATCACGACATCCGCTGCCATCTGCCAATGAAGAAAAAAGAGTGGGAAAGAGTATTTCAGTCCCAACTATTTGTTCATACGAACAGGATAAAGATTCCGAGATTATTCCAATAAAATGAAATCTTGACCAAGGTAATACAAACAGTCACTTTAAAGAAGATGGCATTCATTGTAAATGTAAACTATACGGCGTGGTGTTAATGGCTTCAAGTCGTTCCTCCATTTTTTTGGGGTGGGGGGGGGAGAAGATCTCCACCATTTTCGTTATGTTTCTACAACGAATCATCCAATAAGACGTCAGACAGAATAAGACAACGATTTTATTGGCTTCGCATACACTGATTTATTCGACGATTTGTTTTTTATTTTAAAGAATGCCCGAATCGGAAGAGTATTGTTACGAAAATATTAACCGGCGGGTACGTTTATTTCTAGTGGTGGGTGTATTCTGTGAAGACACAATCAGCAGGCCTCAGTTGAAAACAACAATGACGTTTATTAACACACGAAGACACTAACAAAAAGACGAGAAGAATACACAAACGACAGATATGTACAGTCGAGACGAACATAGGGCAGTAGACAGTAGCCCAAAAATAGCGATCGACCACAGCTCTCACAGAACAGACAGAATCCAGAGGAGAGGGGTTCTTCGGAGCTTCGCTCTACGGTCTCTCCAAACGGCTGAATGTATCACTGTTTCTCGCTTTAACGGCTAACTCATTACCACAAACCGGCTACTCCACACACTATACGTCGCTGCTTCCACAGTAGACAACAAGACTTGGCACACCGCAGTTCAACACTCGCTTGATCTACACACAACGTTGGCACTCCGCAGTTGCTTCACTATCATCTGGAAGACTTGTCACTTGTCTTCTAAAGCTCCGCTTAAAGTTCAATTCAATCAACCACACACACAATTCAAATCAACTTCAATTTGAGTCTGCCAGCCTTTTATAACTCTCGGTAGGCAGGGCCGGGAACCTTCTAGGCCAATCAGGGCGCATATCGCATTCTATTGGACGTATCGGGAAAATTCTTGAGCTTTCCAGTATTATCCATTTTGTCGCCAAATTCATTGCAAAGTCATCAAATGGTCGACAAACCCTGGCATCACTAACGCGGCACGGAAAAGAGCTGATCGTAAAACGATCTTTCTTATAATTGCACTGTTCGCGCTGGGAAACAAATTTGCAGCTTTGTAATAGTATTCCACAAGTGACACCGGGTGGTCTGACATCCGTTTCGCCTACAAAAATACCTTATCATCGAACTGGAGCCGATTTTTAAGTCGTTACCAAACTCATCGTTGGAAAATTGTGTATTGTAGTAAGTGCCGATTATCAAATTCAATACACTCTCAAGGAAACACTTTCTAGTGCATATGCACTTGAAATAGTAACATTCTTTCTGGAGGAGATCCTATAGAAATAGGGAGTCCCAAGAGTTACAAAATCAAAACAAGGATTTGCATTTCTTTCACAGGAACTGTCAAACTTTCAAAAAGTTTCAAGGCAGATAATCGAATTACATCACAATTTCAAACAAATGGCTTGACTGAGAGATTCGGTAATAGCTAGTGTGTTATACATGTACGTCAACATTGAACAGAATGATTGGGACACCAATTAAAAATCTGTTGCATTTGCGTATAATATTGCAAAACAAGAAACAAAAGTATCCGCACCCTTTTGGCTCCTTTATGGATATGAAACAGAAACAATATTGCATAATGCCATATAACTGGACATAATGTCCTTTCCTGTAAATCAAAATATGAATATACAAGCAAATGAATATTATATATATATATATATATATATATATATATATATATATATAATCACTGAATATGCAGTCCGTTTTTTTTGCAATACAGAGAAAGCTCGGGAATCGCTCGTCTTCTCATGATTGACATATAAGGGAAAAATAGAAGATGACATTGGCACACAAGATATGATGCAAAACATACACAAATCTTATGCATCAAGTGACATTGCGTGGGTTTCAATTAAATTATACTGGTAGGTTCACCGGAAAAATTGTAAAACAAATATTTGAAGCCTCACGCAAAAACTATCAGATATAACGTACGGTTGAAATATAGCGGCTACTTAACAGAAAACGAAGATGCAATTCATGTGCTAAAAATATAGCCTTACCATGATCCTTCAAATCAACTAGTGAAGAGTGCAACTGAAGATATTATTTACAATGAAATAAAGCTAAATAAATAAACTAGGAATTTAATTTCCATTCTGGGAACAAGTTTTGGGTAACATTTATCCAGAAGGTTAGAATTTAGGATATAAGGACTTCATCAATATATAATAATACATCCAAGAAACCAAAATATATCCATGAACAGAGGAGTACTATTTATCTAAGGCGGGAATACTACAATGGAAAAATTAATAAATAAAACTTATACGAAATAAATTATAGAAATTTTTATTTCAAAAGTGATTAAATGCATATAAACTGAAATGTAAAAGTTTGGATTAAAATTTCATAGTAAAAAATTTCGTACTTTTAATATTCAGAAATATGATATAAAACAAATAAAGGAACCATTTATTGACAAATCATCAAACTCATCAGAAGATTCAAAAAAACTGCATGTGTTTTGATTTGAATGTTTTATCTTTATTTTGGAAGCAACACTGTGAAAACTTCATTTTGTTCTGCCTTTCTTTTACCTTCAAAAATAAACGAAATCCGTTCCTTAATTTAATTTTCTTTAATTCCATTTTACTCACAATGATATTTAGAAAAGGAAATTATATGAAAATTTTCCAAAGAAATTGTTCCTTTTAATTTACAACTAATTTCAAACTCCTTAAAAATCTAAAAAAAGTAATCATAAAACACTTCAAATTATGCTATTCACTTACCTAAATATATTACATTAGGTGCTATTTCACTTGAATCCTCTGAATAAAAACACAAGTGATCTCTCCGATTTGGTCCTAATATATATGTAGTTATAGGCACTAGAATGAAATTAAGAAAGCAAAAATTCACACTCCATAAAGTTTTCATAAACTGCCTCAAATAGTTGAAAATTATTCACTGAATACATTTTAAACCAAAATAGTACTGTAAAATGTTAATTTAAAGCATTGTACACTTTAGTACTTACTATCGTTTAAGCAAATGCGTAGTCATAATAATAATGAATTGATTTTTATAATACATCCAACTTTTAAACAAAAATTATTTTATATCCATTTAAGAAAAAGTCAAACATATAAATAACAAATTTCAGTGAAGAAAATTGATATCAATCACCACAAAAAAAAGATGAAATCATTATGTATACTTAACATACATCTGCAGGGACCAGACATAATAATCAGGATTCAAATTAAGTGAAGTCGCAATTACATGATTTCTGTTTGTTTGTTTGTTCCAATTAAGTTCCATTTTAAAGCTACAAAAGAGCTCTTTTGATAAAATACTGAAACATCAAAATCACAGAAAAAAAATGTCACAGCACATCATTTAACTTAAAGAATATTGTTTTACATTATGTTGTGCCATTGTGACATTTTATCTCTCGCAAAATGACTATGGATTCCAAAATCAAATTGGATTTGCATTATGTATAAGTCTTATTAACATGTAAGTTAACAAGATTTGCACATTATGCACATTCAACTAGTTATGCATTTAGCACATATTTATATTGGACTGGGAATATTAGGTTCTTCAAGTTTAGAACAAACAGAATAATGACGTATTAAATTTAAGGATCATAAAAATACATAAAATAATTTTAGATTACATTAAAATTTTCAATTTTTTTTCCAAATTTTTTTTATCTAAATAAAAAAAAATTGGAAAAAATTTCTATATTTTAGATACTTGATTTTTAAAATATTTTCTATTTTAAAAAAATGAAATATGGATTAATAAAAGAAAAAACAAGATAAGTGAATTGATTTAAACAAGCTGACAATAATTCATGCTTGTTTTAACCTAAAAGAAAAATGAAAAAAGGAGGGAGAATGATGAAGATTTCATGCAATTTTTAGTTTATTTCATCATAAAATGCAGAATCTGGGGCTATTAAATTTGTCATTACAAAGCAATAAATCTTTGGTCTCATGGGAAAACCATCAAACTAATATAAATTATGACATTAATTTCATGGGCTTGATATGGTACTGATAATATATTCATTCTGAATTTTGATGGACAATGAATATACTGGAAGGTATGAAAGAAATTCATTATCCAAAGATTTATTTCTTTTGATATGTTAGTAAAAAGTTTCAGGCTACAATTACACTTATAAAGATTAAATTATCAGATTATACTTTACACTTTTTATAACTCCTAGTATTTTATAGAATTTGTGCACAAGAAAATTTCCTTTTATTTCTTTTGAAGTGTTCTCTGATTATTACAGAATGTTACAAATAAAATAGTTGCATGATTAATTAGCATGTATTCAACAGTATTGATCTGTTTTTTAATGATACAATATTTTTTATTAACCAACTCTTCAATTATATTTTAGTGAAAAAGAAATATATTCTGTTCCACATAATAATAAATACTCATACCTTCTATCTTGCCAGATTTAACATCCTTCCATTCATCCTCATTTGCACTAAAGAAGTTTCCAACACATAATAAGTACTAAAAAAAATTATGATTAGAAATGCAAAGAAGGCCACTTTTTATTATGTAGAAAATTGGTTCGCTAATGTCATCAACATATTCAATGAGAGAGAAAAAATAGTCTACTGATTATCACTTACCTCTGTTATAATCAAATAAATTCTAATCTGTTTTTGACCATACCTATATATGATATTTTGTACGAAAATTCTAGTTTTAACTAGCCTCTTTCATGCTTAGAAACAATTGTAAGTAAGATGTTTAAAAAAAGACATGAGGCTAATAGACAAGCCAAGTAAGTAAAAAGTTGTGTTAGTTCTCAAGAATTAGAATTGGTGTCTTTTGACATCTTATTTTAAAAATATGCACAGTTAACATTATAAATAACAGAATAATATGTGAAAATAAATAAAAATATATAAGTTAGCGATAACAAGTTTTTTAGATCAAAAGTTTATTTTCATAAAGCTGAGTTTATTTTCTAAAGAAACATCAGAAAGTAATCATGCTTGAAGAATGTTTATTTTTACATGTAGCAAACAGGAGAAAAACATAATTCAGAGAATTAAGATTCAAGAAACAGGTCAGCAACAATAATAATAAAACAATTTAATGAAAAAAAATGTACATGTTCTCAAACTTCTGAAAAACTTACAGATTATGCCAGAATTTTTAAAGTAAGTACTTACATTTCTAAAGCAAATTGTTTATGTGATCAGAGAAGTGCAGAAGTAGAGATGGAGATAATCTATTTTTTATCAGATGAAAAGCATAATGAAGATATAAAGATAATTTATACTGCTTTTTTTTAAATTTTTAACCTCATGAGACAACAACAAAAAAGATTTTTTGGCAACCTTGGCAAATGAACAGATATGAAATGTTAAAAATCAAACATTTTCTAATTGCAAATTTCTGAATGGCATGGAAACAGATGGAAAGTTGCATTAACATACAGCTTATGTGGTGGTGGTGGGATTTCAATTTCTTCAGGTTTTATTTACATAACAAAAAATAATGCATATGAATGATATACACTAAAGTGACAAAAGTCATGGGATGACTGTTAATATCGTGTCGGTCCTCCTTTTGCCCGGCGAAGTGCAACAACTCGACGTGTCATGGAGTCCACAAGTCGTTGGAAGTCCTCTGCAGGAATATTGAGCCATGCTGTCTGTATAGACGTCCATAATTGTGAAAGTGTGGATGGCGCAGGAGTTTGGGCACGAACGGACCTTTCGATGATGTCCCATAAATGCTCGATGGGATTCATATCGGGCGATCTAGGTGGCCAGATCATGCGCTGGAATTGTCCGGAATGTTCTTCCAACCAATCGCGAACAGTTCTGGCCCAGTGACATGGCGCATGGTCATCCATAAAAATCCCATCGTTGGGTGGGTACGTGAAGTCCATGAATGGCTGCAAGTGATCTGCAAGCAGCTGAACATAACCATTTCCGGTCAATGATCGGTTCAGTTGCACCAGAGGACCGAGTCCATGCCATGTAAAAACAGCCACCACCAGCTTGAACAGTGCCTTGCTGACAGTTTGGGTTCATGGCAGCATGGGGTCTGCGCCACATTCGAACTCTACCATCAGCTCGTAACAACTGAAATCGTGACTCATCTGACCACGCCACGGTTTTCCACTGGTCTAAGGACCAATCGATATGCTCACGAGCCCAGGAGAGTCGCTGCAGGCGATGGTCGTGCCGTCAGTAAAGGCACTCAAGTCGATCTTCTGCTGTCATAGCCCAGGGAAGACAAATTTCGCCGCACAGTCCAATCGGACACGTCCCTCGTACGTCCCACATTGATTCCTGCAGTTATTTGACGAAGTGTAGCGTGTCTATTAACATTGACCATTCTACACAGACGTCGGCGGTCTCGGTCATTAAGTGCAGGTGGTCGCCACTGCACTGTCCATGATGGGATGGGATGCCTGAAATTTCATACTCTCGGCACACTCTTGATACTGTGGATCTCGGAATGTTGAATTCACTAACGATATCCGCAATGGAATGACCCATGCGTGTAGCTCCAACTAACATCCACGTTCAAAGTCTGTTAATTCTCGTCGTGCCACCATAAATCACGAAAAACCTGTTCACATGAATAATTTGAATACAATTGAAAGCTCTGGAAAACGAACTGCGCATTTATACTTTTTCGCTGTGATACTACTGCCATCTGTATATTTGCATATTGCTATCCCATGACTTTTGTCACTTCAGTGTATATATATCTTTAAATTAGGAAAAAAAACTAACATAATTTAAATGTAAAAAAAATCATAAGTACCCACATTATTTCATATTTAAATACAGCATCTTATTAAGACAGATCAATCCTGAATTTTGAAAAGAAAAGAAAATGGTTGTTACCCTTTTTAGATGATATTATGATATTTTTCTTTTTCATAACTTAAAGGCATCAAATTTAAGTAAATAACAAATTAAATAATTCTCACCAATTCAATACCTTGATTTGTATACACAATATCATCAAATATGAAAATAAATCGAGAAGAAAGAAGAAGTTTTATAAATTTTTTATTCATATGTCTTCATTACTCACTAAATAAGTATGTTATAATAATAGAACGAAGACCTTTTCAGAGATTTATATGCAATTTACTACTACATAGTTGAATATATAAATTTGTCCAAGAAAATTATTATTATTATTATTCAGAGTTAAAAAGGAAGAGCAATCTAGAAAACATTCTGATAGTCACAAACAATGAAGTGAGGAGATCAAATTAAAATCATACCTCAAAAGGGCCTTTCTTTTGATGAAGTGTTGCAACTTTGGTAAAGAGTGTTTTGAAATGACCTTCAACGTCACCAGAAACCAATCTTTAAAAAAATTACAAAATTTTGAAACAAACGGTAATAAGTAATTTTTTCAAAATATAGTATTATAAATAATTCATCAAAAACCAATATAAATGTATATATAATAATTTACTATAATGAGTGACACAGAAAAATTACGGAAATATTTGCATAAAAATAGTCCTTACTTAAAAAAGGTTGAATACAAAACATATAGACTTACAAGACTAAAATTCTAAAACGTCTTAATAAACATAAAATTATATGAGGCTAATTGTATAAAATATCTTGTAATAGCAACATAAAATATAAGCAAAAATTTACGATACAAGATGTTAGGAATGGCATCGTTCCATCCATCAATGTGGAAGCAGTGATGTCAATTGATGTCAGCAGTTTCTGTTTGACTATCAATTTAGTTTTGCTTAAAAATTTCGTATTTGTAACGTACATAAATATTATTTCGCGTTTGTAATGAATTGTGCGTGTGATTATGTTTCATCATGTCTGTTTTTTTGGCCCATATTTATCAAGGTTGTTAAAACAAGACATCGGGTAAATGTAAGAAATTTTAGCCACCCATTAAGAGGCCATCTTGACAATTAGTTGATATTTTGATTCAAAAATGGATATAATAGAAGTAAAAACACATAGAAAGGGACATAGAATACCGTTTATTGTTTGTGTGAAAACAAAACTGAAGATGAAATAAATAGGGAAATTTCTGATTTTAAGAAGCTTTAGATTATGAAATTCACTAGCCTGAAAATGTGCCAAGCAGAAATAATAGATCTTATTGTAAGAAATGCAACTCCTGAAAATATCTACGAAGAAGGATTTTTGTCCACTGAAACATGGAAAGACAAATATTCTGAACTGTGTTCGCAAACCGAACAACAATTTTTGAAAGATTTGATAGCTAAAGAATTCTTTCAAAAGAAAAAATTCGTAACCCAAATATGGAATTGAAGAAGTTCTGTGGAGATGTAAAAGAGTATTTAACATTTTGGAACCAACTTCAAAACATACAAGATGGCATGAGAATCCCAAATGAAAATAATTTTCAGTATCCCTAGCAAGCCATTGCCTTTAAATCAAAAACGGCTCAAATAATGAAAATTTTCTGTGAAACAATGGAAAACTGTCCAAGTTGAGACGAGAGATTTACTAGTACATACTGTTATGGTTCAATGATGAAAGTTCAATATGGCTAGAAAAAGTAGAAAGCTCGCTGGGCAATCAACACTTCAAACACAAAAATCGACTGAATAGTTCCCACCTCTTTCAATTATATAGGTCTCTCTCTCTCTCTCTCTAATCTGCTATCGATGTAACAAATACAAGACACTTGAACATTGATGCTCCAACATTAAATGATGGGTTAGAAACAAAAATTATGGCTCTAGAGAATAGAAAAAACAAAAAAAAAGTATGATGATTCCTTAAGTCCATTAGTGGAATCTTGTTTGGGAGAAGAAATATTAGAAGTTTGTAAAAGAAACATGAAAAATCTACGTAACTGCATATTATAATGAATTTTCTAAAACAAGAAATGAAAGCTGAAGCTATGGTCGAAATAGCACAGAGTGATTCCGCATTTAATTCGAATCAAATGAAAAGAGAAACTGTTAATAAATTAGCTAAATGACCTCATCATCTCAATGAAGATATAATAAAAGCAATAGTGATTGCGAATTTACTTTGTCTTTTACAACAAGAATCATTCTTTAAAAAATCGTTTTGGAGCAAGAATGAAAGAAGCAAGAGCAGATGAAAAAAGAAAACTTTTGATGAAAAATAATATCTGTTTTTCAGACTTTCCAGTTGATCCCTTTTGCAAGTGCTTTAAAGTGAAAAATTCATTCAAATTTGAATGAATTTTTCATAACAAATCTTTGGACAAATACAAACAGACAAAATAGAATAGACTTTGAACAAAATATTGTTCAAGTAATCATTATTATTTACAGTCTACGAACCCCACAGAATATGTTTGAAATAAATGCAATTAGCTTTAGCTTTTTATATAGCAAATGTTACATAGAAAATGTGTTTTTAATAACTCTAACTATAAAAATATGAGCAAAAACAAAAACTCATTTCTCAGAACTTTCATATATTTTGAACCACATAATTGAAGACGGAGAGTAAATCAAATAAGAAGAAAAAATGTTATTTGGAAAGAGCGAGATGAAAAACCAAATGAATGCTTATAAATTATTAATTTCCGTTTTAGACTTTTCATATTTCCTTCACATTGAAGCATTCTCGGAAAGGAGACTAAGCGGCTCTAGGATTTGACAGTTTTTCAAATCTGACTTTTTTTAAAAAATAGTTTTTAAAAGTAAGTTTGTCACATTTTAGATTTTTAAAGTAAGAAAACCGTTTTAAAGATTTCATATTCTTATGTAAAAATTAATTTTAAACTTATTTGATTTGCTATTCATTCTTTGCAACAGGCAGCAAACATATTTTCCAACTTTGTGAATAGTGTTGACCAGTGGTTCTCCATTGCGCATCTGCGCCTTCGCACGTAGAAAAGACGTATCTAATCGATTTATTTTATGTTAGTACATATATATATGTATATATAACCGTTCACGAGTCACGACAGGTTCGGTTAATAGTGGAAACTGGAAACAAAAATTTGAAGTCGCTATGCGGTGCCACAATCCTAACAACAAACTGTCATTAAAATATTATTTAGCGCTACGTGCATCAGCAGAAAATTAAGAATAAATAATCTTGTATTCCTGAACGTTTTCATGTCATCTATTAAAATATCTTTGTATACATGTTTTTTCGAGTTGGCAACCGGAAATTGTTTGTTAAAAAAAATAGGTGTTCTTTTTATCTTCCCTTTTTCTTTCTTCTTGGAATAAAACAGTTGTGTTATGAAAGAAGTCGATGTGATACCAAATTATTTAATTCCTATTTCTCACATATGGATTGAAAGTCATCAGTATTCCACAGCGGGTAATCTTGGATGTCAATTGTGAATGTTGTGAAGCTTTTTTTTAATCAAATGCGCTTAATTACGAGGAACGTTAAAAAAAATTAGTACGCTATCACGTTATCTGTTCATTATGACTAATGATTACAACCAATCTGTTTAACAAATTATAAAAAAATTGTAAGCTCTTTAGAAAATCTCCCGTGAGAAACACCATTCTTCAAATTATATCCCAAAGAAAAGGGAATGGAAGTAAATTTAATTCTTGACTTCAAAACAAGGTGAAATAGTACGGAGGACATGATTGGAAATTTCTAGTACTAAAAAGAATGTGTTGTTTTGCCCTTGAATGATATTGGTTCTTCTTATATGAGAAATGAGGCTGAATATCCTAAACTTTTAGAAATCCATAAAGCCTTGGAGACGATTCGTCTAGAAGCTGAAGACTTAGGGATACAAGATGCCAATGTATTAGTACAAGTGATGGTATGTTTAAATTTTTTGGTTCACTTAACAGAAATCGAAACACTGAAATGAATTTGAAATTATTAGCTCTTTAAAAGAAAGAATTCAAGAAAGAAGACACTTAGAATTAGCAACTCTTTTGTTGTACTTGCAAAATCCACAAAACATTTATAGTTCAGCGAAGAAGACTAGTGTTCTTTCTTTAGCTTCAAAGACCGAAATTATTAAGTTATCTGGAAAGATATTGTCTAGAATATTTCCAAATTCATATGTGAAAATTGATTCTGATGAAGAGTTGAAGAAAATTAATTCTAATGAAAGAAACTACTCATCAGAGAAATGATTTTTTTAAAGAAGCCGTAGAAAAATCAATTTATAAGTTTCTTGAAGACATTGAAGAAAAGTTATAATGTGGTACCCTTTTTAAGGCTTGAGCGCAAATGACACCCTCTAATGAGTTATCACTAATAAGAGAGCGCAAGTGACACAGAACCACCGGGGCGACTTAAGTGGACTTTTTTTTTTTTTTTTTAAATAAATGAGCAGTTGTATTTTATTTGATTTCAAGGATGGTGTACTCATATGCATTATAATTAAAATGAATTTTCTGTCAAATTTCAGAGTATTTCTCCTTGACTTTATTTGTTTTGAATTTATTTCAGGATCTTTGAGATCCATCTTTTCTTTTCGTTGGCTAACTGACTAACAAGTCAACAATCCACAACTAACATAAGAAGAAGAAAAGCCTTTTACAAGAAATGTCAATGTTATTCTTTGCATTGACAAAATGATTCGACATTGACCTCACCCTTGACCTTAAGCCGAGGGAATAACATTGTTTTGTAGAGATTTCTCTGCATTTTCGTTTACTGTCATCTATATTTTTTCAAATATAGATGACAGTAAACGGATGAAAATCAGATTTTCTTGCCGTTGGATCTTTGAAGATGCCAGTTTCTGTGCACATTTTTAAAGTGTAGAAATAAACAAATGCCGTTTTTAAAAACTAAAAATACAATTTTTTCCAGCTATGATAAATATTTATTTATTGCCATTTTTGAATTATTCAAACTGAGTTCCATCTATAGTCTCTGTACGTGTCAATTAAAACAAAAAAATTGAACGTAATTTATAAAATATAAAAAGATAATATTAATTCTGTGGCTTCCATTTTTTTATTAATTTAATATTTCTAAGTGAAAGAAAACATTTATGAGTTCTTATTTTAAAAACGTCCATGGTAAATAAGAGGTATATAACTATTCGAATTCTCCCACGTGAAATTTTCTGAAAACGCATTTTACAAAAAAAAAAAAAAAAATGCTTGATAATTGTGAAATGAAGGCAAATGAAAAGAAGAGGGGAAAAAATACCACATTACGAAGATTGTAGTATGGAAGATCTTGTACGAAAATGAAAGGGAAAACTAAGTGTAATAACACAATGATCAGATATGCTACGTTCAAAACTTTAGCGGTGTATTGAAAAGTATTGTAAAGTTTATTAGATGTTTGGTTAATTTTTTATAAAGAACAAGCATCGAAATTAAGATGCTCAAAAATTTAAGGAACACTGTTCATAGAATAGCGAATATAGATTTGCAACTAAAATGGTACATTTTAATTTCTACATGTCGCAACTTCTCGAAATAAACGAAGAAAAAATAGTATCTGCAAAAAATTCTTATGAACAGATACATGGTAATATTATGAGAAATAATTTGCTTTTATCAGAATGTTGCTATAATTCAATCTTCAGAAATAAAACACTAAGGAATCATTCCGAATAAAATCCACACTTTATATCACTCGCGTCTTACATCGTCTGAGCGTACTCTCTTCAGACAGGAAATCCATCAAATATCGGCTCTCGCCTAGTGCCTCCATTACTTACGATTGGGCAAAAGTAAACAGCTGCACGGAGAGGATATCCTTCACCAGAGTATCCTCCCAGTGAGTTGGCGAACGATATTACATTATGAAAATATACTAAATTATAGCACAACAAAAATAATATGATGACACAATGTATACAAAAGTGAAAGACGCTGTTAACATTACAACAATTTGCCTAATTAACAATAATTAAAAAATACATTAATACACAAAACTTAAATTAATACTCATAATGAAACATGAAATTCAAAATTTTGCCAAAATGTATAAACGGGTCAAATTAAATTTTGATTTAAGAAACAACTATGTTATGAATTATTCCAAAACTTTCGGAAATCTGACACGTCGTCTAGATTTAGTTTGAGGAAAGTGTACAAATTTGTTTATGTGATGTTATGTCACTTTTATCCTGCTTTGGTTTACGCACTTGAGGAACAGAAGGAACATCATTATCGTCATTCAAACAAAACGCTGGTTTGACTTGATCTATTGACGCATATTTCTTTTTTCTATTCACAAGAATTGTGAAAACTGTGTCACTTCGTCTGAGGACTACATGAGGACCAGTGTAAGCTTGTGAAATTGGTGGTTGAACGCTATCAACTCTCAGCAACACATGTTAACAAGTTTTTATTGCAATTGGAGCAAATATAGGATTTCCTCCGTGAGCAGTTGACATTGGTTGCAAAGACCTCATTTTATCCCGTAGCATTACGACGTATGTTGGATTACATGTAGAAATCTTGTCAGAAGAGAAAAGATCAGATGGCAGTCCAAGATTTGTCCCATACATCAATTCCGCGCATGTCCCAATGTAGCCTGTATGGCATTCTGAACAGCTAAACACGTACCAAGAAGAACAATTGGTATGATACAGGGTGTCCAAAAAAATTCCCGTACTGATGATTTGTGAATTTATTTTACAAAAACAATAGGTTTAAAAAGAATTATTTTTATGCCAATGATAAAAAGCACTTTTAACATAACTAAGGAAAAAATACATTTATAATAAATGTTCAAAATGTCAACTCCTTTCTTGGAGACAAAGTTGAACTCGTTTGCGCATGTTTTTCGAAACGCGTTTTAAAATGCTAGGAGTGATTTCTTGTATCCTTTGGGTAATTGCGATTTTCGAATAATCTATTGTTTGAGGATCACCTTCATAAATTTTGTCCTTTAAATATCGCCACAGAAAAAAATCCAGGATGGTCAGATCAGGGGATCGAGGTGGCCAAAGATTTTTTGGGATAAGTCAATCGCCGAAAAAAGCTTCAAGCATGTCCATGGTTTCATTACTCGTATGGAAAAATTTATTATACTTGAAAAAAAAATCACGGAAAATGATTTTTTAAATTTGGAGTACGAGAACTTTTTGGACACCCGGTATCATCCCACCTAAATGTCTCATGAGCTTTAATTGCCCTTTTGAGGTGGTGATGCATTCTTTAGATAAGTCCATTGGCCTTTGAATGATAGGGACAGCAATGAATCCGGCTAGTTCCAAGATTATTCAATTCTTGGAAAAGATTAGATTCAAAGTTTCTACCTTGGTCTGTTGTTATGACTACAGGACAACCTAAACGAGATATCCAGCCAGATAAAAGAGATCGCCAATCGTTTCAGCAGTCATGTCTGCTGTAGGTATTACTTCCATCCATCTTGTAAATCGGTCAATTATTGTGAGACAATAACTTTTACCATTCGACGGAGGAAAAGGACCTATGAAATCGATGTGTATAGGCGAAAATCTGGCATCAGGTAAGGCAAACGTACCAAGTGGCGATTTTGTATGTCGATGAATCTTTGATCTTTGACAGGGTTGACAAGATTCCACCCACATTTTTATATCCCTCTTGATTTTAGGCCACACAAAACGTCGCGTAATCATTTTTGTTGAGGTAGCAATACCAGGATGAGAGAAACTATGCAGGTGTTTAGAAACCTGTTTGCGGTAATTTTTGGGGATGAAAGGTCGAGGAACATTTGTGGAAACATCGCAGGTAAGCGTGATATTTTCCAAAGGAAAATATTGCTGTTTCGATATTAAAGATGTTGTATTTGATTGAAGAAATTGTTTGAGTTCATCATCTACTACTTGAGCTGTTTCAATGTCCTTATAATAGAGAGAGCTTTTCTAGGAAATGGAGTCGATTTCAATCCAGGATAAGGCTTCAGCTACCGAATTTTCTGTAACCGGAACATGCAAAATATCTGTACAAAATAACGAAATAAAATCCAAGTGCTTCAATTGACATGGACTGCATTTGTCAGCTTTCTGTTGAAATGCGTAAATAAGAGGCTTTTGATCGGTATAAATTTCAAAGTCTCTTCCTTCCAACATGTGCCGAAATCGTTTTATCATCGCAGAGACGGCTAAGAGTTCTCTATCGTACGTTGACCATTTCTTTTGCGAAGAAGTCAGTTTCATTGACAAGAATGCCAGTGGCTGCCAGGTATTATCACTAAATTGCGTTATTGCACCACCAACAGCGAAATCGGAAACATTAACCCAAATACTTACTGTCGCATTTGGTCTTGAGTGATGTAATAAAGTTGCATGTGCAAGAGCTTCCTTGAACTGTTCAAAAGCTTTCTTGGTCTCATTTGTCCATGAAAGGTCTTCTAATTTAGTGTTAACTGTTTTCTTTGAACGTGTTTTATTCATTATGCCTTTGAAGAATTTTACTAAGGGAGTAAGTACACGGGCAGCTTGTCAAATGAAGTGTCCATAGTAATTTAACATGCCAAGAAAACGACGTAACTGTGTGATAGTGGATGGTCTAGGAAATGTTAAAATAACATCTACTCTATCAGGTAAAGGTTTTATTCCAGCCTCACTAACTTGAAATCCTAAAAATTCTAATGTGGGTACTCCTAATATGCACTTGGATGGATTAATAGACAATCCGTACTGATCCAAACGCTCAAAAAGTAATCGCAGATGTTGTAAATGCTCTTCCTCAGAAGATGAAGCAACTAAAATATAATCGATGAAAGCGTACAAAAAATTTAGTTCTCTTAGAACTTCATCAACAAAACGCTGAAAAGTAGAAGCGGCGTTGCAAAGACCGAATTGCATTCTAGTACTTTCATACAGTCCAAATGGAGTGATTATGGCAGTTTTATGAATATCATCTTCGTGAATAGGTATTTGATGATAAGCTTTTATTAAATCAATATGTGAAAAAATTGTTTTGCCTTGTAGCTCTGAAGTAAAATCTAAAATGTTAGGAATAGAGTACTTGTCCTTTTTAGTTTTGGCATTCAAAGCACGATAATCTCCAACAGGTCTCCAATTATTACTATCTTTTTTGGGAGCTATATGTAAAGGAGATGCATAGTTACTTTTAGAAGGTCTAATATGGCCCAAATCAAGCATATGCTGAAGTTCTGCTTTTGCTGCTTTTCACCGATCAGGGCTCTAGGCTTGGCAAAAAAAGGTGGACCAGAAGTTTTAATATAATGTTTCACATTATGTTTGATTTCTTTAGAAAAGGGTGGAGGTTTAACAATTTCAGGAAACTCTCTTTTAACATCGTAAAACGCACTCTTGCCTGAAATAAGTTTAATGGAATGAATGTTAGGTGGTAGAAGCTTGCAACGAGTATTTAATTTAGTAGCATTACCTATTAATTGCCTGTTCCGAAGATTAGGGGAAATATTAAAATATAAAAAATCAGCTCCTATTATAGGCACCGAAACAGATGTAATAAGAAATGGCCATCGAAATACTATTCTTAAATTTTAATTTTGAATCAAAAGTTTCTTACCGTATACATTGATGGAATATGTGTTCGTCGCCTACAGTTGCTGTATACAATTCTGTTTCTTTTTCTCGGCAAATGATGCAGGGAGCACACTAACATCAGATCCTGTATCGATGAGAAAAGAAACGTTTGATGATCTGTCCTTGATAAATAAGCGACGCGAAACATGAGGCAGCGAGGAGGTTGTCACTTTTATTCCTCGCCCGAGGAGTTTTTTGAAAAATTGCATGGATAAATGCATTTCGTTGCTGCTTCTTGGAATTTCCTGTGGTACCAACATAAAGTAGGGTCTTTAGGACGGGAAAATGAACGGTGACGTGGACGGAAGCGACTTCTGAAATTTTGCTTCTTGCATGCAATCGAAAGTTCGTCGATTCGCCTATTAAGTCTTTCGATTTCCTGAAGAATTCGATTTTCGCCGGTTGAAGTCATTACAATAGCCGACAGAGACGCATTCGAAGAGTTCACTTCGATTATTCGATCAGCAATTTCTGCGGCTTTTTCCACAGTTATTGGTGTTATTGATGCCAAAATAGTTTGTACAGATGTTGGCATTTGTTGCAAGAAAAGTTCCAGCAAAAGTTCTTTCGGAACGTTGCGTGAAGCGGCACGACGATTCATAGTCCTTAGTAGTTCTGAAGGTTTTCTATCTCCTAATTCCTCACCGGAAAGCAATTTCCGTATTTCTTGTTGCGAAGACTCTCCGGATCTTTGAATAAGATGCGTTTTAATTGAGGTATATGGGTCTGCTGCATCAGGATTTATGATGACATCCCATATGATAGTTGCGGCTTCCGGAGTAGGAGTACCCACGGCTAGGAGTACCCACATTAGAATTTTTAGGATTTCAAGTTAGTGAGGCTGGAATAAAACCTTTACCTGATAGAGTAGATGTTATTTTAACATTTCCTAGACCATCCACTATCACACAGTTACGTCGTTTTCTTGGCATGTTAAATTACTATGGACACTTCATTTGACAAGCTGCCCGTGTACTTACTCCCTTAGTAAAATTCTTCAAAGGCATAATGAATAAAACACGTTCAAAGAAAACAGTTAACACTAAATTAGAAGACCTTTCATGGACAAATGAGACCAAGAAAGCTTTTGAACAGTTCAAGGAAGCTCTTGCACATGCAACTTTATTACATCACTCAAGACCAAATGCGACAGTAAGTATTTGGGTTAATGTTTCCGATTTCGCTGTTGGTGGTGCAATAACGCAATTTAGTGATAATACCTGGCAGCCACTGGCATTCTTGTCAATGAAACTGACTTCTTCGCAAAAGAAATGGTCAACGTACGATAGAGAACTCTTAGCCGTCTCTGCGATGATAAAACGATTTCGGCACATGTTGGAAGGAAGAGACTTTGAAATTTATACCGATCAAAAGCCTCTTATTTACGCATTTCAACAGAAAGCTGACAAATGCAGTCCATGTCAATTGAAGCACTTGGATTTTATTTCGCTATTTTGTACAGATGTTTTGCATGTTCCGGTTACAGAAAATTCGGTAGCTGAAGCCTTATCCTGGATTAAAATCGACTCAATTTCCTAGAAAAGCTCTCTCTATTATAAGGACATTGCATGAGCTCAATTAGTAGATGATGAACTCAAACAATTTCTTCAATCAAATACATCATCTTTAATATTGAAACAGCAATATTTTCCTTTGGAAAATATCACGCTTACCTGCGATGTTTCCACAAATGTTCCTCGACCTTTCATCCCCAAAAATTATCGCAAACAGGTTTCTAAACACCAGCATAGTTTCTCTCATCCTGGTATTGCTACCTCAACAAAAATGATTACGCGACGTTTTGTGTGGCCTAAAATCAAGAGGGATATAAAAATGTGGGTGGAATCTTGTCAACCCTGTCAAAGATCGACATACAAAATCGCCACTTGGTACGTTTACCTTACCTGATGCCAGATTTTCGCATATACACATCGATTTCATAGGTCCTTTTCCTCCGTCGAATGGTAAAAGTTATTATCTCACAATAATTGACCGATTTACAAGATGGATGGAAGTAATACCTACAGCAGACATGACCGCTGAAACCATTTGTCGATCTCTTTTATCTGGCTGGATATCTCGTTTTGGTTGTCCTGCAATCATAACAACAGACCAAGGTAGAAACTTTGAATCAAATCTATTCAAAAAACTGAATTACATTCTTGGAACCAACCGGATTCATTGCTGTTCCTATCATCCAAAGGCCAATGGACTTATCGAAAGAATGCATCGGCACCGCAAAAGCGCAATTAAGGCTCATGAGACATCTAGGTGGGATGATATTATACCAATAGTTCTTCTTGGTATGCGTTCAGCTGTTAAGAATGACATACAGACGACATGCGCAGAATTGGTGTATGGAACAACTCTACGACTGCCATCTCATCTTTTCTCATCTAACAAGATTTCTATATGTAATCCTACATACGTCACGATGCTACGGGATAAAATGAGATCTTTGCAACCAGTGTCAACTTCTGCTCATGGAGGAAATTCTATATTTGTTCCAACGGCATTAAAAACCTGTCCACATGTGTTTCTTAGAGTTGACAGCGTACAACCACCACTCTCACAACCTTATACTGGTCCTCATATAGTCCTCAAACGAAGTGACAAAGTTTTCACAATTCTTGTGAATGGTAAAAAGAAATCTGTGTCAATAGATCAAGTCAAACCAGCGTTTCGTTTGGATGACGATAATAATGCTCCCTCTGTTCCTCAAGTGGGTAAACCAAAGCAGGATAAAAGTGAGCTAACATTGCATCCAGAAAAACAGATTTGTAAAACCTTTCCTCAAACTAAATCTGGAAGACGTGTCAAATTTCCTAAGTTTTGGAAAAATTTATAACTTAATTGTTTTTTTATATTATTCAAATTATAATTTGATCTGTTTATATATTTTAGCAAAATTTTGAATTTCATGTTCCATTATAAGTATTAATTTAAAAATTTTATGAATGTATCTTTTGATTATCGTTGATTACGCGAATTGTTTTATATAACAGAATCTTTCTCTGTTGTATATATGGCATGTCACCATATTATTTTTGTTGTGCTATAATTTAGTATATTTTCATAATGTAATATCGTTCGCTAACTCACTGGGGGGATACACTGTGGTGAAAGATATTCTCTCTATGCAACTGTTTATATTGCGCAATCGTAAGTATCGGAGGCGCCAGGCGAGAGCCGTGTCTGATGTATTTCCTGGCTGAACAGGATTCGCACAGATCATGTAAGAAGCGCGTGAAATAAAGTATGTGATTTTAATCGGAATGATTCCTTAGTGTTTTACTTCTGAAGATGAAATTATAACAACCTTCTGATGGAAATCAAATTATTTCCCATAAGTCTTTCGATTTCCTGAAGAATCCGTTTTTCACCGGTTGAAGTTATTGCATTAGCCGACAGATATATTCGAAGAATTCACTTCAAGGATTCGATCAGCAATTTCTGCGGCTTTTCCCACGGTTATTGGTGTAATTGATGCCAAAATAGTTAGAACAGAAGTTGGCATTTGTCGCAAAAAAGTTCTTTCGGAGCGTTGTGTGACGCGGCACGACGATTCATTGTACTTATTAATTCTGAAGGTTTCTATCTCCTAATACTTCACCAGAAAGCAATTTTCATATTTCTTGTAGCGAAACTCAAAAGGTCTTTGAATAAGATGAGTTTTAATTGCAGTATATGGGTCTACTGTATCGAGATTTATGATAACATGCCATATTATAGCAGCGGCTTCCGGCGACAAATTAAATGTGATGCAGTTAAATTTCGTTGCACTTTCGGTACACCAAGCTCAAAAGTTCTTTCACAGATAGCAAATCAGAGATGTAGATCGCTGATATTGTAGGGAAGAATTCTTACAGCGCTTACTTCAGCCATGCTGAGAAAACGAAAGCGGTAGTAGCGAATATTTTTTATTCCCCGTTTTATAGAATTCTTATCCAAGTCGCCCTTATAAGAAATAATTTGCTTTTATGAGAAGGCTGCTTATTACTTTTATTTCCATCTTCAGAAATAAAACACTAAGGAATCATTCCGATTAAAATCCACACACTTTATATCACTCGCGTCTTACATCGTCTGAGCATACTCTCTTCAAACAGGAAATCCATCAGACAACGGCTCTCGCCTGGCGCTTCCATTACTTACGATTGCACAAAAGTAAATAGCTGCACGGAGAGGATCTTTCACCAAAATATGATACCAACAAATTTTTCGAATGCAATGGCTATGTTGAAGATTTACAAATGTTTAAAGGTCAGAAATGCGAACAGTTTCGTTTGCCGATAATTCAAGAATGCCTACTTTTCTAGCCATCATGGCCAACGAATATGATGCGTGAAAAAATTTGATTTGTAAGATAGTTTAAAAGAATACGTATAAAAAAATTGAGGTAAGTTACAACATGAGATTGTAAATAGTATAATAATAAAAGATACAAATATAAAATATGATTTATTTTATAATTCTATCACATAATATTGTTTTTAATTTCAAAAATATCCAATCGTATTAGTAAAGAGTGTTTAAGTGATGTTAAAAAGTTTTGGCTCCTTTTTACTAAATAGCATATTTCAATTTCGGCACTTTTACTAAAAATAAAATATTTCGATTTATTTTAACATTTTTTTAACTTACAAATTCTTAATGAAAAAATTTTAAGTTAACAATTTTTAAATAATTAATTTAGTCCATTAAATAATTTCAAATTATTATTTGTGCTAGTAATAAATTTATTTACTTAATTTTGAACTTTAGAAACTTAAGTAAGATAATAATACTAATTTAATTATTTTAATATTTTAAACTACAATTTAAATCTAGTTAATTAATGCATGATCAAATGACTACAAAAAGAATATTAAGTACAGTTCAGAAAATTTTTGATATTTTAAGATTGCTCTCAATAACTTATCACCTAAGATTTAAATACAACAAAAATGGAATCTAAATTTAAGTTGAGGCTCACTTTTGTCAGATAATATCTGCAGCACTTATAGCAAATGACTTAATGAAATTCATCTTTTGACAGGTGTAGATAAAATCCACATTATTTAAAAATTAATTCTACAGTTGAATGTTTTTGTTGATGCCTATAAAAAGGCAAACGTTATTCACATACTTTTCAGATCAAACTTTCTACCAAGTGGCGAAGTTTCACTTGTCAGAGCAAGATCTAATAAATCTTTTTAAAAAAGAGACTGTCTCCATAATAAAGTTCATGCTATGCCATATTGATGCTAGGTTGACTCATTAGTTGCACTAAGTCCCTAACCTTACTCAAATGAAAATCCTTTTTGGGGTAGTTACACAATTGTTCTATATTCGTCATGGAATCTAGAGAGATAATCAGTTTTTGTTTCATACAAAATTAAAGAAATAATAATTCTCTGTCCTATGAGCAAGCAACAACATGCACCATGAAATATGAATTCAGCTACCATCTAGTCATTTAGTTCAGTCATGCAGGTGAGAAATCCTATTATATTTAATAATCACCAGATAGTTTGTGCATGACTAAATTAACTAATTGTGAAGCTTCTAAAATTTCTTCAGGAAAGAAGGTTATGTAATGCATTTTAAATTTATTAGAGAAAAAGGTACTATGATATGCAAAAACATATTCAAAATTCTATTCTAGATTAGTAGCTTAAGTTCTAAGATTTCTCAAGAATGCAAAAAAAAAAGAGAGAGAGAGAGAGAGAGAGAATTAACCTTGTAAAATAATAAAGAGTGCTAAGTTCCAAACTCTGTTTGCCAGGTCCAAAGCCAACATCCAATCTATACTTATTTAGATATGAAAATAGAATAATTTGTGAGAAAACTCAAATTACTAAATACATATATACTACTTATTTTTCATCCCTATTTTCCTACTAAGCACAATTTAACAAAAGGCTTAGTGAGCACTTTCAAACAATAGATTAGCAAGCTAAGATGAAATCGTTTCCAAACATACTATGTGAATAGTAATAGATATTAAGTGGAAGGTGAATTGTCATAAAAATATGTAATGCCTGTGTTAAATATAGATTTAAAAGTCAGTCTCTCCATGCATATCCAATTTCACAATCTGCTGACTGAATAGAAGATGCAGTCATGTTTGAACTAATTGGCATACATTTGACCAGCCCCAGCATATAAAATGAGGTGGAAAAGTTTGGATCTTTCTTTACATTTGTGTTATTCACCAAGCAGTACATCTTAATTTTAGAAGTCAACATTATGAACTGGCTATCTAGTGGTAAAAAGTTTTTCATTATGTTGAAATACAGCATAATAATACACTGAAATTTACACACTCCACCACTGTCTGGTGGAACATAAAGAAACAAAGTGAAAGAGCTTCTTAAGTGTTGACACTCAAATCTGGGGCAAAAAAATTCCTGCAATTTCACTGTACATATATTTAAGAAATGAGAATATGCATGAATAGCACTTATGTGCTAGTTATAATAGACTATGATTTTAAGGAGTAAAAAAAAAAAAAGTACAGAAGCAACAATATAACATTATTAGAAAAAATAGCATATTAAAAAAAGGTTTATATTTACATACAAAAAAAATCACCTTTCTTACAATCTAGAATTTGGCAAAACAAAATTTATAAATTAATAGTGGGATATATTGCCTCTCCTACTCTTTAACTGTAAGTCAGGCAATAATTAAGAATTAAATGAAATAAAATACAAAACAATTTTATTATCATAATATAAATCATCTAATAATCACTCAACAAAAACAAAAAACATTAAAAAGCAATAATACTTTATTATTATTATTCCTTTTCAGCAATTTAAGTATTTATCCATCCAATGCCACAGGTTTTTCAGCCATAAAGTCCATAGAGTTCTTAACAAATAAGGTAAGATATTTTTATAAAGCTTAACATTCCTTTTTTAGTTATTTCTCTCTTGTTAACATATGTAAAAATATTTCCACCATTATTACATGCATTAAAGGATGAATTGATGCAACAAGCTTTAAAGTTCATAAAAATTCAGCTTTAAATTATTATTCTTGAAAGAAATAGTTCAAAATCAGCAAGACATTCAATTTGACATTTTCAGATTTGATATGTCATATTTTTCTTTTGTTCAACATCAATGATGACTCTTTGGAACTGGCTTTTTTTTTTGGAAGGGGGGGACAGTATTTTCCTATATTAATTTGACTTATTATCTTCTTACAAAGCAAGCATCACACAACAAATGAATTTTTAGGAACTTCTTGAACCAATTCAGCTTTTTGACTTTCGTATTCGTTCCATTTTATTTAAATACAGATTTTGAGCTGCTCATTGTTTTTTTTTTAATCTCTAATATATTTTCTATAAGGTCACAGTTTCTCAAATAATAAACAAGAATGGTAGACTAAACAAACATGATTATGCTGTCTCCACATATTCTCTCATACAGTTACAAAAGTCTCTTATATTATTATCAGCTACAATTCAGAAATCTCATAGAAAAAGAACATCTGTCGAGCAAATTAAAACTGGATTGATCTTTACAGAAAAAAGGGGGGATAGAGTAGAGAAGGGAAGAGCCTCCATGATACACAATTGTGAATGTTATTGTTCTATTTTTGGAGGCTATGACTATGAACTTTTATTCTTACAATTTTAGAGATTGGTATCTTTTAGATGGGTAAAAAATAACTAAGAAACATAATATTCCCTGTATTTTCTCAGTTTCTATAAAAATGTTCACATTTTCCTGCATTTTTTAGATTTTACAAGAAAGTAAGAAGTTCATTCATCTACATTTTTAACATATCCATTCAAAGAGATAGAAGATCTTACCCCAATAATTCCAGCCATTTTTCTAATTGAAAAATCAACATCTGAGGACAGAAATTTGGATAAGAGTGACATTATTCATTACTGAAAATAACTAAAATTATGTGCCAAAGAATTACAGAGCTAAGAAAACAAATATATGGACCAACTAATTTAATAACAGAAATAAAGATCTCAGACTTCAAACATTTCACAGAAACATCATCATGAACGGGAATGGTATAAAAAAGAGATTTTACAATGGTATTTGACAATAGTTATAGAATTAATAGCAGAAAAGGATAGACTAGTCAGAATTAATAGATTGAAGATCAGCCTCATTAATATATTCAAGCAAGCATATATTTCTCCTTGAGATCAAGGAAAATTATTTGAAAATTATACTACCCCAGAAAGTTTGATTGACTAAATCATCACTGAAATCTCTAAATTTTGAATTTATAGATGTGAATTAGCCACAAATGTCCAGATTTGCACTCATCACAAAGAAATGTAAATATTTGATTCATGTGTTTGCATAGTATCATAGTATATTTTATCTTGAGATAGTAATTAAATGAGTGTATGATATATTTATCAAAGCTGCCAAGATACAATATCTGGTAAATATCAAGGTGAAAGTGAAGATTAGTGTGCCCCCTGAGTTTGTCGCCAATATGACAACCCTACAGAATGCTTTTCTAGCAGCCCTAATGCTGTTTTGTTTACTATTTTTAACAATGGTTGAGTTGAACATGAACTATGACTTTAAGAAAAGTTTTAAATTAAAAGTAATAAAAAATATTGATGAAAGATCTTAATTTTCTTCCATATTATAATTAAAAGCATTATTACAACTATTAAAGGAACTATAATTTTAATTTTAATGAGAACACAAATTAACGAACTTTATTCTTTCGCAGTTTTTGACTGTCAATATGCGCTTTAAAAAATTGTCTGAATTCATATTTTATGAAATCATCTGCATTCTTACTTTAATAGTCAGATGCAATGGAATTCTCCGCAGTTCTGATAATTCTATTTTTTTTGCTCTAATGGTTGGTTACCTAGATAATTTATTATGTTGGTAACTGTGCAAGAATAGTGGAATGGAAGACAATATATCAAATCAGCAGAATTAATGAAGGGCAAGCAGAATATATATATATTTTTATGAGCTGATGAATTTAGGAAATAATGCTTGTTTAAAATTTTGTAAGGATAATGGTTTGATTGCTTCTTCCTCTGTTCTTTCTCTTTTTTTATTAGTAATCACTGTTCCTGTTATCCCCACAGTCCTTATGTTCAATGTGCTAGCAAAGCTACTAGGCTCCCACTCCAGCAGTTAGCGAAGTCATAGGATGATTTTTTAACTTAAAAAATTCTGCCTGGTTCCTTCAACAGATGTTGGAGGCATCACATGCTCTAACTTTTGCTTTGAGTCCAACAGACCAGTGCAGTCAGTCTAAAAAAACAATACTTAATGGTAAAAAAATCAATTATATTGCGAAAAGTGGTAAATATTACCATTCCACAGAAGTGTTTGTTTACTTTGTCTGCCATCTTTATTGGTGGCTTGGCATCCTTGGTGTAGCAAGGGGCCTACTAAACATCCCTTTTACCGATATCAGTACCTGCAATAGTATCTGAGCTAACAGGAGCTTAAAAGTCTCATGTCCAAATTAACTGAACATCTACAGTCATTTCAGACACACAGAAATGCATATAATAAAAATAGGATATTAAATAATTATTTTTTTACTATTTTCAATCTTAAAAATTTAATTCAAGGAATCATACAGCAGATAATTTAATTTTATAAAAATGGCAGCAACTATATAAAATATATGTAGGATTATTTTTAAAAAATATTTATCAACTGGATTTAATTCCAAAATGCCATCTCTCTATCTTTAGATAAGATATGAATAGTGCGAACCTTTACTAAAGAACCAAGTAACTGACTAACAAACAAAAAGAAACAGAGAAGGAAGAAAAACATAAATCAACTTATTTATTTTTATGTAAATAGAGGTTTGATAGCAATCAAAACTAAAAATATGAGGATTAAAAGAAACAATATTTTAAACATAACACAACAATTTCACATTTCTACTCCTAACACACAATTTCTACTCCAAGATAAACTTCATTAGTTTGTACATGATTCTTGAAATGGAATTCTAATTACCCATACAGAATAAAAAAAGTCAGCTGCACTATCTTACGACCACAGAAAGACAAATATTTCAAATTTTAGTGATGATATATTCTCCTAACACAACTAGCACCATTACATAAATACGTTTGTAAAAAAAAAGAAGTTATTTTTCTCATTTTGAAATACATAAGCCTATAATTAATACACAATATTAGAAAATGTGTTCGCATACAGAATATAAAACTCACATTTTTAAACTAGACATCCTTCCTTCACAATCACAAATCGTTGTATTGCCGATACGTCATTCAAAATATTACTGTTTACAAAAGGTAAATGATGTTCATAACAGAACAGGTCCCAAGAGCCAGATCACTAGAATAAATAACTTCAATCGAGCCCTTTTAGAAATATGTTTTTTTTAATAGAATAAATTTTAGGTTGGAATAAAATAATTATAAAAGGCCTATAGAGTTTTAATTCAAGTCGACTTGAATTTTCATGAGGAAGAAATAAGTATATAAGCAAACTCATGTAAATGGATTCTTTTTTCTTTTTTCCATCTGGCAACAATAAACTTTAATACAAAAATGTTTTGTTTAGAACGGACCAGGGTAACTAAATTTTGAAAAAGACACTTTATAGAGATCGCACCGACAAGGGTAACCTCAAATGAGTACAATCACAGCGCAGTTTACAAAAGAGTAAGTAATGTGAACTTCAGTGTGATTGGACTACTGAAATGTTGACGTCACGGAACAACACCCAATTAGAGATCGCTCCGACCAGGGTAACCTAAAATGAGTACAATCACAGTGCAGCTTACAAGAGCATCATTAAGCTGATGAGAAAATCGCTGTGATTGGACTCCTAAAAGGTTGACATGAGTGTGGCGATTTCTATGCTTATTACTTTTATTTACATTTGTGAGTCCTATCACAATCTTTGCTCTAATTGTAATATATTCTGGTTCCTATTTAAATTACACTGTAATCTTTCTGCTGAGTGTCATTAAGGGCTTATAATAATTATAAAATCAGGATAATAGATGAGTACGGAAAAAAAGTCTTTATTGTTATTTTTTATTTTCGTGGATACTCGTGATAGTAAATATGTATCCTGGAATTGTTCTGCCCTTTTTTATTCTGAAGTTAAAATTTATTACATATCTTTTTCTTTTTGTTACCTAACTATGGGCTCGCATTACATTTTTCTAATCAAGACTGAATTAACTTGCGGAGCCTTCAAAAATATTGTCTTATTATGTTCCATCTTCAGAAATGTTTACTATTTTCACTAATTTCCATGTGTTTTCCTTTTGCGACTAAAACTCTTCAACTGTATTTAAATATTGTTCATTTTCTTTTTCTCTGTTAGACTTTGCAGATATCCCATTTACTATCCTTGACATTTTTTTTTTCTTTTGCTTTAAATTCTATATTCTATTTAATTAACTTTTTTGGTTAATTTCATTTGTAAACAATTAACTATGTTTATACTTTGTTAAATTAACGGGACAGTTTTTTACATACTGTGAGTGAAATAATGATTCAAGAAGCAATGAAAGATTAATCAACTGTTTGTGTGATTCTTTCTTGTGAAGTTTATGCAAAGTGATGTACAAAAATATTTTTATGTGTAAGTTAATTTTTTATGATGCATTTTACATTTTAAAATCAACTTAATTATCTGGACATGTATTTTCTCCCCTATATTTCAGAAGTGTTGGATAATCATTGATGCAAGTGGCATTGACCGTCATGAAAATCTAATTTTGTATGAATATTCCCAAAATAATTTTGCAATGATACTCAAATTATTATATATATAATTTTCTTTCATTTATTAAGTAGCTATGAATTTCAATATGAAATAAACTACAGAAAAATCATATATGTGAATAAAACATTAGTTTTCAGTAGTGTGTTAACCACATTTAAAGATCATTGATCATAATTTCTTTCATTTTTAAATCATGACTATATTTATCAACAGTAAGCAGTTAATATCCAAATACTTAACTTATATATATAGTTTAATCAATAATTTGAAAATAAAATATTTTTTTTATATATTATGCAGTTTAACCCTACAGATATTTTTTATTTAATCGTAACAATATTTTAGATTTATTTAAAAATGGTGTTTCTTTAATTTTAAATAAAAACTGAATTTAAAAATTATTTAAAGGTTGTTTATAACAAATATAGTTATTTGTCTTATAATAAAAATAAAAATATAAATTTTGAAAGTTTTCTTATTAAAATTTGAAATGGTTCTCTGGAAGGAAAACTGACATTAAATGTATGTTATTGACTATTTTAATCTAGTTTTCACGTATTTTTGGTAAATAAGAGTAAGATTTGTAAGTATTTTATAATTATTTTTTTGTGTTTAATTTTACATTGTTAGTATGATTTTTAATAACCAAACTAATGCTGCATTTTCTTTAATAATTATTAAATCATATGTGTTTAAAGGATCTTGTTGGAAATTCACAATATGCATAATAGAAAATATTTAGTTCACTCCTATTTATTTTACACTGGTTCATAAAAAAGATTTTAGAATCAGTTTAACCAATAACTCAATTATATGAATCTCTTTTTCTCTGAGGTTAATTCAAACAGTAATTATGTCTTACTTTTTAATGAATTCTTATTCTTACATAACATTGTGATAAATAAAAAGTGATTAAACAAATAGTTTTCTATTTTATTTTAAGCTGTTTAACTTATGACAAATTTTACAAGCATTATTTCCCCTTGCTTCATCAAGTGAAATGCATTATTATCTGGCTATTTTATAAAAATTTTATTAAAAAAATTTCTTTTGTTGTTAAGGTGCGATATTATGTTTACATTTAACAGCATTTATGTACTTTTCATTACTCTTCAACTTTATTTATACATAATATTATTCATTTTAAAGATTAATATTTAGTTTTGTTTGTCTTCAATCATTCATTACAAATTTATTTACTGTGCAAATTTCTTTCCAATTCAACAAAATATAATGTATGACAGTTTTCTGATTGACAATGACTTAATAAAAAATTCAGCTACTATACCAGATTTTCATTTTCGTGAATTATTTATTTTGAGGTTGCTATAATGTAATTTTATCTGCATTTTTTCAATGATTATATCTCTGTTTTCTAAATATCTCTTGTTGAAAAACAGAAACAATATTGCAGTTTTTTGATGTTTATTAATATTCAACTTGAAAATGTTGGATTGGAAAGTGGAAAATTAGTTAAGGAAGAAAATCCAGTTGGCAAATGTGGCAAACTAGATGATCTGTTCATCTGCGATTGCAGTTATTTGTATGCATCACAGATGTGATAGATCTTCTTGAATAGATATGCCAAAAAAGGACTCGCATGCATCTTAATGTAATATTGGTTTTCATATTGTATTGAGATTTCTAAATAACTTCTTTAAAAAATTTTAAATATTAGCATAGTTTTTAATATTTTTATGTGTATGTATCAGTTTTGATCTATTTACAATATGAAATTGAAATGCTATTATTTCATTCTTTAAAATTAACTCAAAAAAGGTCATGTATGTAAATATTCTGAGCTAGACTTGCAATTTTTTTGTATTTCAATTTTTAAATTTTGTCTATTTAATTTGTATTATATGGATTTTAAATGTCTTTATTTCAATATATAAGTTGATATTTTCTAAAAATAGATTAAATACCTTAATTCTTAGATGATTATAAATGCATTTTAACCTTGAGTACTCTGAAAACAAATTTGAATGTAATATGATTATTCATATTTATTAGTTAATGAATGTTGTTCTAGTTAATTATTAATAACAACATTAATATGATTTTGTAATATTTTTAATCAATATTTCACTTTTTTATTTAATTTAGTAAAAATTCAAGTAAATTGTAATAATGCCTACAATATGAAGTTCATTTAATTCTATTTTTTAAAGCTATTATATATTTATTTTAATGAAACTTTTTAATGTAGTGTGGATATTGGAGCTTATAAAATCTGTACTATTGTTGTTGTTGTTGTTAATTTTTATTATTAAATAGAATTCAGAACAGAAAGTATAACTTTCGAAAGATAAAAATATAAATATTTTTTTGCTGATACACGTTTTCTCCTTCACTTTCCATTCAGCAGAACTTAAGTGATTATCCTTCTTTATATTACTCTGTAAACTATAAATGAAAGTAACACTGAAATCTTAACTCATTCCTATCCCTTTCAATTTTGGTTTTCGGTTACTTTCATTATTAATTTTCTTGACTTTTATTCTCTACTGATTAGGTACCACAGTGCAAAAGTATTACTAAAATGTTTTTTCAGTTGATTATCTGTTTCTGTAGTTGAAGCACTAAATTATGACTTTTATTATGAAGGGTGAATAACTGGTCATTGAAGGCGATTAGTTTCTTTTAAGCTAAAACAATATCAATCATTCTTTTCTTTATTTAATGAAAAGCTTTAATATTTAATACTATTTACCTCAAACGTTTAATTCTGATGCTAAAGTGTGATTCTTCTTTTCTGCTTGAATCAAAGATGACAATAATGAGGGGAATCTCCCCATCAAAAATATCATCATTGATGAGAATAATATTACTCCATTTTTCTAATTTGCCGCAGTGATAATCCAATAGTTTGCTTTTACATCCTTACTTCAGCTTTAATACAGAAAAAGAGTTCTGGCATTTATCGGGAAAATAAATAACGTATCGGTATTCTTACATATCATTCATCGGTATTCTTACATATCAATGGCAAACATTTCTTTTAGTAAATAGTCATAAAATCGTTCCTATTTTGACCTAACAATACAGCAATATAGATACCAAAGCCTTTTGAAAACACAATTATTGCGATTGTGTCACTTGCGCTTTGCCGCATTTGCGCTCACTTACTAAAAGGGTCGTTTGCACTCACATTGTAGGTTTACTAGGATTTAATTACCTTTGGTCGGATAATTTGGCGTGCATCTAGAGGGGCTCTAGAGATGCACGTTTCTCGCATTGATAAGCGATAATTAAGGGTCCTTTTCTATGAAATATTCGCTTTTTTTCACGGTAAAACTTGTAAATTTTCTTTAAGAAGGCTAGTAACATTTTTGACAGTTTAATTTAGATTAGGGGTTAGATTAAATTTAGATGTAAAATGGTCTGCCAAAAAATACTTATAAATCTAGATGATACAATAAACCGAACAGTAGAAAAATGTTCTTTTGACAAGAGCTTAAAGAGCTGCCTTGTAACTATTGAGAACAAACAAAATTGTTGTAAAGTTATAAATAATGGAATTTTATTTGAAAAAAAATTGTGAATACTAATAATAATTGAAAAATAATTCAATAATAATAGAAAAATAATTTATAGTAATAAAATGGAATTGAAAAAACTAAGTGTAAACTTCAAGAAATAAAATGCTTTTAGGTAGTATGATTAATTTTTCATGTATTAGTGATTTATTCTTAATTTTTTGCCTATATTAATCTTGTAACTTACCTAATTGTAATCTAATTGTTTTTTAAGTAGCAGTGTGATAGAGAATATTTTGTTGTATTTTAAAAACTGATGAATTGAAATAATTTAGTTAATTTTATTACATATTCGAATATTAGCATTTTCTGAATAAACTATTTACATATACTTTACTACAAGTTTTTTTAAAACTAATGTATTGCATAACCACTTAACAACGATGAAAAATTGCAAAGAAATTTTTAAAAAGCAAATGTCTACTGCTAAATAATTTTATTTAATTATCTTAAAGATTATGATAACAGACGATGATGAAACTGAAAGTAAATGCATTTCCTTAATATTTATTACTAACGCTTATTTGCTAACGTATTTGGCTGATATTATACTTCAAAGATTCTAAATTAATCAGCATAGAATTATAATATTTATTTCCTTGCAAATTATAAATTTAAACAGCAGTTATACTTTAAAAAATCCTTCTTAAAATAGCCAATAAATATTTCAGTAGTGGAAAAGGTTCCTTATATAGAGACCACCAAATAAAGTGAATAATGACATAACAATTTATGTATTTTGAATAAAATTGTATTCAACGGAAAAGGAAACAAAGTTTGTTTTCCCTCATATAATTGTAAGGCTATCAAATGTCCAAATTTCCATAAATATTTGAATTTTTTAAAAAGGAAAATATAATTATTGCATTTTTAGCCTTTCCTTAGAACTACTTGATTTGTTTGAATATTATATTATGCGAAGCTATAATTTATACTAAATATAGAAAAATCATTTAATATCCACCCTGATTGTAATATAGTCAAAAATAATTAAATAATCTTTTAAAAATTGTCAATAAAATCTATAGATACATCAAATTTTAGAATAGCAAACCTCTATAATGATTGTTTATTTGTCAAATATTTGTAATATAGTTGGAAGGAATTTGAAATAATGTTTGAAAACTGTGCTTAAAAAACTATACATGTATACAATTTTTATAATAATAATTGTAGATATAAAAATGTCAAAAAAATTATCACCATAGCTTTTATGTCATTTTATGTTTTTTAATTTCGCTAATACTCAAGTTTTATGTCATTTTATTAGAATATTATATTATTAGAAATAAAATTACATTAACATTTACTTAAATCAGATTCGTAATGAAAAACAAATTTAAAAAGAAAAATATGTGCATAAGTGGATTAATTTGATTATGAGATTCTGCTAATTAAATATATATATACATGCAAGTTTCAGCAGATAAATAATATATTTCAAGTGTTTTTCTGCGTTTTTTATGCAATACATTAACTAGAAAAAAAAATACCCCTTGTTTATTTCAATAAATATTTGTATCAAATGTCCTTTTGAAAATTATTCATCAGGTGATTATTATTTACATAATCAATACTGCTTTTATACAGAGAAATGTCTTATTATGTCTGATAGAGAATGTATATTTTACAAAACAAGCAATATAAAAAACAATTTTTTAAAATCAATTCCTACTTAGGTTAACAAAGAAATTTTTTGTTTTAGTTACTTAATCACAATATGAAGTGGCAAAATAGAAAGCGGATTCTCCTTTCTATATATATGGTGTTCGAACTCGCAGCCAAGGGATGCGAATCCAACGCCCTACCAACCAGATTATCCCGGCCTAACAATTACAATTACTATAAATCATTTATCAAAAAATTATACTAGCATTGAATTTTCGACGAGAATTGATGATTTAAAGCCAATTGTGGCAACGCAATTTGCGTGATTTTTCTACGTCATTTGAGGTAAGCAATACAGATTAGAAATTTTTAATTTTCTTTATTCTGTGTTAATTTAATTCGAAAGTACTTCAAAATGAATCGGAAAAGTCGATTAATGAACAATGTTCAATTTTAAATGCATCAATCGTTAAGAAAATATACTGAATCATTTCAAATAATCGGCTGAAAACATGTTAAGCCGAACCGTTGTGTTAGTTTGAAAAAATAAACCCAATTCGTTACTTATTTAGCATTGGGAAAATGAAGATATTTGGAGAAAAGTTAGTTTTTAATCTTCTATATTAATAAAAATGTAATTCGAAATGCGTTGCTAAGCGCAAAACTAGAGAACAGCTAGACCAATTCAGCTAATTTTTATTTTAATATTTTCGTTAAGACACGACGATGGTTCTTATGGAGAGAAAAAATGAAAAAACTGTTAGGAAAATAGTTAAAACGACACTTTTCTTACTTTCCCGCCAAAAATCTTCATTTCCTCTCCCCACACCAACTGAGTGAGATAGCAGGAAGTAATAAATTATCATTTGTTTAGAAAGAAATGCGCGAAGTCAGTTGGTTTTCATTTCTAGATAACGGGATGTTTAAAAAAGAAAGAAAATAGTTGCTTTTATTATTAGTCTATATGGATATTTAATCTATGCTCAAAATAAAGTCTGGACAGGGAAGAAAAAAAAATAACAAAGCCAGGAAAAAAACGTTTGTAAAAAGTAAAGCAGTGAGGAAAAAAAGGAGAGAAAAAAAAGAAAAGAAAAGAAGGGCGTGTGTGTGTGTCACCATTATTTCCTTTGTGCGCGGCATTTTCCAAGCTGTTTTTAAACTTCCGCATCTTTTGGAAACCAATTGTCTTTATTTATTTAGTTTGTTTACATTTATGAAAATTTGAATATCATTATTCTGTAAAAACAGAATTTTAGGCCTTTCTCTCCACCATTTAAGTAAAATATCAATTCCGGGACAATCATTGCTAGAGAAAGAGAAAGATGAGTAGTACAGTGAACAGATCATCTGAAGAAAATAATAATAATTAATACTATAAATGAATTATATGATTATCAAAATTTGTTTGGTTTAAAAATATTTTGGTGAAAAACCAGTTATGAGACACAGCTACATAAAATATTAGCGAGCATTGATACTGGCGAACCGACTGGTCGCCAAAGGCGGCTAGTTAATTAATAAAAATGAATGAATTTATATTTGAAAAAACAGTATTAACATCAAATGTCATCCTCTACAAGTTTTAAAAAATCTACTTTAACTTGCTTGGATGAATAAAAGGTATTTTATTACAGATTGAAAATTTGAACAAGATATAATGTTAATTATGTTTTTTATATATTAATTATGATCTTTTTTCTTTAGTTTTTCTAAAACGTTAATTAATGATAATGATTATAGCTGCTTTCTCAGAGTAACGATAGACCTTTTGATCTGAACATCTAATTAAGGAAATATAATTTAAGCCCCTTAGGGGGAACCTCCTCCTCCCCTACAACAACAAAGAAAAATGAATAACTTAACATTTTTAATACCAAGCTGTTTAAATTCTATTTCTGCTTCGCTAATGCCAATAACATATTTATTACCTTTCAATAAATTATTTTTTAAAAAATAGCCTGGTATTGTATTAATTAAAGGGCTTAAAAATTTCTTCTAAATTAACATCTTAGACACCTATAAAGAATTGCATCATCTTAATAACACTTGGGCATATGTGATGGAGTTCATATAAGTACTGGCTTTTTGAATAAGTCAACAAAGATTTATCAAATATCCACTGATAAAGTTAATTCATTTCTTAGTTCAGGTATAATGTCATTAAAAATTAATTGAATTTATCTTTACCATACCGTCTACTTTTGCTGAAAATAGGACCAACTCAAGAGATTTTAAAAACAGAAATATGCAAAATAAGAACAGAAAACTGTAAGTGATGATGCATTTCATTCAAGAAGAATTGTTTTCACTTTTCCAAACATGAAAATTTCGCTAAACGTAAAATTAATGCTTCTATCTAGATCAAAGCAACATTTGACTTTCCAAACCACATTTTTCGGAAAAAGAAGATTTGATTTTGCTTAAGAAAGGGTCTATTTTTTTTTTTATTTTAGACGCCGATCTTGTATTCAGTATGAATATACCAACTATTAAATTTGAAATATTCTCTACACAGTCAATTTTGGAATATTGAGCTCTGGATTGACTGTTTCTAATCTAGCAAAACAGTAACCTAAAAAATAAAGAAAAATGTCATTTTTTTTCCTTCATATATATGACGCTTTATTCTCAACAGTTCTGTCCGGTTGAAGTAAGGATACTACTAATTTCAACCACTAAGCTTATTAAAATGTTGGGAAATAGAAACATTATTGTATTCAAAAACGATGGGAGCATTACGATTGCATACAAAATAAATCATTATTATACTCTCCCTCTATTCTATCTCTCTCTCTTTATATATTTATACTAGCTGTGTTTGACGACCAGTCGGTTCGTCTGTATTAATACTCACCAAAATTTTTAAATAATATTTTATGTAACCTTGTCTAATAACAGTTTTTTCACCAAAACTATTTTTAAACTTCAAATTTTGATATTCATATAATTCACTTATAGTATTCTTTAGTATTACTTTCTTCAGATGTTCTGGTCATTCTACTACCCATATTTCTCTTTCTATCCATGAAATGATTGTCCCGGAATTGATACTTTACTTAAATGGTGAAGGGAAAGGTCTAAAATTGTACGTGTTTATAGAATAATGAGATTCAAATTTTCATAAATTAGAAAATCGGTCCAGCCGTTGAAGAGGAGCTCTGTCACCTAGACACGCACAGAAGAATTTTCTCTCTCTCTCTCTCTCTCTCTCTCTCTCTCTCTCTCTCTCTCTATATATATATATATATATATATATATATATATATATATATATATATAAACTACACAAAAGTCATGGGATAGCAAAATGCAAATATACAGATGGCAGTAGTATCGCAGCGAAAAAATATAAATGCGCAGTTCGTTTTCCAGAGCTTTCATTTGTGTTCAAGTTATTCATGTGAACAGGTTTTTCGTGATTTATGGCGGCACGACGAGAATTAACAGACTTTGAACGTGGAATGTTAGTTGGCTCTAGACGCATGGGTCATTCCATTGCGAATATCGTTAGTGAATTCAACATTTCGAGATCCACAGTATCAAGAGTGTGCCGAGAGTATGAAATTTCAGGCATCACATCCCATCATGAACAGCGCAGTGGGCGACCACCTGCACTTAACGACCGAGACCGCCGACGTCTGTGTAGAATGGTCAATGTTAATACACACGCAACACTTCGTCAAATAACTGCGGGAATCAATGTGGGACGTGTCCGATAGGACTGTGCGGCGAAATTTGTCTTCCTTGGGCTATGACAGCAGACGACCGACTCGAGTGCCTTTACTGACAGCACGACATCGCCTGCAGCGACTCTCCTGGGCTCGTGAGCATATCGACTGGTCCCTAGACTAGTGGAAAACCGTGGCGTGGTCAGATGAGTCACGATTTCAGTTGTTACGAGCTGATGGTAGAGTTCGAGTGTGGCGCAGACCCCACGAAGCCATGGACCCAAACTGTCAGTAAGGCACTGTTCAAGCTGGTGGTGGCTGCATAATGGTGTGGGCTGTTTTTACATGGCATGGACTCGGTCCTCTGGTGCAACTGAACCGATCATTGACTGGAAATGGTTATGTTCCGCTGCTTGCAGATCACTTGCAGCCATTCATGGACTTCACGTACCCACACAACGATGGAATTTTTATGGATGACAACGGCCATGTCACCGGGCCAGAACTGTTCGCGATTGGTTTGAAGAACATTCCGGACAATTCCAGCGCATGATCTGGCCACCTAGATCGGCGGATATGAATCCCATCGAGCATTTACGGGACATCATCGAAAGGTCCGTTCGTGCCCAAACTCCTGCACCATCCACACTTCCGCAATTATGGACGTCTATACAGACAGCATGGCTCAGTATTCCTGCAGAGGACTTCCAACGACTTGTGAACTCCATGACACGTCGAATTGTTGCACTTCGCCGGGCAAAAGGAGGACCGACACGATATTAACAGTCATCCCATGACTTTGTGTGTGTGTGTGTATATATAGATAGATAGATAGATAGATAGATAGATAGATAGATAGATAGATA